>CM060837.1:31830000-32312500 GCA_030762175.1 Metallyticus violacea | reverse complement strand
TCTTAGAGTGCTGGGGTTTGTCTGTTGTTCAATTCTAGACTATTTTTTACTGAAGCCAAAATATTATTGGAGAGACTCTGTATCGCTATATTATCAAAGGCTCTGGAAAAAAAAACTGGCTTGGCCCGTCTTCTACAAGAGAAAGGAAATGACCAAGGATGATGCTTCGAATTACAAACGCAATATGTAACCCCTGCTTTAGCGTTCTGCTATAATGTTCACAAATTCAACTTGCTGAGGAATTCGCTTAGTTTTCGCAGCTGCTGCACGACGGTATTTTTTTTTTTTTTTTTTTCAGTTTATCACTTTATCTCCTGTATCACCGGTCTGCTGCCTGTGATGCCTCACTATTCCAAAAATTCAGTAATAAATTAATAACAAATAACTGACAAAATATCTGTTTAAAATAAAGGGAAACATTTACAGTTATTTTATTAGCTCTGAGACGGGTGGTGAGAAAATTTATAATGCCCACTTCCTTCTGTTCCTTCTGTTTTCAAATAAAAATGTTTCATTTTTTGGTATGTACTTAATTGGGATATCTCCGGCACGTACGCAGAACGAACGCATCTAACATTTAGAGTTGTTCTATTTAAGTTGAAGTTGTGTTTAACAGTAAGCCTACATTGATTGTATGTCGGCCAAAGTGATGTCATATCTCTCTACAATGCCCCCTTGACGTACACCAAACATATGACGGCAAGTACTACAAGAGGTAAACATCGGCTCACATTGTATCATTTCCGGAAGCGGGGTGTTGTTATTTCCGGTATATATCCGACACTTGTAGTTCCGGTTCTCCTCTGTGATTTATTAAACGAGAGTCAACACAGAGCAGCTGTTGTTGAATTCGATGAATTACAGGCATAGGGACTTCCTGCGGGCAATGGGCCCAAATAAAACCTCTAACCGCTCAGTGCAAAAGGCAACAAATAGGACAGTAGTATGAGTTTCTGTTTTCTCTCCAGTAGTGGAAGACTTTTTACAGTCCATTTGTGAACCTTTAAAGTTCAGATATAGTCGCATCAGCAACGGAATCCATAAGTAATTAGCCTTCTGTTACGATCAGCAAACTTACCTATATCCAGCGCCTAGGAGTTCATTAGTTCTCCTAAAACAATTAAGAGCCACAACATAAAGCTGGTAGAGATACTAACTTGCAGACTGGGGGACAGCGAAGTCCTCTCAGGTGGTCTAAGAAACGTTAGATTACTGTTAAAAGCATTTATGCTTTAATGCAGGGGTGTTGTACAGGGCGATCAGTAATGCTTTCCACCGCCGCGCGAGTTTTTTTTATATGAGCGAACTCGCACCCATTTGCCGCGCAGTGGAGTGGTTAGCAAGCCTGCTACTGTCGCAGTCATAGCGCAGCTGCTTCCGAGTGTGTGTTGTATTGTTCGTTTCTTAATTCATAAAGAAACATGTGTATTATGCCTCGTTCGTTTAATACGACACAGCGTGTCTTTATGTACGACCCACATATTAACTGAGAAAGAATCATAGGATTTTTTGAGCATACAGTTGTTCTGTTACATATATGAATTCCACACTAACCATTCTTTTCAGAGAATTAAATGACAGGAGCGTGATTATGCATTTTTTTTTCAACAGGACCATGCCCCGGCTCACAATGCGAATAATTCCATGAGAGCAATTCACAAAGTGTTTCCATATTAGTAGGGATAACTTGGTCCCTCGATTTAACAGTCTGCGATTATTATCTCTAAGGGGTGTGCGGGTGTCGTGTACAAGGCAAACTCGCTCACCATACAAGAACTCTAAGATAATATTAGTCAGGTAATTGTTCGTCCGGATTTCTCAAAATTAACTACAGCGAGTAATGAATAATTTATGTCAAAAACGCGAGGAGAATGAAAGAGGACAGTTTCAACATCTCAATTAATAATTTGGTAAGTAATGAGCATCTTAAATTGGTTTTGTATTATTGTAAGTTAGGTTTGCTTTATTACTTTAGCCTCCCGCTTATCACCAAGACCTGACTGGCCGGCTAATCGGCTGAGAGGCATGCAAAATACTTGGGGGAGGGGGGAGAAAGCCTATCTTTCGTGCCGAGTTATACTATCCCCACAGAGCACAGCGATGTGTTATGAACATTTGCTCCCATGGACATGAAGTTGCCAGCATCCGCCATACAGCGAACTCTACAATACTGCCAGCCTCTTAGAAATGAAACGATACAAGTTAGAAACCTTTAGTTTGGTTCCGTGTTTGTCATCCCTACTCTAATATACAGGTTAACAATAATCATAAGAAAACGGAAGATGATACAAATTTGCCATGTTTAAAGTAAATGAGAATCAAATTAAGGCCAAATTTTTGTTCCGGGGAGAGCCGAAAACGTAGGCCAGGCAGAACGCTTTGGTCTTTGGACTAAATGTATTGATTTAAAAGGTGACTATGTAGAAAAAGGGAAACATTTCATGTTTACTTGGTCTGGGCAAGAACCTTTAGAACGCACCATGTATTTTTACATATAGTCCCACAGATGAGAATGGACCTGAGACTGCACGGTTGTATTAGTGCTTCCAGATCGAAGACAGTGCTACTATTTTCTGTCAAGTTGCTGAGATAGGAAGCACCTAGTCTGTGCATTAGGCCAGCATAGTACTCCCCATTACTATGGTGTTCCTCTCCTTAAAGTCAATGAAGAGTATTCCGTCATAGTGCCAAAAGATTGTGGCCATGATCTTCTTGATTGACTGAGTGACATTGGCCTTTAGAGGCGGTGCTTCGCCAGTTAACGTCACTCCAGTAATTCTCTTTTGGACAAGGAATCATAGTAGAGGACCATAGTTTCCTCTCCTGTAACAATGGTTTGCAGAACTTCTCTCTCGTTACCACGACAGAGCTCCAAAAATGTCTGACAACAGATGACTTGTTTCTGCTTTTGAACTGAGAAAAGAAGTCTAGGCACCCATCTTGCACTAACCTTATTCATGTTTAAATGTTCATGATTAATTCGAAGGGCTGTTGTTTTAGAAATACCCAACCTTGCTGCTATTTCTGTAACTTTGAGCCGCCGGTCTTCCGTAATTTCTCCTTACACAAGAGCGATGTTTTCAGAAGTGCCGAGACCTGCACGCTCTTCGTCTTCAACGCTTTCTCGACCCATTGGAAAAAGTTTGACCCATTCTTTTACGGTAGAATACGAGGGAGGTGCTTCCCCATATACACCGTCCAATCGCTGTTTAATTTCATTTGGAGTAAGTCCTTTTGTGAAGAACCTAACAATTGGAAACTCCATTTTCAACATGTCACAATCTTCTACACAAAGTCTTCTTTTTGTAACTGTATCTGAACAATTGGACACGAGAAGCGGGAGTTAAAGCTGCAATTAATTACTTAACAGATAAAGTATGACGCCAGATAAGGGTTTTAGGAAAGCGATAAGCGGTATCAGCGAAGCCAGAAACTTATGAACCTACCCTTGTAGGTTCAGCTTCTGTCTCTACCTTTTGATAGCCAAGTTTTGACGAATTCATCTAGAGCTCTATTGAATGAATTTTCTTGTTTATTCCCACAGTGTTGTTGGTTCATCTCCTGCTACACATTAATTGAGCAATCCTACAACCTTCACACCAAACGCGACGTGTACTTAGGAAGAAACGGGATGGTTTCATTTGTCAGATTCTCTGAACGCGCTGTTCTGCATACTTGTGCAGAAAACCCGGGGAAATGTTCGTGTATTTGCACAGGAATGAAACACAATGAACTTTTAGCCTTCGACTATTTTATTCTCGGACGATTTAAGAACTGTGTTGAGCACATCCTTTCATACTGGCTAAGCATTGTTTGTCTACCTAAATAACAAACTCATCAGGAAGAGGTAGTTTTTTGTGACACCGACAGTTACACGTAACACCGCTCTAACATTTGGGCCGTATGTGCTAAATGTTGGCGTTTGGAATGTTCTCTGTTTGCCAAATACCCTTGCAGGCGTCCTGGCAGATTATGCGACTCTATAAGAGTGCGCTTTTTGTTTAATTCGGCGCTGCAGTTCGCTCAGCCGTGTTTTACTTTTATTTGCTTTGTTTCTACTGTTTCGGTTGTCTCATTTTATTCCTGCTGTTATTGTTATGGACTATGTTGTTTTTGCCTGTTAATCTACTTACTAGTTTTGCGGTAGTTGCTGTGTTTAAGTTTATTTTTCTTGTTTAAATGTACATTTTGTCATACACTAGTATAAACGTGAAGGTGCCCCAAATTACATGTCCAAAAAATTGAGGTCATCGAAAATTGTTTGAAATATATATATTGGTGAGTTAATTTCAAATACGATTATCATTTTTCTCTATTATGTAGCAATTTTCACAAAATAATATATGGTAAAGGAGTGTATTAATATTAGATGCTTTTTCCTTCCTGGGAACGCTCCACGTGCAGTTAACTCTGCTGATCTCGTCTAGTTCCCACACTTGAAAGCCAGCCGCGGAGCCGGAGGGGAGGTCAGTACGAGTTCAACTCTACAAACCTGCGGAAATGTTCTTGTGTGTTATATGACAGTGTATTAAGTATTATTAGGTGGCGTACACAGTGTATAAATTACGTTATAATGACTCAATTCCGGTATTCATTTCCCCAAAGAGTATTTATTTACGATTAGCATGTGCGTACAAATCTGATCGTGATGTACGGGAATTGCTTCAAGAGAGATTTACAGATATTCAACTTCCAAGTAGAAGTTGATCCACAGGTTGTAAATAAATTTCATTAAACGGAAATATTATTAATAAAAATCGTTCACAGTAACGTACTATACTCACAGAGAAAACTTTAGACAACATTGGATTTGAAACATCCTCTAAAATCAATTCTTCTCTATAAACAAACGGAAATTTCCTATTTCTTTGTTTGAATGACTGCAATGTTACTGAAATTACAAACTTATAAAAATACTATAGACCGGGTGACCCCGCATCCAGTCGTATAATTTGTGAATGAATTTTGTATAGTGTGCATGACAGAGGAAAATAGTCCTACTATAATTTCTCTACAGACGAAATACGATTACATCTAAGTGTGTATGTTAATTCGCAAAACAACCGATACTGAAACCCTAACTTGCTTCACAAGGAAATCCCTGCATGATCTAAAGATAGCAGTGTGGTGTGTCATTACAGGGAGGGAATAATAGACTCTATTTTTTAAAAAAGCAACACTTAATAGTGTTAAGTATGTATAGAATATTTTGAAACACTTTTTCCTTAAATTAACTATGAGGTAACATAGGTTTGCGACTTTCCAACAGAACTCTAAAACGATACTTACAGCCCCTGTTTCCTTGCATGCAATTCATGAAATACTCGGCAATGGTCATCGCTACCAACATATGGCCCGCTCGGTCTTCTGATATAAAGTCCTGTAATTTTTAACTCTAGAGGACATTAGACGGAAAATCCACAAGACAAATCCACACACATTAAATGAATTGAAAAATTACATTCGTGAAAAAATTTCTTGCATTTTTCAGAGGGCCCTGCAGAGGATAATGGTTAATTCCATAAGCCGATGCCAGGAATGTATGGGAAATGAAGGAAGGCAGTTCCAGCATCTCCTTGATGATAATGGTGAGTAAATGTATATTTGAAGTGTTTAAGTGTCAGTAATAACTTACGGACAACTATGCGGACTTTATGACTCCTGTTCACTTTGGTACCAGCTTGAACAGACCGACCGGCCGTTACATGTAGAGAAAATGGCCCATTGCGTACTTAGATAGTTGCAAAATAAACTAAATAAATCAGATCTATAAATACTATAATCAAAGAATTACAGCCGCGACATACCTAAAGTCGAGTGAATTTGAGTAATTGACTTTTACAGAACATTTATGAGTTCATTTAATTGCTTAAATATGTTCATAGAATTAATAATAAAAGCACAGAGAGTCCACGAATAATTCTCTAAATTCCTCTAATTGATGACAAGGTTGATGTGCGGTGTGCTGTAACAGCACAACCAATAATGGGACATATTTTTTGAAGATATTTAGTTAATTCGGTGGTTCGTATGCAAAAACTCGCATTTTTTTAACAATTAGCTGATAATGATGGATATCCACATTTTAACCAAGATTCTGCCACCTGTCCGTGATTCCTTGGAGACTATAAGGGAGTTTTTTTGAAGACATGTTTATTATAAAGGTTTCTGGCCTGCAAATTTCCCACATTTTACCGCGTACGATTATTAGTTGTGGGTAACCCTATAAAAATGGAGTCTGTAAAAATTACCCACTCACCTTGCACGACGTGAAAGACAATATAAGAGCAGAAATTAGAAGAATTACAAAATAAGAACTTTTGCGAGTGAATGCAAATTTTACTAACGATGTTGGCAAAGTGTGAATGCCGAAGGAAATCTCTTTGAGCAACTACCGTAACACGTTATTGAAATAAAATGATTGTGTAGCGGATATAAATTAGTAAATATTAATGAATAGAATGTACTAGAGAAATTATGGAACTAGAACGCCTATGTTGCTTCGCGCTCTATCGGCTTCCTCCCGGCCCCTTTCTGAGATCAAACGTGACGCGAACTCTGTAGTATTAAAACTCGCGCAATTTCAGGAGGTATTTTGAAAATACTACCAGTGTCTCGAATTGATTTGTTGATAAACGGCATGTTCTACACAATAGTTCTATCAACGACTTATTGGCCATTGTGTATATGTTTCCCATGAGGAAGTGGAGTTCTAACCTCTTCAGATACTCTGGTGCGAGCTTTGCGGACTCTGAGCATCCCGAGTCGCTCCTTTGGGCAGTCGTTCGAATGGGTTGGACTTGGCGGGGTAGTGGTGCTCCTGAACCTAAATCCCACCTGTGGAATTGGGGAGACTGATGTTGGATTAGACTGTCCCACCAGTGGATTATAGGTAGCTTAGTAGGAGGGTAAAGGTGCGGATAAGCGGCGATCTGCTTCCATCTACCCTTAAAGGCGGAACAAAGTGCAATCCTATGAAAAATAAACTGACGAAGGGAGTTCTTTTGGCGTATACCTCACTGAGAGGAGACGAGATCCTCAATGATCTTGAACCTACACGTGTACCTTTACAAGGGTTTTGAGGTGAGTTAAAGTGAATGCTGACCCACTTAAAAGGCTAATGGTAGCCCCATTCCTTACGAGTAAAATGGTACCAGGTACCGACCCTAGCCACTCCCGCATTTCACGAGTGTGAGAGTAAACAACGCTCCCGTGCACAGGCAACCAGTCGTTACGATGAAGCTGGGCAGAAAGAATTTTGTGCTGATTTCTTTATGATTTCAAGAGTGGTTCAAATGAATACCAAAGCTTGGAGCACTTGCAGACATTGTTCCATCTAGAGCAACCGTTTTCCACTGGATTGCGGAATTTAAAAGGGGCCGAACTTAACTACAATATGAAGAGAGAAATGGGCCTCGGACAACGGCAATAACTGAGGAAAACATTGTGCGCGAAAATAATCGTGTAATATTTTAAGGATATCCAGGCAGCCTTCCAGATTGGATCGCGAACAGCATCAAGAATCCTGCACAATCATCTTCGTGTCAAGAAGGTTCCCTCTCGTTGGATGCTACACAATTTGACAGAGGCATTAACCGCGTCGAATGATGTGAAGAAATGCTGCAGAAATTCGACGTAGGAAGCTCAAGGTGTGTTTCTGATGTCATCAAGGGTGATGAAACATGCATTTATCAATTTGACCCGAAGACCAACCGACAGTCGGCAGTTTGGAATTTTCCAGATGACAATCCGAATGTGAACATGGGTCAAGTTTTGGAAAGAAAATCGTGGCAGCATTTTTTTCCCCTCAAAAGTGGTCATGTGACTAAAAATTCCTCTGGAGGAGCAAAGGACGGTTAATGCTCAGTGCTTTATCATAGTGCCGAAAGATTTCGACAAGCTTTGAGAATGTCGTCCAAGGACAGGACTGAGCAGAGTCCTGCTTCACCACGACAACGGCTCTGCTTAACATCACCATCCAGTTCCTGGAGTCCACAGAGGTCAGACTTATAACTCATCCTCCCTACAGTCCTGGAATGCTGTGTCTGTTAAAGTTTCACCCTTCAGGCGTTCTTTGATAACTAGTTTTTGTGGATGAAAAAGTGCACAGTATATTGTGTAAGTGCTTTGAAAAGAGGCAACAACCGGGATGAGGCTGACCATTCCTAATTTGACTGTCTTCAAGCTTTAGTAGTGATGAAATTGCAACTAAAAAGTGGTAATGCCTAAAAACTTTATAGAACGCTACTTTTTTTAAAAAATAAAATTAATTTGTAATAGCAATTCACTGAAAATATAAACCAGTGTAACTAGACATTTAGATAAATTGGATATCACGAGATGATTTCACAAAGTAAGAGCAAATGTAATATTGTTAGATGTAATTTGTTATAGATGTAAACGATATGTTTTTTAAAAAAAAGTCACAGTTTTTCCCATTGTTACACAAGTAATAAAAAGAAAAATCTAATTGTGCCTACATAGGCACACTCCTGAATATTTCTCCTCTGTAAGCGCTCCTCAAGACTGCAAACACATTTTAATTTGAGGGAACAAGATCAATGCGTATGGAGGATGCAGTAAGATCCAAATGTAAACCATTGCAGAGACTACGTAAGAATGTACCTTATCCTGAAGGAGAAGAAATCATTTAAACTGAAGTCTTTTCCATATATTCTTCAGGTCCTGCTCCAACAGACTGCTTTGTCCAGAAAGTGCTTCAAAATTCAGCAAGAGGTTTCCATTTTAACGTTTCTTGTCTGGGCAATATGACGCCATTCTTTACTCTCTCTCTTGCTTTCAGACTCTTACTGATGCACCCATAGTTTGCCTCTTGTGACGTGCCAAAAATAAAAATACTGTACACATCTTGAGATACTTGATATTCATAATAATGATATGTGTGGGGCTTAATGCTGATATATGATTTCCTGGCCTGACCATCTAAAGCAGTTGGAATAAAGACATCAGCCTTATTGGTTGCTCATTATGGATTGATGTTCATCTACTTCAAAAGCATCCACCTACTGGTACAGTGTTCTCTACGGAATGAACGCTAAGAGGGTCTCTGTTTTGTATATGGTGCACCTCCGATTAAGCATGGCTAAGGGCAACTTCAACGCCTCTAATAATGTATTTTCCTTGCGCGGAAGTTTGAAATGAGTGTGATTTTTCGTTTAATGAAATACTGCCTATTTGCTACTACTTTTTGAAACTACTTTAGGACAAGTTGATTGACACCGTAAGTCTATCATGCAGCATTAATACATGTTACAAAAAGAGAACATAAAACATTGAAAGTATTAAATTAAGATGTCAAAGACTAGAAAACAGAAAGGGAAGAAATTTGGGCCAAAAAGAGCAGAAGAAAGCAATACGAAAATATAATGTAGGTAAATATACTTTAAAATATGATGGATATATTTTAGACATTTCTGTTAATATTTACGCATTTTAAAAAACACTTAAAATTTTTCAATATATCGAACGGAGAAAATAATATAACATTTAAATTACATGTTCATCTTATAAAAATATCTTCGAGACTTTTGTTATACATTTATTTCTTTTTAAACACCCAAAAGTTTCTTCTCAATCCAATCACCTAAGCCATATAAATAGCACAACCTTCATTACTGAAAAGAGCGCACGGTTACCTCGGGCATACGAATACCAGGAAATAGAGAGGATGAGGGAAGTACTGTAGTTTTGAATAGTTCTGGCGAATGATCTTATATCAATCTGTGCCACACAATTCTAGGAAATTTGTAGTGAGGGTAACTTCTCAGCTGCATAAATGTAAGAAACAATTGCCAGCGAGAAAGACGAGAACGGTACAAATAAAACGTCCCTACAATGTGTTTAATACGGAAATAAGAGAGATACCAACCTCATTCTCCTATTAAATGCATAAACAGAAAATGAACTCTACCAGAAATCACTCCGCATCTTTTGCTCATTCGCCAGGACTATTCAAAACTACTTTACTTTGTATTATATACGTTTCTATGATGTGACGAAAGGTGAATGTGGGTCCTTCCGAAATAGCTTGTTTTAAATATGCTCCATTCACTTCAGTGGAACTAGAACGTTCTTTTTCCAAGCGACTGACTATGATGTTTGATACCTTGAAAAAACATCTTGTTGTTTGTAACCAAGAAAAGTAAGCTTAAGCACTTTAATTGTGTAGTAAAGAAATGATCAAGCATCTTAAATACCTATTTTCATTAATAAGGAGTAATATTATTCTGTTTTCGCGTTTTGATAAATTCCAATTTTAATTATATTACTGCCTATTTTCAGTATTTTAAGTGTCTTTTTGCCTACCTATTTTATCCAAAATAAATGACTGAGTTTCTGGGCTCTGGTTATGAATAACTTCTGATGCCGGCTGCACACGAACGGCAGAGAGCATTAGCGTTATTCATTTGTGACGCGCACATAGAGAATTTGCGGGGTATATTACACTGAATGATGAAGGTGAAGGTGGGGGTGATATGATAATGAAGAAACGGCGGAAGGAGTGACAAGAGGAAAATTTTCCAGACCCTGCTTCATCCGTCACAAATAATACCTAACAGCAGTCTAACCCTTTGACCATGGCGTGGCTCTGAATAAACTTCATAGAATAAATAGAACAAAGGGATATATATATATATATATATATATATATATATATATACTTAAGAAAGAAATGGAATGGAAACTAAGGGGAAATAAAATAAATTAATATAAAAGGGATAATGTAGAAAATAGGAAGATAGCACAGTGAAATTAAAGGAAGGGAAGGTACAATGGATGAAAACTTGGAATAGGGAAAGGAAGAATAAAGTTCAAAGCATGAAGATAAGAGAAAAAGGAATAGAATAAAAAGAACACGAGCAAAATAGAATTATAGAATCAATCAATGGGCAAAAATACAATCTCTGTGTTGTAGCATAAAGTTAAAACTAAATACTTACAAGCAGAAACAGGTGGGGAATAGAGAAATAAAGTGTGATAAAAGACTGAAAAGGCATTAAGTAATGTCCACTTAATAGTATCAAGTTGGAAATTGGAACAATAGAAAATAGGAAAAGCAAAATATTCAAGTCGTAGAGAATGGAGTACAAAAAAGTGGAAGATGGGAATACAATTACAATAATGTTATTGAAATACAATTAAAAATGAGCACTTTATGAAATAATTCATTGGATAATAAGAGAAGGGCACAATAATTAAGATATAACACAATAAAAGAAGAAACAACAGCAGGGGGAGAGATAGGACAGGAAGAAGAAAAACGCGACGAACAGAAGCTAGAGAAAGTAAGAAAACAAGAAATGGAGCATAGAAGGTAAAGGGATAAAGACAATAAATGAAAGACGAAATAATAAGAGAGAGGAGCAAACACGAATGGGAAGGAGAAGTGAACGAATAAAGTGGAGATAGAGAACAAATCAGACGAAGAAGACAAAGAGAAATTATAAAAGTGCTAAGGGGATATAAATAATAAAAATAGTTAGGAGCACTAGAAGAGGGAGAAAAAATAAACGACAAGAGGAAAAAGGAGATGGAACAGTAAAAGGAAGAAGAAAAAACTATGAGTTTAGAGAGGGGGAGGGGAAGTAAAAGGATATATATGGAACACAGGAAGTAGAGGAATGAAAAATGAACAAAAACACAGGAGCAAAACAAAGTTGGGGAAGAGAAGAAAATTATAAAGGGAAAAAGAAAGATAATGGAACAAAATAAAGAAAATAAAAGACGAGAAATCAGACTGACAGGGTAAATGAATAATTAGGAGGAGAGTAAGAGGTAATAAGGTACAGTGTGAGAGAAAACAATAGGAAGAGAAGGGAAAAACCTGGAAAAGAATTAGGTAATGGAATAGATATTATTCAGAACTAAGAATCATTGAAAAACCTTAAGAAAAGAGGAGAAAGAATATGATTTGATATTCGTGCACTGGCTGGTATAAAATATCAGAAGAAAGAGAAAGAGAGAGAAACACAAATTAGAACAAGCGGCTTGGTATAACAGAACGGAGAAGATAGCGGACAGCAGCAGATAAAAATGATGGAGTGGTGTACTCACCAGGTAGTGTGTGTAACAGCGTCAGCAGTGCTAGTGGGCACATTGTCTCACACCCACACCACTCTCACATTCGTAACATACTGTGAGTGGCTCAGGCCTCGTCACACTGCGCCTGCGCGACATGCTACAATGCACTTCCGATGCGAAAAGCGAAAAATTACTTGTAAAATTATGTCTACGGTTAAACACTTTAAATAAGGACTGAAGTTAGAACTTGAAAGAGATATCGATCACAATACCATTTTAGAAAGTAGTTTTATTAGTTCAAAATAATTAGTTCTTTCATTGTTACTTTGGTCCTTTTAATGTCTTGTAATCTATGAATACTCGGGTTACATTTTAAGTTTCTACAAACGACCACTAGGTGACGCTATTGAGATATGTCATCACTATTTTGGTAACAATTGACAGTTGTTGTTGTGAAAACAGTTGCAACTTAGAAATTGATCAAGTAGTTTGTTTACAATGAGAGTTTAAACAAAGTAATTTTGGGAAAAATGGACATTTCACGTGGAGGTTTTCGTTTGATGATTTTTAAGGCCTAACTCAACAGCAAACTATTTTTTCTGTATTTCTTTTTAAATTTTGCCAAGCATTTCATTCGGCACTGTTTAAGAAGAATCATTTCTCTTGTTTCCCGTTTCTGATATGTAAGCTTTGCCTGTATTTTGAGTTCCCTGTTAACTTCCTTGTCTTTCCGGCTCCTCTTCATCTGGACAGGCTTTTCAGAGAGGTGTTTTCCTTTATTACTCAGCACGCTGGTGCCTTCTGTAGTTTTATTTGAACGACTTACATCGATTGCAGAGTAACATTGTGGGTTTTTGATTTTTCTTATAAAATTCTCTTGTTCTGGTTGGTAGTCAGGACCTTACAGGCTGTCATTATTCAAAATTTACAAATACTTCATTTTCGTTCATGTGTGATTGAGTTGCAAAGGAAAATTAAATGATTCTAGAAAGAAGGTTACAGAGCGTGTAAGAAATAACTTCTGTAGAATATATTCTTTGCATCTTTAAGAAGCAAAATAGCAAAATGTTCCCTATTTTGTTCATGAATACTAGTGTGTTGTGTTACCAGTGAAGTAAAAATTACCAAGATTTAAACACTTAATACGTGATTGAGAAAAAACAAAACAAAAAAAATAAATAACAGGGCAGGGGAAGAATATTAGAGAACGTAGGCTTTCACGGCCGGAGTTAAGAGAGGTAACTAAATTTTCTTCCGGGCTGTGTGTGCCGTGGTCTGCTGGAGATGAGAATTCCAGACGTTTCGTCCGCAGCTACGGCGGACATCTTCAGTGGTGTGGACGAAGTCTCTTCGGTGAAGGTATATTACGTCTGAAATTTTGGCTTTTTTTTAAAGCCCCCCCCCAAGGTAAGCGAGAAGAGGCACCACCTCGCCCCGCCTCGGTGGCGATCAATCAAGAAATGTTTTACATCGCCTCCCCATGCTATTAGTACTAATAACATGCAGGGAATGAAAGGAAAGGAGTGATCGGGTACCCGGAATTCAGTGGAGACAGTTGAAGGATTTGCAGCGATAGTCTGCTGTTATATCCTAGACTGTTGTTATTTAAATAAAAACTGGCTTGGCCCATCTTCTACAAGAGAAGGGAAATGGCCAAAGGTTTCGAATTATGGGTTCCTTGTAGTAGATATACGAGTTGCTGCTTCCTTACAATATCTGTAAACTCAATAAGAGTATGTAACTTCTCTGCTCTAGCGTTCTGCTTTATTGTTCTCAAATTCAACTAACTGAGGAATTCGATTAGTTTACTCAACTCCTTGCACGACGAATTCTTCACCATATCAAGAGGTTATTGCAGCTGCAGAGGAGTATTTTGAACGCCATCCGGAAAACCATTTCAGAGAGCGAGTATTGACTTTGGATATCGCTGGAATAAATATATTGATTATGTTCAAGTTAGAAATCCGTTCCTTTATTGCTAAGCCAAAAACTTACATATTACTATGCATGTAAAATCATACTACTTCACTTCCATACTACTTGACTTCATCATCGAAAGTAAATCGGCGCTTATGAAGCCTTTCTTCACTTTTGGTAAAATAATTAAAATGTCATAGCATGGATGGGGCGCACTCTTGACTTTTTTTTTTTTTTACTCGAGAAAATATAGTGCTTTTGCATCACGAATGCGAGAATTTTTCTTTCTTGAAACAACTCTTCCTTATTCTTCCCCTTAATTGCTGGAGGTTCATGAGATGGTGCTAGTGTGACCCTGTGTTTAAAATTCTATCTCAAGAAAGCAAATATACCACATACTTTTACTCTTTTGTGTGCAATTGTCGTTTCAGGTGTATGTGTGTAAGGGCGGAGGTCGATCAAGAGAATTTTCTTTTAGATATCCGCATCTCCTTGTAAACTCATTGGTCCAACAAGAGGAAGAGCTTTATGACGTCAATTTTCAATACTCTCTCTTCCTGGTCGAACTTTTAGCTCATATTTTTATGGTAGAATGTGATGTAACCTTCACCCAATTACTGTTTGAAATCTCTTGAAGAAATTTTATCAAAAACTTCATGGCAGAGCGTAATTCAATTTTTAACACAACAGTAACGCTACGTATGCCCGAGGTCGTTAAGGCGCCGATTCGTGAGCGGGAAGTCTGGGATTCGATTCCACCAGGACCGTCCTCCCTGAATGAGGATTTTGCAAAGTTTTCCTCATCCTCATAAATGGCAAATGCCGGGGAGGTACCCTAAACTTAGGTCTGGAACACTTCCTTCCTTTAAAAAAAATTACTCCTTTCGGCAATTTATCGTTTCATCTCGTGTATCACAAGTGTTCGCCGCCTGTGGTGCCTCAGTAGTAAAAACGGGCGTTAAACACCATTAAAAAAGTGTGCATGTAGGGCCCTATTCCATAAATGTATGGTCTAATACTTTGCACGTGTATTATACAAGTCCTTGTAAAGTATGGACTTGTATGTTCCTATTCCACGAAAGAATGTACAATACTTGCAAAGATTAGTGAAAATTTACAAGTGGCGCAAGATGCAGAAACATTTGCCACAGGTCACCTTACATTGAAATAGATTATTTATTTATTCACCCTGGCAATAGTTAGGTCATGGGTTATTCCCTTCTACTCTACGAGGTGAAAAAACAGCAGTGTGTGTGTGTGTGTGTGTGTGTGTGTGTGTGTGTGCGCGCGCGCGCGCACACATTTTCACAGTAGATATCTGTTTAATACATTTCAAAGTTGGACCGAAAAACTACAGTAATGTGTAGTATGATGTTCTGTAAACAGATGTGACTCACATTACATTATGCAAGTGTTGCTACAACAAAATGGAGCCAAGATTATCGTTTGAATAGCGGAAAACACTTTTGAAGTGATATTGGAAAACCAAGAATGTTGTTGAAGTTCAAAGGCAATGGAGACGTGTGTACAGAACAGAACCGCCAACGCGAGTAACAATTGCACGCATTCGAGACAAATTTGAGACTCGTGGTACCGTAAACCGTAGAAAACCAGCTACACTGACAACACTTCGGGAAGAAATTGAAACGGCATGTGCTGCAATCGCTGAGGACACTTTCGCAAACGTTGCTCAGTCAGTAGTTCAACATACACAGAAGTGTATCGATGCCGATGGTGGACATTTTGAGCAACTGTTGTAACCGTAAAAGTCTAAGATGATTAGTGCTCATCTTTTGCTGTTTGTGCGAATTCAGTTTTGATATGTTAACACAGTTTTTTCTTTGCTTGAAGTGTGCATACGGGAAGGTTAATACAGGTAGTGTTAGAATTCCACTTGTTCTTCAATAATTCTTCTCGAGTACAAGAGGGGAGGGAGGGGGAGGGAAGAAAAAGAGGAAGAAATAGAAGCGAGAGGCTTACTTTGGTGATTCCAACAGTTGAGATGACAATTCAATCTACGTTTAAATTGCTTTATTGTCCTACACCCCACAACTTCTAAGGGATTTCCATATTCCGGAAACTGTCACGCTGTATGAGGTTAGGTAGAAATGTGTTCGGTGATGAGGCATAGACGTAAAGCTGTGTTCACCCTTAGTAATAAATCCGTATTTTTAATGCACAGAGAAAATTATCATTTCTGCTAAATAAGTTTTGTATTTTTTCTCACAATGATAACTTAAATGCTTTATCATGCATTTGTAATCTTCACTTTGAGACGACGGTCGCATACGGCTGTATTTAAGAGCATCAGTTTCAATCGTCGGGAGATGGCAGAAGAATGGAGTTTTCAGATTGCTTTCGGTATTTATTTTATTAGTCCATTTGATCACTTGTATTTATATCATTTGTGTGGCAATCAAATTTTCCTCATAAGCAAAAACTGGTAAAATGGTGTCAAATGAGATTATTTTAAATGAGAATAAGGAATGGAAACAAAACCATGAAGAGATTTAAAGGATTTTACAGAATTTTTTAACAGCAGCATGATCAACGATTCTAAATGAACTAAATATATAATAATTAATCTATTACTTCCACCTCGAGGGGTCGGAGAAATTAGGAAGTTGTTTTATGAAAGAAGTATCACGCTCAAGTCTGAATAATGAAGTGCTGCAACTGGTGAAAGAAACTCTATTAAGTCTCCACATAGAGCTACCAAAATGCAAAAAATAAATGTGTCTTCTGTCACTTACTGGCAAAGAAACCTATCATTTTGTACACGAAAATGCTCGTATAACAATATGAGAATTGAATGTGAGAAAACTGTAATATTTTTCCACCTTACCACGTAATTAAAGAAAAAAAAATAAACGTTATGATCCAAATATATCAACCGGATAGATATCTTTGTTCCTTTACCTTTGTTTATATTCTGTGCATGTGACAGGCAATGCTACTGACACAAACCACTGCCACCACCAACAGAATTTTACAGATGACTTAAATCATTATTTGAAAAGGAAACTGTCGAATTGATAGAAGTTCAATCAGTTAAAATTTGTTATATATGTACTATTTTTACCATTACCATTAGTTTTTGGCTTAGTAATAAAGGAACCGATTTCTAACTTAAACATAATCAATATATTTATTCCAGCGATACTCCAAAGGTGCCAATTACTGAAGATTTGTATTCTAAAGGGGCTAAAAGCCAAATAATTACATTTGGAAACACTGACGGAAATATTTATTTATTTATTTAATAATACAAAATATTTGCATATACAAAGTATTTACTATAGGAATTGAATCAAACATAGCTTGGGCAAAATCCTAATATTTTTTTTTTTTTTTACATTCTTCCATTCTGCTTGACTTCATCATCGAAAGTAAATCGGCGATTATGAAGCCTTTCTTCACTTTTGGTAAAATAATGAAAATGTCATAGCATGGATGGGGCGCCTTTTTTTTTTTTTTTTTTTTTTTTTTTTACTCGAAAAAATATAGTGCTTACATCTTTTTGTCTCCCTAGATTTCCATTTTGACTCACTGTGCGCCGTTACCAACACTGAACACAAAAAGATGGGTCATACGAATCAAAAATGAATATATACGACTCCAATTTGAAAGATATAGACAAAATGCTAATGATAAACCTTGGTATGTCAGGCCGGTTACTTTTGGATTCCTTATTATAGGACAACCTTTGGTATTCTCTCCGTTTGCTAATGCTATTTTATTTAATAAAATATTCCGTCAGTGTTTCCAAATGTAAATATTTGACTTTTAGCCCCTTTAGAATATAAATGTTCAGTAATTGGCAACGATTTGAATTTTATTCAGATCACAGGGTTCTCATATATCCGGAATGACTTCCTTAACAACAGATATCGAGACACTCACGAACACAAAGGCAAGTGGCTCTTGGCTCACTCAACCAGAGTCACTTCCTGCTTATGACATTTCTATGCAAAGGGAACAAAAGTTTTGTTTGACATATCTGTAGTCCCCTTGTGCTGGTTATTTTTTCCACTCCTTCCATCTTTTAGATGTCACTCCAATTTCCTGCTAGGAAACCTTTATAAAATAAAAACTTTTTTTTTTATTTCCCTAGTCTCCCCAGTTCGCTGAAAAAGAGAAAATTGTCTCTTAGGTCGGTTTGTGACAAAGCCAATAAGCTGTGATGCTATCTGGCAGCCAGAGCTTTTGATCTTTCTCTCCTGCACCCTGGTGGGAGATACGTTCATACCTTTTCATTCTGGATTTGTTATTGCTTTTCTTTCTCTCGGCTTCCGGTGACCAACGATGTACAATAAATATGTTTATCTTTTCTTCTCAATAAGAGGTTGGTAGGTTTCACATGTAAATACCACGTAGGCCATACGGTCAACTAAATTAATTTATTTTATCATTTTAGGAAACTCTACGAGAGTAGATCCATTAGTTTCCGGCCTGGTTAGTTTCTAGGTATGATAAAGAAAAAACAATATTTCTCTTTTCAGTATAGTTACCCCTTATAGCAATACACTTCTCACTTCTTCCTTCACGCTTTAATTTCCTTCCTCGAAGATCCTTCTTTTGTTTTCAGAAGAGGAAATAGTCACTGGGAGCTAGATCTGCGCTGTAGGGGTGATGATCGATCTCCTTGAAGCCACATTTCTTCACAGCTTCCTTTGCAACAAGAGCTGCGTGCACAGGCGCGCTGTCGTAAAGAAGGCGCACACCACCACTCTGCTTTTCTCGCCTTTTTTCTTTGATGGAAGCACGTAGCCTGTGCAGTAGGCCAGCATAGTACTCCCCATTTACTGTGGTGTTCCTCTCCTTGAAGTCAATGAAGAGTATTTCTTCACAGTCCCATGATCTTCTTGGTTGACTGAGTGACCTTGCCTTTAGAGAGGGCGCTTCGCCAGGTTTACGCCACTCCATTAATTCTCTTTTGGACAAGGGATCATAGTAGAGAGCAATAATTTCACATTATGTAACAATGGTTTGCAGAACTTCTCTCTCGTTGCCATGGCAGATCTCCAAAAATGCCTGACAACAACAGGCATCGTTGCAGCTTTTGAATTGAGGAAAGAAGTCTAGACACCCATCTTGCACTAACCTTATTCATGTTTAAATGTTCATGAATAATTCGAAGGACTGTTGTTTTAGAAAGACCCAACTTTGCTGCTATTTCTGTAACTTTCAGCCGCCAGTCTTCCATAATTTCTCCTTGCACAAGAGCGAGGTTTTCAGGAACGTGCACCTCCAATTGCTGACGTGCATGTTCTTCGCCTTCAATGCTTTCTCGAGTCATTCGAAAAACTTTGGCTCATTCTTTTACGGTTGAATATGAGGAGGATGCTCCCCATATACACCGTCCAATCGCTGTTTAAATACATTGGTGTAACTCCTTCTTTTGTGAAGAACTTGATAACAGCTTGATACTCCATTCTGAACATGTCACAATCTTCTACACGTAGCATTCTTTATGTAAGCATTTGTGAACAACTGAACACAGCGGAGCAGAAGCTATAGCTGCAATTATTTACTTAACAGATAGGGTATGACGCCAGAAAATAAATTCAAATTTTTAGTCACTATGAAGGTGGTATTGCAACACGAGATTTGAGATGTGAAGAAACTACGAAAGATATATGTTTCCCGTTGGTAGCACTGGAAAGAACGTGTCTTGATTAGTAGGTATAGTAATAAGCATTTCCAGACAACTAGTCTGCAAATTTAAGACCAGGAAGAAGTGCCTTGAAAACACCACTCCTGTAGAAGCCATTGTGAAGAACATCTGCGAGTGACTTACTGGAAGATAGCGGAGTCCTTAAACATGTATTCGCAGCAGGTGTCACAAATAACTTCGTGAAAGAATCTTTATTGACGTTGACATAACTGAACAAAGAACAGCAAGAGTGAAACGGTGCCTTAAAATAGTTCGTCATTTCTACAAAAGCAGCTCCCGACATGTCCAACACGTTTCCAAGTTACGAAAGTTGGATTTGCTGGAATTAAAGAGGGAGTCGGCGATCAGGGTTTTACTAAATAGCGAAGGCGACGTCAGAGTGTATGCCGAAAGATGGTTATCAGTTCCTTTTCAACATGTGGCCACAGTGCAACAATTCCACTCCAAGAAATTTGAAAAGAAAGGAATTACACCAGATGTCGTGTCCCTGCCGGTGAAGAAATTGTAGAGGTTTGAGCCGGAGGACGAAGAGATGGAAGAGTGGTAAGCCGATGACTGCGAGAATAGGCTGGTCACTTAAGTATTAAAATACAACGTAAAGTTCTTTCAAGTAAACAGATTACACACAGAAGTGTAGAATGGTGAATACAGAACAGTACTGAGATATTCTCTAAGAATTTCTAAAGTTCCCAGGAGAGGAGTTAGGATAACGTATTGGAAGTATCAAATGATGATTAAGGAAAGCTGAAAGAGATATGCTCCGTAACGAAAGAGACAGTGATAGCTTATCGCTATACAAAGTGGTTGTACCAGCCCAGATGGTGAATCTGGGAGCTTATATATTCTGCCTAAGGATAAGAGGGGTCGATGTAGACACATCATAATTAAGAGACGGTCGTAAATTAGTTATTGTCGCATTTTAATTGCTTAAGAATTATCCGATTCTTATAAGAAAACAAACATGTCAAGTTTTTCTTTGTAGAGTTGCCACAGAGGCCACAAGTTATCATCTCCTTAGAACACTTGCTGTCTTAAGTAGGAGCAGGTGTGTGGAATTAAGGAAATTAAAGTAGAAGACTATTATCTTAATATTCTGGTCAAAGGTGTCTTCTATACGAGGCAAGAGGGGCGAATCAGGGGCGGCAGTGGGGTATTGCGTTACACAGAATTTGCCTTCAAAATGCCAATACCTCTGCGTAAGGAATGGAAGTTCTGAAAGAATCTGGGCGCCACAGTGAACCACCCCACTGTCAATGCATATCTGGCTCTTTGTATCTTCTGTAGCTGACAGCTACCAGTAAAGAGATAGCAAGTAGCTATAAGTGTTTACAACTCAGAAGAGTTTCCCTTCTACAGTAGTAGCTGATTTGTACACTCCGTGCTACTGTAGAAAAATGTTATTAACTTTTTTCATCACTTTAAAAGGGCACGCTCTTAGCGGAACTTGACCGTGGGCACACACCGCTCTTCAATCCCATTGAGGTTGGTGGACCAAGCGCATTCCTTTGGGTATGAGTCTTGGATATTATGTTGTCCAGTAATGATTATTTTGAGCGTTAAATCGTCCATGTCTTAAAACCATGTCGGTCCTTGGTTGCGTGGGAACCATACTTGCCCGTAGACCCAAGATCGGGAGTTTAACACCAGTCAGGGTCGATGGATTTTTTCGGGCGTAAAAAAAAAAACCTCAAGACTCGCTTCAAATCCCGAAATTAAATGGGACGCTGATGGCCTGAGATTTAAGAGCGTCCGTAAATAAACCAAATCAACAACGCACTGTAATGCTAATTGTATGTTTATGTTATGTTACGTATTAACTCGAAAAAGCAGGTGTAAAACTGTATTCTCCTCGGCGTTTTTCTTAATTATTATGTATAGCGGAAGTTTCGGTACTGACCCAGAGTTGACTCCAGTTTGCTGTGCTGCAAGCTGCGGTCCATAAGTTTCCGGCCTGACATAGAAGTGCATGATTCATTGTTGCGATGTTCATGCTATCTGATGCTCACATGTTTCAGGAGTGTAAACACTGCATTTCCTTTCTGGTCACGCATTCATTTGCTTGGAGAATTTCATTTAAGTCAGACGTGTTGTATAATACAGCGTGATGTTCCTAATTGAACATGAGCAATGATAAAATATTTAACTAAAGAAGGTGTACATCTCACTGTAGATTTGGTTTTAGAGATACAGATAATGGGGCATTTAATGGCGCTTTATCGACACACGCACGTCAGTCTGAAAGACTTATGGTGTTACCCCATAGGAAGAGATGCTTTCACCATTTACAAAAGTCTTGGTTCCAAAGTCAATATTCGTTCCTACGTTTTCTCTGTCTATAAAAATAACTATAATGTAGAAACCGGTTAGTTAGCTCCAATATGAAAGGACGATTGGAAAAAATAGATTTAAAACTGGTAAAGATGGTGCCTATGTGATCAGCAAAAGCAAGAAGGCGAAAGTGATAGAAGTTTGCCAGAAGACAGCTCCTGATGGCAAAAAGTGGACAAGAATGTAGAAATTAGCTGTTGAGAATTGAAGAAAGTTATATTTAAATTCAGGGCATTAAGAGTACAGTTGATTGCTTCACTAAAGAGTGATTGATTTGTAACATAATTTGTGTGTAGTTTCACGGCAGAGAAATTGAAGAAAATTGAAAATAATAAGTGGATTCTGTGTCAAACAGGTTAGAGTAATTAATTAAGGTTAAAAAAACATACAAAATACGAATTATTCATTAAATTGCACAAGGTGTATTTATATGATTTGTCTGTGAATTGTATTTAATACATACCTGCCAAAGCTTGAGTACAAATATACTTATGAATCAATAAATAAACTTGTTTTTCTGCACAAACCTAGTGGATTTATGTTACATTTCAAACCATCCGAGGCCTTTTGCCTGGAAAAAATATAATTATAGACTGCAATTTTAGAGTTAAATAAGAGAGGACTAGTGCTGTTCTGGGCCCTGTCTCTGATACATTACATGTGTATGGACTTAACTTGTAGAACCCACTTCCATAAAGTCTCATGCTATACTTGTACTGTACAACTCCATATTTACAAGTGCATAAGTGATTTTGAGGGAGGGTAAAACAAAAAATAAACAAATCATAATACAAACCAATTTAAGAGGCTCATTACTTAGCCAAATTATTAAACTCTCCACACATTTTTGGCAAACCAAATTATTAAACTCTCCACACAAGGATTTATTCTTCACTCACCTTAGTTCATTTTGAGATATCCGGACAGGCAATTTCCTGACGAGTATTATCTTTGAGTTCTTGTATGATGTGCGGGTTCGTGTTGTTTAGAGCATTTTTTAATAATCACAGGAAACCGATGGAGCCACAAATCCCTATTAATAACTCTATCTTGTGGAAACACATTGTGAATTTAATCACGCTCCGTATCGAGTATTTCTGTGAAAAAATGGGTTAATATGGTATATACATAAGTAAACACAATCGACTTTATGCTAAAAAAATTGTCCTATGATTCTTTCACTACTTAGATGAATCGTACATAAAGACACGCTGTGCTGTTGTAAACAGACGAGGTATAATACAATTTATGTATAGCTGTGGAATTAAGAAGCGAACAACACAACACACACCCGGGAACAGCTGTGCTATTACTGCTACATTCAGCAAGATCAAGCATGCTTTGGGCAAACGAGCAGGGTCTCGCTCACAAGAAAAACCCAGCGCCGCTAGGGAAAGCATTACTGATTGCACGGTATTTGTATTGTAACTTCTCTCTCTACAAGTGTAGTAATATTGGTAACTACAAATACTAGTGAAGGTTTTATATTTTTTTAATAGTTTTTGGAATCAGTTGACTTAAATATACCAAGAATTGGAGAAAATTGTGATAATGATATTTGGAATAAGGATAAAGAAATAATAATTCAGTATTAGTTAGGTTTAAGTGAAATGTTTATGATTGATATTGACCTTTCCTGTTTCAATGCATATTTCAGGCCAACATCTTATTATGTTTTTTTAAGGTTCTTGTTACATATTATGAAAATACTTTCTTTCCATTCATCGTTCTCTTTTAAAACATCTCTTTTGATGTAATTTTTCCAGTCTTTGCTTATAATGAAAATGTAATTTAGAAATTAATTTATATAAACTAATGAAATAATTGACCGAGTGCATTCGGAAAGCTCGATTCTTCTGCCATCTCTAGACAATTGATGTTGATGCTGTTATGTATTCACTTGCGCTCATTGCCTCAAATTGAACTATTGTACTTGAGTATTGATAAATACATAATAAAGTATTTAAATTATCAAACTTTATGAGAAAAATACAAGCCATGTAGTAGAAATGGTAATAATCTGCTCTGTAGATTAAAATATACGAATTTATTATAAAGAAATGAATGTAATTTGTGGCAAACACCTGTTCCTCCGTCTTCCTCTTCTATAACGTCACTTGTTACTAACATTTACAAGTGTTTGTTTACATTCTTTAGCGATATAGCAGGTTACGCAAGTTCATATTGCGAGCCCTGTGAGCCCTGGAAGAATAAAATAAACATAGATTTCCCCCACGATCAATTTGGGAATGTAGTATAACGTGATATGGTCCATATTTACCTACAGACTGTGCTTTAGCGAGAGTAGCTAAGTAGCTGTAGTTTGTAGGTTACTAAATAATTCCAAAGCGTGCGATTCAAGCATGGCCTACTCCAATTAGAATCGTCTGTAGTCGTAGCAGGCGCAGAGAATGGATTATTTAAACACGCTACCTCTTCGTTCATGTGAAACACTTGGCCATCTTCAACAGGCTGAAAGGCATGCTATCGATCTTCTTGTTTATCGTCATTGGCTATCGACCTGGCTGCTTGGCAAATGCAAGAGTCCAAACAGTTCCCAAGAGTGAAGGTTTGTTTGTGCGGTTCTCCGCGAAGAACAAAACTAGGTCAATCGACTCTCTCTGTGTGCCGATGTTTTCCACCTTGGAGAGGATTTCTTCAGTAAAAGTGGGGAATTAATTTCTTTCTATAACAACTTTTCGTTTCGTATGTTCCAGGGAATGCCATTACCAACTTTCTATCTGCTTCAACAAATTCTCCATATTTCTGCATAGAGTTATGTCAATACACTTGTAACTTCCAGAATTATACCAAAGTAGCACTCATCCTAAATATTTGTTTTCGAAGTATACCATCCTTTTCTGTTTGTAAAAGTACTTTCCCGGAACCACTAATGCATTCTGACCACACTAACTCCTACAGCTACCTAACATACTCCACAGCAATTTCTGGAAATTAGTGGAACAATTTCAAGGCTGCACGGTGGTTGTTTCAACAAGTTTATCACTGATGCACAGGTTAAACCAGACCGATTTCAATGAATCTTGATAGACTTATTAATCAAGCAACTCCGAATTTCACTGTAGTGATATTTTTTCTGCCAAATAACACATTCATACAAAAATTGTGAACTTTGTTCACGTATGAACACTTCAAGATCAGCGAAATTAAAGAAAAGCTTAAAACATGAAAGAAACACCGGAACAAACACGGCGAGCCAGATAATGAAGGGATACATGCGAATAAGGGAAAGGAAAATGAAATTTAATGTCTATGTCAGCTTGTGCCCAGGGGAAGTGTTCACACGTGTACGGTACGAGTTTATTTTCTGCTACAAAAAATAATAATAGTGAAGGTTTTTTTTATATACAGATTTCATTTAGAAAACACAAGAAAATTTTGCAGCCATATTTCTTGTTGGTGTCCTTCAAAAAGTATTGTACAAGATTTGGCGAACGAAATGAAGAAGATATTTAAATATGCTTGCTCAAAGGCCGTGCTAACTGTAAGTGTAAATTGACGCAATAGGTACAATGCGCAATTTTGTTTACGAGGCGGGGTAGGGGGCGGTTTTTGCGGGCCACACTACAATTTTCAAATACGAACCTATTTTGTAAAAAACAGGTGTTAAAAGCGGGGGGGGGGGCAATTATGTTTTATGCAGCATTAAAACATTTAATTTTAAGGATAATTTTTATCAAATAATGTACAAATACCATTGACACCAAGCTTTAACTATCTATAAAGCTAGGTTTATATTAGTTTACTAAGCTCGCCCGTACAGATACGGTGTTGTTCTACTGCAGACATCTCTATGGTAACGCAAAGTTGGGCTGTAAATGTGCAAGGGCAGAAGCTTTGTATCACTCCTCCGGGTGATTAGTGGCGGCGGCGGTACTTCCCCTTGCAGGAAAAATTAATTTAAGCGGGTGAGTCACATAACCGCTTCATCACCTATTATTACCGGGGCAGTAACGTGACTTATGACAATTAGCACTTAATGTACATAGCCTTGGGTTGCAAATGAGCCTGCAGACGTTTCTGAAATTCAAGAACTGTTTGTAGTTTAAACAGTGCTGTATTAAGATGTTATACACAGTATTAATATTCAGTCGTACTTAGTTTAAACACTGCGTAAGACCATGCTCCTTTATATATGAGCTTAAAAGGCTTAATGTTTTCACATGTTGAATATCTAAATGATGCAGTTATTTTAGGTATTCAGGTATCTCTCTTGAATCAAATTCGTTTCATTAAATTTTCTCTTTCTTTTTAACCTCATATACTAACTGAGGCTATACATACCGATCTTGTTGTTCCAAATCATGTGAATTTAATACATAGGGTGTCTAATCGAGTGTTAGTTCACTCTCAGCAATTTTGTTTCCGTAATGTTATCTATTTTCTTCTGTTATGTGTTTTGCAGCTCTTCTGACATTCTTGCAGTTTAGCACAAGGGCTATTCAATAAAGAATGATCATATTTTTTTTTATTTTGACAATATATCTTCATTTATTCTCATAATTTTAATGAGCTTTCTCAAAATAGCCACCTTTGAATGATGTACATCTCTCCAGGGGATTCTGCCAATATTATTTGACAGGTCCTTCAAAATCACTTCGGCAGCCTTCACCACTGCTTCTGATGATGGAAAATACCTCCCACGAAGGTGTTTCATAATTTTGGCAAAATGAAAACACGAGGGTAGATCCGTAAGTTTCCGGCCTCGCCGATAAGGATTGTCGCCCTCTGGTATCATACCTTATCTGTTAAGTAAACAATTTCAGCTGTAACTTCCGCTCCGCTGTGTTCAGTTGTTCAGACATAGTTGCATAAAGAAGGCTATGTGTAGAAGATTATGGCATGTCCAAATTAGAGTTTCCAGTTGTTATTAAGTTCTTTACAAAAGAAGGAGTTACTACAAATGAAACTAAACAGCGATTGGACGGCGTATAAGGGGAAGCATCCCCCTCATATTCTACCATAAAAGAATGGACCACACTTTTTGGAATGGGTCGAGAAAGCTTTGAAGACGAAGAGCGTGCAGGTTGGCTCTTGGAGGTGCTCACTCCTGAAGACATCGCTCTTGTGGAAGGAGAAATTATGGAAGGCCGCGGCTCAAAGTTATAGAAATAGCAGCAAGGTTGGGTCTTTCTAAAACGACAGTCCTTCGAATTATTCATGAACGTTTAAACATGAATAAGGTTAGTGCAAGATGAGTACCTAGACTTCTTCCCTTAGTTCAAAAGCAGCAATGAGTTATCTGTTAGTCGGGGATTCTTGGAGCTCTCCCGTGGCAACGAGAGAGAAGTTCTGCAAACTATTGTTACAGGAAATGAAACTATGTCCTCTACTATGATCCCTGGTTCAAAAGAGAGTTAATGGGGTGGCGTAAGCCTGGCGAAGCACCGCCTCTAAAGGCCAAGGTCACTCAGTCAATCAAGAACATCATGGCCACAATCTTTTAGGACTGTGAAGGAATACTCTTCATTGATTTCAAGTAGAGGAACACCACAGTAAATGGGGAGTACTATGCTGGCCTAATGCACAGACTACGTGCTTCCATCAAAGAGAAAAGGCGAGGAAAGCTGAGTGAAGGTGTGCGTCTTCTTCACAACAATGCAGCTCTTGCAAAGGAAACTGTGAAGAAATGTGACTTCAGATAGCCCGACCATCCACCCTACAGCCCAGATATAGCACCCAGTGACTATTTTCTCTTCTCAAAACTCAAAATGGACCTTCGAGGAAGGAAATTTAAATGTGACGATGAAGTGATGAAAGCTGTTCATACCATTTTGAAGACAAGACTTCTATTTTGGTGAGGATTGAAATGATAACATCTCTAAGGTGCGAGGACTTCTTTTATGTCTCCTATGAATGAATTCTAAGATGTGATAAGTGTATTGTTATAAAGGGTAGCTATATTGAAAAGTGAAATATAGTTTTTTGTCTTTATCACACCTAGAAATTGGTTAGGCCGGAAACTTATGGACCTACCCTCGTAGGAACAGTAAGGAACACACTTCATATTCATTTTTATGAGATATTCAGTATCGATATTTACAATATGTGGCTATGCATAATGCTTGTACAGCACCCAAATTGTTGCAGGGAATTATGACATTTTTGATCCTGCAGTATTTTCAGAACATCTCTATAGTACTGCCTAGTTACAATTGTGTGTGCAAATAGGATATCCTGGTAAACTATTCCTTGATAATCGAAAAATGGGATGACCATAGTTTTTAAAAGCAAAAGCAACCATCTTTTGCTTTTTAAATGTATTTATTTATTAGGTGACAACATAGAACTTTATTGTTTGCTCTCAAGATCAAAAGATTTAGTCAAGTTCCATCAGCAATAATTACTTTTGAAAGAAATTTAGAATATTCCTGTAATATTATGTAATGCAAATCTTTTGTTTCTTGTTTATTCGTAATCCAATAGTCTTGAAACCTACCGTGCACAAACACTTCTCATATGCACAAACTGAGGCATTGGGTAAGCATTCCTTTTAAATTGATTGCCTCAGGTTTCAACTGAAGATTTGTTGAGACTAAACGCAGAATTTCGCAGCAGCATATTTTTCGTCGCTTGTCACCTCATGTCTTTAGTTGCATCCACTTAAAACGGTAATCTAAGTTACAACAATGAAGTTAATACCACATATACATTAAGCATTAAGCTAACGAAATAATAGGAATTTAAATGTATGATTCTTTTCGTTTATGAACATTTGCAAAGTGTTTAACATGAGCAACCCAGGGATAATATCAGTACATGTCAAAAAGAGCTCTAAACACGCATGGAATCATATTAAGAAACACCACAGGAAGAAAATTAAATTGAGAATGATTTATATGCATGCATCTCCAAGGAAAATGGGGAAACGAAAAGATTATGCATCTAATGACATTAAAGAGTTATTTCACAAAAAGAGATTACAAAACGGAAGTAGAAGTTGGGTAGGGGATACTGCGAGGGGAAAAATTCGTTGGGGATTTCTAATTTAGCTATATAAGGGAAGAGGGGAAAAGCATATTAAGGACTTAAATTTTTTTTGTAAACGACATTGAATATTCTTGCTAATGAGGCGTCCTTTTTGCAGTTTGAAATAAACATTCCTTCTACAAACTTAGTTAAAAAATAAGACTTTATTTTTAAATAATTTTGGCTTACCTGCATATTGCTGGTCTTTGTATCTCTCGAAGAAATCTTCCCTTTATCGATACACCTCTCCCAACATCGTCTGAGGTTTTGAAACCGTTCCTGATATGTCTTTATCGAGATTGCGCGAAGTTCTGTCTGAGAATTTTGTTTTATCTCCCCAACTGAATCTAATCTTCACTCTTTCACTGTATATTATAGCTTTGGAAAAAAAAAAAAAAATCCGCAAGTGCTAAGCTAGGAGAGTACGGAGGGTGAGGAAGAATATTTGGTTTTTAGCAAAAGTGGCAAACGAGGATTTTTGGTGTATTCTTAAAAATTTGTTTCTCCACAGTTCAGTTCTGTTCGTTCTCACGTTTTTTCTGAGGCATCATGGCAATACTAGCGACTTAGAGTCTGACCTAGTGGCAGAAATTCATGATGTGTAAAAAACCGTCAATGGCATCTTGACGTTTCACCTAAGCGATCCAAGGGCTCCCAAGTGTTGTCTCTCTATTCTTGTGTCAACTTCGCTGCAACAAGGTTTTTTATCAATATTTCATGACACGAAACTACAAAAATGTGACACTCTTCAGCAATTTCTTGAACAGTTACGCCAACTTTCATGGGTAATCTCATTAATTCTGGCTGCAAGCGTCGTCAGTTCATGTTTATGGCTGTCAGGGAAGCGGGTCATCAAATACAATAATTTGCACAAGCTTCTTTTGTCATCTTATTAGTCTCGGTAAAATATTTACTAAGCTTCACACGAAATTTAATGTTAATGCGCTACTCGTGACAGTTTGCTATCTCAATAAATACAGAAAAGTAACAACACCGTTGCGAAGAAAGTAGCGTGTAACTCGACTGAAATAAGGTGACACTGGAGGTGTCTGGTTAAGATCAGAGATAATCAGTACTACCAATAGACACTTCTTTGGCATATAATTTTGTAATTTGATACTTGAACAGACCTGTTCTGACTTTAAATACAAATTGCGACAGAGAAACAGAATAAGAGATTTAACCATCACAAAATGTATAAAAATTTAATAGAATATTAATAATATTAAGCTTCAAGTAATATCATTTGGCTATAATGCAAAAATTATTTTCTTAAAAATATGCACTTTCTTATTGCAAATCACAAATCATTGAAGCATTAATTTTAACTTTACACACAGCTTTTATAAGCAACTCAAAATATAGTTTTAGCATATAAAATTCTTCTTTGGACTTTCACTCTATTTATTTTTGAAATTGATTAACACCGGACTATTTTGTCATGGTCATTCGTTTAAATTAATTTAAAAACCTTTCGCTGACACTACGGTCGGCATCGTCAGTGGACTGAAGATATCTAGAGAGCCAGAGGTGCAAAACAGGTGGGAGAAGGTAAGTTGGTAGAGTTGTGGCGCAGACGTTCTTTGTTGACCAGCAACGGATTCCAAGTCTTAATTATTTGAAAACCTCTGTCTTTGTTGGATTTTCTATTTCTGTTTTTATGTCATTGTAAACTTTTCCACGTTGCATGGTACTTTATATAAGCATGCTTCTCTGGAGCTGAAATGATCTCTTGGGTCTTTCATTGGATGCAGTTTTTACATATTTTTGTTGCGGTAGTGTAAATTGTTTATATATTATTTCTCAAAATCGAATAATATGCAACCTGATATCTTCTATAAATGATAAGAATTCTTTAATTTTTTTCGTCATAGTCTGGTATGGAAGTGGGGGTTTTTCGAGGTTTCAGGACTCGATTGATTACTTTCTTAGTCATTCGCTGCAAAGGCTTCTTGGAGGTGGTTAAGTTCAGTTTTTAGTTCTTCAGGTTTGTTAATATTTTTGGTTTGGAGGATCATTTTTTTTTTCTTTAAACCTTGTGTCCTAGAGTGCCAAGTGCCTTGCTCGAACCAGAATATCTAGAAATAGAAGTGTGTTAATTATTTTATGTTTTCATAGTAAATGTTTGTGCTGTTTAAGTGGTCTAGAAAAATATGCAGTTTTTCTTTCCCTTCTGACCACATTACATAGCAGTACTAGCGTGTTGGCTTATGTTCTGCTATCTATAAAGCTCTATTCTGTTTCATGAAAAAAAGTTCGTCATAACTGTACATAAGGGGCTTCCCACTTCTTAGATGGATGGTCTAGGGCAGAAGAGAATGCTTTCTATATATTAGCCTTACTCATGGCTGGTCCTTTGTGCCTACTAACCAATGGGCACACCTCCGGGAGGGAAATACCAGGTAACCATGGTCTATGGACGGTGATTGCACAGATGCATATGAAGTCCTAACATGTTTGCAAATACCATGCGATCAGTTTAGTTTTCCTCCGGAGTGTTTTACCTGTGGGTGAGCTTGAGGGTAAAACAAACACACAAACCTTACAACAATATACATACCATTTTAAGAGGCTCATTACTTATCAAATTCATCAAATGAGGTGTTGAAACTGCCGGCGTTCATTCTCCACACAGTTTTGGCATCTCTTTAGGAAATTGTTCATCATTCGCTTAGTTCATCTTAAGAAATCTGGACAATTTTCTGACGAATATTATCTTTGAGTTCTTGTATGATGTGTGTGTTTGTCTTGTACACAATATGTTTTATTTTACCCCAGGGATAGTAATCGCAGGCTATTAAAACGGAAGATCTAGGGGGCCGCAGATTCCTACTAATAACTCTGTCTTGTGGAAACATATTGTGAATTGCTCTCATGGAATTATTCGCAGTGTGAGCAGTGGCAGAGTCCTGTTGAAAACATGTTTCATCACTCTCCTTGTCGGTTAGTTCTCTGAAAGAATATGTTATTATGGTATATAAGTAAAATAATTAACTTTATGCTAAACAAAATGGTCTAATGATTCTTTCACCACTGAGTTAACACATATGAATCGTACATAAAGACACGCTCTGTCGTTGTAAACACACGAGACATATTCGGTTTATATATACCGTGGAATTAAGAAACGAACAGCACAACACACACCCGGGAACAGCTGCGCTACGACTGAAATATCAGCAAGGTCAACAAGTAAGCAAGCTGGCTTGCTACCCCCTTTACGGCTCAGCAAACGAGTGCGGGCTCATGCGCATCGCAGGGAAAAGCATCACTGATCGACGCCATTGGAACCCCCTGCCCCCACCACTTCCTAACCAGAAGCCGGGATAGAAACTTTTCCAAAGCTCTCAGCTCGCCCTGGCATTTACCACCCTGTAACAGAACCAACCGAATGCAATTATATGAAATAGGATTGCGGGAATTCGTGGAATTTTCCCAATTTTCCCATTCCAGTGTTCCCCCATGCGACCAGGCGAATCAACGAAAAACTCGAAGGTTAGGATGGCCGACACAATGGGAATTGAACCCAGGACCCGCCGGTATGTGTGTGGAATAACAGCATTTTAGAACTTATTGTATAAGCGGTGCTGAAACTTCTCCATCCATTTTTAGCACTTTTTTAAATTCGTTAAAATCGAAATATATTACGTTTCAGTTCTTCAAAGAGTATGCGGATTTGCTCTGTATGTAGTGTCTTTTAATTGGCCCTGGAGATAAAAAAAAATCGGTTTTATATTGGGGAACTGACGGATCTAAGTAACTCTGGCTGTATGACCACACAATTTCTGTCAACGAAACATTGGTTGTGTGTGCTGTAGCAGGGTCCAACAAAATTACTCTCCCTTTCAGGTAATGTTCGATTAAAGGGGCGGGAAGTACAGAATTGTATTGACGTATGTGTTAGTATTAATTGTTGTCTTGTTAAATATTGATTCTATGATACCTTCACCGCTAATGCTTCACCATACTCAAATTTTGTTACAGGAGAGCTATGCTACAAACAATAGTAGGTTTCGAGCACTGCAATAATGGTTATAGCCTGGTCTCGTACGAGAGAGCATGAAAGAAATGCCGGTAAGTGTCTACATTATGTGCCTACTCTACAGGTTCTACCAAAAATTTAAGGACACCCGTTGTAATTTAAATATCTTCTATTTTAAAGACATATTACTATATATTTACATCATAATGCTTCAAAGATAGAACTAGATACTTTAATAACCTTTTGGGTCTCCTTTAGCTTTTAGACATGTTTTTATTCTATTGAGCATGCTGTTCGCTTTTGCACTGCAATACTGTTCCAAGTTGCCGATATTACTTCTCGAATTTCTTGGGTTGTAGACAGCTATTATTCTCCCGGTCATATTTCAAAGGTTTCGAAAGGTTGAAATTCGTACTAACTCTAGGTCATCCCGAAAGAAACACTTCGTTGTCTTGAAGCTCTACATTGTTATTTGAGATTTGTGAGATGACACATTGATCTGCTGGTCACAAAGTATAGGCCATGAAGTTTTATCGCAGAACGGAGCAAGGATATAAAGTGCAGAATTTCTTAATTATTCTAAAAGTAAAAAATACCATAACTTAAGAAAAAATAATGGTTTTCACAAAACCTTTGTCTGTTAAGTAAATAATTTCAGCTGTAACTTCAATTCCACTGTGTTCATTTGTTCAGATATAGTTGCATAAAGAAGGCTATGTGTAGAAGAATGCGACATGTTCAAATTGGAGTATCCAGCTGTTAAGTTCTTCACAAAAGGACTTATTCCAAATGAAATCAAACAGCGATTGGACGGTGTATGTGGGGAAGCATCACCCTCATATTCTAACGTAAAAGAATGGGCCAAACTTTTTCGAATGGGCCGAGAAAGTATTGAAGAAGAAGACGTGCAGGTCGGCCCTTTGAGGTGCTCACTCATGAAAACATCGTCTTGTGGAAGCAGAAATTATGAAATTATTGCTGCTCAAAGTTACGCAAATAGCAGCAAGGTTGAGCCTTTTGTAAAGCAATAGTCCTTATAATTATTCATGAATATTTAAACATGAATAAGGTTAGTGCAAGATGGGTGCCTAGACTTCTTTCATCAGTCCAAAAGCAGCAACGAGTCATCTGTTGTCAGGCATTTTTGGAGATCTGCCATGGCAACGAGAGAGAAGTTCTGCAAATCATTGTTACACGAGATGAAACTATGGTCCTCTACAATGATCCCCTGCCCAAAAGAAAATCAATGGAGTGGCGTAAACCTGGCGAAGCACCGCCGCTAAAGACCAAGGTCGCTCAGTCAACCAAGAAGATCTTGGTCACAATCTTTTGGGACTGTGAAGGAATACTCTTCATTGACTTCAAGGAGAGGAACCCCACAGAAATGCGGAGTACTATATTGGCCTTCTGAACAGATTACGTACTTCCATCAAAGAGAAAAGGCGAGAACAGCTGAGAGGCGGTGTGCGCCTTCTTCACACAAAGCGATTGTGCACACAGCTCTTGTTGCAAAGGAAGCTGTGAAGAAATGTGGCTTCAAGGAGGTCGACCATCCACCCTACAGTTCAGATCTAGCCCTCAGTGGCTATGTCCTCTTCTCAAAACTCAAGAAGGACCTTCGAGGAAGGAAATTTATTTGTGACGGATGCTGTTTATACCCATTTTGAAAACAAGACTTATGACTATTTTTTGGGGCAGGAGGGATTTAAATATTAATTCAAAGATGTGAGAAGTGTATTGCAATAAACGTTATATAGTTTTTGTCTTTATCACACCGAGAATATGAACTTTTTATTAAATAATATGACAAGTATAAAATTGTGATTGTCACAAGGGAAAGTGCTGTTTCATGAAGTTGACAATTATTTGAAAACAAATGACAGTTCTGCTACAGTCATAGAAGTATTAACTGTATTTATTCATGACACTTTATTTACCCAGTATTAATATTTTCTTTCTTTCCGTTGATATTATAATAAATTATATATATCGTAATGTAAATTTGGGCGCTAATGACCTTTGCTGTTGTGCGCCCCTTAAACAACAATCATCGTAATGTAAATTAAATCTGCCTACGCGCAATGTGTTTGATAGCGCCTCTAAACTAATTAAATTACTATGATTATCACATTATTATCTGTAATAATCGATTATAAAGAGAGATTCATTCACCTTATCGCGTATTTTACAATAAACGTCAACAAACAACACAAGCAATAAGTTTGTTCTGAGCGACGTTACTCAGCTACAAAATAAATGTCAGATAAACTACGGGAGTATTGAAGAAAACATAATAATAGCTTTCTTGTAATATAAATTTCGAAAAAAAAAATTAAAACTTATTGTACATTTATTATCTTACAGGCACTTTCGTATATCGCATTAAAGCTAAAATTATCATGTCGCATTTTGCTATCGCACGAGGTATGACAGGTAAACATTCTCCTGTCGAATTTGTGTACAAATGTGTCAGTTTGTCACTATTGTATATGACAAGTTTGTTTCATAAAACATATATGTCAAAATATTCCTGATAAAGTGCCACTTTTTATCAGTCACACTACAATTTTTATGAAACAGAATATGACAAATATGTTGTGACAATTTGTCATGCTTTATGAAACCGAAACTTGTCAATTTATTCAATTGTAAAATAACTGCTTGTCACCTGTCAAATTGTCAACATTTATGAAACAGGACCCTTGTCGACCGTCAACATCGCGGTCTCCCAAGAACAGTGAGATGAATTGATAGGTGCTTAACTTTTGATGAACTGTAATGTCGGACAATATTCATCCGCGCAGCCTTGCACGATGTTTTGAAATTGGAACAGGGGACTTAATACAGCTACGGAAAGACAAAAGGGTCGAAATCTGCCCGACACTGCAAATGAATAATGAAGATGCGAATTTTTTGGAGAAGCCGGTGACTGGTGTCGTTGTCAACAGCGAGATGTACTGAGAGACCCTTACACGACTTACAACGAGCATCTCAATATACTCATATCGAAACATACCTCAAGACTTTTCCTGTGTCATCTATGAGCTATAAGAAGTTCATGTTCTAAAAATGAGCTGCTGTTTTCAATTGCAAACACCCGAGATGGAAACTGAAGGATGCGCGGAGACGATCGACCGTCTGTGTTAGTGTGTTGCATAGACAAACGCAAAACAAAAGTAACTGGTGTTGATACAGCGATTAAAATACAAGTTCTTTCGGAACTATGCACAACAAATAATCGTTGTTTTCACATTCATATAATTGCCCCATTCATCATGTACCAACCGATTTACTTTGAGTGGGTTACAATTTTTTTTTCAGAACCGTTGATAATTAAGTGATAGAAATTCTCTATCTTGCCTCAACAATAATATTTTAACTTGAACCAATGGTAGTCTAGGATTTAACAACAAATATTCATACTGCACGTGGTGTGATGTTAATGGCAGCCTGTAGTCGCCACGTTTTCCTCAGACGACGCAGACGAAATATGGCAGGCTGGGTTAGTGCACAGCCTGTGTGTGGATGCTGCGTACCTACTCTGTGTTGGGCTTAACCACATAGAAGGGATGGGGGTTGCAGGGTGATTGTGCTGTTTTGGTTGTGGGGCGGATGGATTGTTGTTTATCCTAGTTGAAACGGGTGGATATGACATCCTTGGAGTCGGTCCTGGTGGTGTAGTGGTTACCATACTTGCCTCCTAAACCCAAGATCGCGGGTTCGAATCCGACCAGGACCGATGGATTTTTTCGGGGCGTAAAAATCCTAAGTATGGCTTCCTTCGGAAGGGAAGTAAAGCCGTGGGTCCCGTGTCGTACATTTACGGCACGAAAAAGAACCTCAAGCCTGAAAGAGAGGCCTCTGAGCAAAAGTTGTCGGCCGTTTCACGCCCTGAGTTGAATGGGACGCTGATGACCTGAGCTGTTAAAGAGCGTTCATAAATAAATCATTCCAAAAAAAAAAAAAAAACATCCTTGGAGTTTGCATGATATGCGCATGTTGTTCACTGCTTTGTGGACTTGAGCATATCGTCAACTGTTATTTATTTTGTGGTTGTTATTGATGGGGGTTTGGAATGTTTTTCCTGTCGCTAGGTTATGCCCCTTTGTTAACCAAGGTGGCCACACGCTAGGTGTGGCACCTTGAATTTAGGCTTAGGCCTGTTGCTACAGGAATAGCTGCCGAGTGACCGAACGAGAGCGCTAATGACCTCCTCAATATATGGGAAGGAAGAGCTGTCATGAAGTAGCCTAACTGGAAAGCATCGATGTACGGAATAAATGGTCCTGAGTCCTTTACTCTGTACACTTTGCAGAAGCGCTAGCCAACTGTCGGCTGCCATACCCCAGATTTCACAGGCGTATAGCATGACAGTGATGACCAGGGCTTTGAAAATGTGTAATTTCAGGTGAACTGGCATCGTCTTGGAACGGAGCATAGGGAACAGTTGAGCAATTGCTCCCTGTGCCCTGTGAGCAGTCCCGGCTGTGTGTTCCCTGAAAGTTAGACCTTTATCTAGTTGCACAACCAGGTAGGCTAGGGATTGTTTCCACCCTATCCTTTGTTGTCTGCATGTCAGAGTGGGGGAGTTTGCGGGCTCGCGGCTTTTAGTGAAAATTATGGCGTTGCTCTTTGCCGGGTTGATTGACATTCGCCAACGCCTACACCACCTTTCGATTAGGTGTAGTAGTCTTTGTATGGGAATGATGGCTCCGTTTAAGTTTTTATTTGTTTTGTATAGCAGGACGTCATCTGCGTATTCAGCAGTGTTGACGTCTGCTGCGTGGGGAAAGTCTGACATGTAAATGTTAAACAAAATTGGGGATAGAACAGAACCTTCGGGGACTCCGCCGCGTATCGGTCTTAGTGTCGAATTGTTTCCCGCCACCGCTACTTTGAAAGTGCGATGCTTGAGGTATGAGTGTGTTATGTGTATGTAGTGTTTGGGAAGCTCCAGGTGGATGAGTTTATGCAGGAGCCCGGCGTGCCAGATCGTCGAGAAGGCCTTTTCTACATCCAAAGTCACTGCTGTTGTGAAGGCCCCCTCCTGGAAGCCCAGGGCTGAGGCCTCCACAACCCTCAGCAGCTGTTGGACAGTAGAGTGCCCAGGACGGAAACCGAATTGGTGAGAAGGGATGGCTTGAATTTTTCCCAGAGCTTTTAAGATAAATTGTTTAACGATGGAGTTTCTCTGTCTTAGCGCACCAATAATATTTTAGCTTCAGCCAATAACAATATAAGATTAACAGCATATGAACTGCTGTGTGAGAGTTTATCAGTGTTATTGTTGTTGGGATATCGAGTAACGTTCATTATCAAAGGTTTACCACCCCTTTTGATATCAACTGAGTAAACGATGTGCGCAGCCATAATATCTGTAATGCACATGCGGACGAAAGACTGTCACGCTCAGGATTTTCCAGTTCGTTCTCTACAGTACCGTGTTATGTTCAGTATGTTTCAAGAACTTGTCAACTAATTTTAATATACTTGCAGCTGAAAACAGCAACTCGTTTTTAAAACATGGCCTTCTTTTAGCACATAGATGACACAGGAAAATTGTTGGGATATGTTGCCATATGACATGTTTCTTGTTAGATGCAGAATTCAGCAACGACAAAAGAGAAAATATTACTTAAACATAACAATGCGCAGCCCCATACCAGTTGGCCTGGCTGGGGTTCATTTTTCTGCCGCATCCACCTTATTCACCGTATTTCACTTACATGTCTTACTGGACAATATGGAAGTGGTAAAAAATTCAAAATTCAACAACGAGGAAATTCAGGTGCTGTCCACGAGTGGTGGCGTAATATTCCCAAACAATGCTTTCGCGATACCACATTGAAGTTACCAGGAAGATGGTAGTGGTACATTGACGGTGGAGAGTATATTTTGAAATCCCACGTGTTTTGAACTATATTTTATAATAAATAAGTTACAAAATATTGTTAATGTAAATAATTTGCAAACGCCGCCGTAATTAGAATTACAAAAATGCATATAAATTGAAGGGAGATTTAGAGATTATGTTGGTAATGGCTCTCTCTGAAGTGTATCTGCTCTCCCGTTTCCTTCAGGAACTTATGTTGTATTCCCGGTCTTCGACTAGCTCAGTTTTTATTAGCTGAATTCTTCAGATATATTTCTCTGGGGTGAAAGGATTGCGATTGAAACTGATTAAAATCAATTTGAGAAGTTTATTGTTGTCCTCTCCAAATTCGCTTAATGAGAGGTTTTTAAAGTATTACTATGTGTGAATAGAAACGCGAGACTGACTTTACGATGTTCATGTCTCTCTCCTAAACAAATTTGATTATTAACGATATTGTTAATTTAGTGAGTTGCAAATTCCTACGACAATGTGTTAATTTTACTTTATAACTCTCGCGAATTTCCTTTCCCATTACTTTTCACAGTTACGAGATATGTTATACATTTAATTTGATTTCGTATAATATGCTTATGCACGAAAACTGGGTCCGAACTCGCGACTCCCAATAATCAACGACAGATTGATCGCAACAGATTACGACAACTACTTCCAACATACAAGTCTAAGAGACAAAGCTCGTTAATTCCTATCGGATATTGCTACAGCTGTCTGTCTCGCGTTTCATTCTTGTTAAGAATTATTAATGTTGCTAAGCGCTTGCCATTGGTTGTTTTCCTTAACTTTATGATTTTCCCTGTCTGTGATTGGTTCGTTCGTAGCTTTAGCGCTGGGTATGTGTTCTTGTAAACCGTTACATTTTCATTTATGCGTATGCACATGCAAGCCAACAAACTAATGTAAAATACACATTATAAGAACACTTATATGATTCACGGACATATGTGAATAAGCCTATGAATTTTTTTTTTAATGATTTATTTATTGACGCTATTTAACAGCTCAGGTCATCAGCGCCCCATTCAACTCAGGGCGTGAAACGGCCGACAAATTTTGCTCAGAGGCCTTTCTTTCAGGCTTGAGGTTCTTTATCGTGCCGTAAATGTACGACACGGGACCCACGGCTTTACTTCCCTTCCGAAGGAAGCCATTCTTAGGAGTTTTACGCCCCGAAAAAATCCATCGGTCCTGGCCGGATTCGAACCCGCGATCTTGGGTTTAGGAGGCAAGTATGGTAACCACTACACCACCAGGACCGACAATAAGCCTATGAAATTGATATAATTAAAACAAATGTTAATTTGAGTGCTTGGGTTTTGAATCGGAGATTTATCGCTTCAAAACATAATTTACACAACGATTAGGTTTTTAAATTTACGTTTTAACTGTCTATTGTTAAAAGCAATGAGTAAATATAGCGTAAAATGTAATTATTTATCTGAGAAATGCGTGATAATTGATAAGCATTTTGTTTTCTTTATAGAGATGAATAATTTGTACATAGAACTTAACACGTCTTAGACAGGAGCTGAACGATGCATCATCAAAGCAGTGAAAATGAGAATTTATTGTATCATAATTTAAAAACAAATGTATAACATACGATGAGATATATTGCAAAGTTAGGGGTGATGCTGAAAAGGAAATGTGTCTAACATTAAACGCAAAAAAATAAAATATTGTATAAATTATGAGGACAATTTATGTATAGGCATATCACAGACATAAGATACTCAAATGTAAGACACGATGACCAGATGTGCACACGCATAGGCAACTTTACCGAATCAAATAGAAGGGTTAAGTATGCCAAGCATAAAAATACCCCTAGCTATCCATACTCTGAAAATTACTACTGTTTCTCAAGACTATTGAGTTGCATTTTTACACGCTCTTGCTCGCTGTTAAGGGCAACAAGTTAAATGAGCAGTAAGTAGAGAAAATGAACCTAAAACGATGCCATTCAACGCCTGGCAGATGCATCAGCATATAAGCACACAAAGAAGCCAGTAATTCCCTTGCTCAGCTGCCCAGAAGTTCTAACTAATGTAATGGGTGTAGCATTTCAACACGGCGTTTAAAAAATAAACGGGTCATACTAATACGATGAGCAAACACTTTCTTTTATGACATTGTTTATCAGCATTAACTCCTAAGCTTCTTTGCTGTTGCTACTGGCGTTTGCACATGTTGTTTTAAACTTAATTTTAGCAGCATGTCTTCTTTTATACGTTACAAAGTCTGAAAAACAAAAAAAAAACCTGAAATGGTGTTTGCACCACCTTAAAATATTCTATGTTAAGGCTTTGATTTCCGTAATGTAATGTGTATTTTCCTATTTGCCATAAATGTAATAAACCCCTAAGAGTTGTTCCATAATATCTGTCTTTTCCACTGGTGTGTCTGGTATAGAGGAACAAAATGAAAATCTTAAAGTAATAAATTATACAAATCACCATTACGAAATTGTATTTATCAAAACTAACGAAGAAGTTCCTATGGACTTATGAAGTTTGCTTAATAAGTGAATTTTTTCGTATTTAGGGTAACAGTAACATATGAGGGCATATGTGGGCAAAAAAATTACTCTTTATGTTATCTGTTCTATGGTCACAAATCATTCTGGTATTAATGTATTATTTGTCAGTTATTTAACACAAGCATTTTGAGTCACGGTAAAAAATAAGGGACTAGAATTTCTCATGTGATTCACTTCTATTTTGTGGAAGAGAAAACAGCAAAGAAATTTCATGAGAGAATTTTGTTAACATTGATGACGCGTGCCCTTCCTATGCCTTTGAGTGAATAAGTTCAAGTGTGGTAGAACAAGCATCGAATACGCACCACATCCTGGAGCTCCAAAATCAGCAGTGAGGCTAGAAATCATCGATAAAGTCTATGATATTGTTTTGGCTGAAAGACGAGTGAAAATGCGCGAGTGAGCATCTTAACTGAGCGAGTTCATTTTGTTTTGAATATGGAATAAGACACGAAAAAAACTTTTCTCAACATGGGTGCTGCGTCTGCTCACTCCGGAGCTAGAGCGAAATAGCATGCGGACATCGGCTACTGTTTGGAAATGTTTAAAAATAATCCAACCGAATTTCAAGTCGTTTTGCGACTATAGATGAAACACCGGAAACGAAATAGCAGAGTAAAGAGTGAACCATACAAGACAAACAGGCTCCGGAAAAGTCGACATGTGCTCCATCCACTGGTAAGTGTTGAATTCGTTTTTTTTTTTTTTTTTTTTTTTTGAACAGAAAAAGGACTATCTTGACTGACTAATTGAACGAGGGAAAAATTATTACTGAAGAACACTTTTCACCACTTTTGAAGAGATTGAAAACAGCCATCAGGGGCAAACGCCCGGGAATGGCCAAAAAGAATATATTGCTTCACCCGCCGGTGCATCCACAGCATTGCTCAGAACAAATTGACAAAATTACGATTTGAAACTCTTCCGCACTCACTATATTCACTTGATCTCGCTCCCTCTGAATACCGTTTGTTCCATAAACTCAGAACTTTCCTTACTGGACACAAATTTACTCAAATGAAGAGGTCAAACAGGAGGAAAACGAGTACTTTGAGGGTCTCTAAGAAACTCAGTACCACAAGGAAATCATTATCCTGGAGAAATGTTGCAGCAACTGCACTGAGCTTCGAGTGGACTATGTTTAATAATAAAGCACGTTGCAAGACTAAACTTGTTCTCTTTAATATCAAACAAGTTACTTATCTAATACATTTGAGTAATTGTGGCCCGTTAATCTCAACTGAACATTAAATAATAATTATAAGAGTGCTCTATGTTATTACCAAGCATTGTCACACCCTTCAGCCTTCTTCAAATGACTGTTCTTGGATTTGATGACACGCATGTGTATATAATAACTAGAAAAACAGGAAAGGATAAACACTAAGAAAAAGTCGCAGATTAGGAATCGCTATTTTTCGAACTGCTCGAGTTCTTCTATGGCAGGAAGACAGTCTTCTGGGATCACAAAGGCATACCGCTCACCGCATTCCAGAACCTCAAGGACAAACCGTGTAATATCTTTAGGAAACTTCATAAGGCCATTCAAGAAAAGCGACCAAATGCTTTGCATAAGCCAAAGAAAATGCTGCGAAATTTCAATTGAAAGACCTGGAGCATTCTCTGCATAGCGACTTTAATTTGTTTCAAAGAATTTTATACTACTGGGTTTTCGGGGCTTGTGAAACATTGGGACTTGGCCTCAATGTATAGAAATAAAAAATCAGTACTCTTATTTTTAAGTTATATTATCCATTTGTAACTTATATAAAAGCGTGGACATTTGTAAATATATTATGGCGTATTCGTGTTCAGATATTGATTTTTTCCAATGAATTCTACGATAGGAACATACCATTTTTTTTTTGTTACATAGTGTTATTTGTTGCAAGATTAAATATTTTATTTCTGCATGCAATGCGGCAGAAAGAAGGTTTAAACGTGATTTAACCTGAAGCAAGCCTCTCGTATATGAGCCTCATCGAAAGAACATCAATGGCATACCTTCTGACTCTTTGATACTCTAAAAGTAACTGCAACGCATTTTGCATGGGCCCTTTGAGGACGAAACAAGCATGCGATGAAATGAGTTTTCCATTTTTCTCTTACTGGATGGATTTCTATAGGGGGGAAAAATCAATGGATTCCATCTCTATCTGCCTCGGCCTATTTCCTTCCCTCTCTCCCTCTGTTCTGCCTGGCAGCAACCATCACCTTTCGTGACTCGAATGTCTTGTTCTTCTTCATCCTTTCCAGAATTCCCAACATCATCAATCAATTCCAATCAATCCGTCACTCCGATTGGATCTTTATTTGATGCTGCCACGATGGTAGAATGAGATTCAGAGAAGAGGGTAGGGTTTGCACAAGATGTATACAAAGCCTGCGGACCGAGAACTGAAATGAATGGAAACTGTACCAAAAAGGGAAATGAACTTTTCCCCTCCCTTAAAGCCAACGCCGCTTCTAATGTCAGAGTTCTATGTGTGGGTACCATTTGGAGATTTGGAAAGGTCAGCTAATATCTTCCATCCGAACCATCAGTCAGGAATAAAAAGATCGCTTTTTACTTTCAGAGATCGGCGCCGGGTAGCTGATGTAGGGCCAGTGTTTGTTCACACAGTAATGCCATTTAATTTACACTGAAAGCGAAAAGTTTCCAAACACACCATATTTACACTGCTTGAATGAATTTTAGGGAACAAAAATTAGCACTTAGTGTTATTACAATAACTGGACTTGGGGTGGTATATAAAATATTTTCAGAAAATTAAAACCTTAGGGCAACAACAGTGCAAATGTTGTTTACTTCTCATTCATTGCTATAAATAGAAATAACACAATATTCAAAACCAGAGATGACACATGCAAGTAAAATACACCTCAGTTTCTGGTATTATGTACCATTATTACTACCTCACACTTTCGAGGCATGTTCTTAATGCTCATCTACTGGTAGATCCTCGATAAGAACATCGATAGAATTTGTTTATTAGTTCTGACGAATGGGCAAAAGATGTGCATTCGTTTCTGGCCTTGTTCATTTACTGTTTACAGGGTAACCAGATTAGTATGTCTTACTTCCCTATTGTTCACTTCGCAGGGACGGTTTAGCATTTGCGTCATTAAGTACAGCGCCGGGATAATTTTTGCAATGCCTCCTTTGTTTAGTACGCTGAGCGTTAAGGTTTTGCATTCGCAGTGGTTGAAACTGATGCTGAATTAGGAAATGCTATAAATATAAAAGTGACTCAAAATAGGGTGGCACAAGCAACTGGTATTTCCTGAAGAAGCGTAAACCGCTTAGTCAAAGAGCTGAAGGAAATATCAAGCCGGAACATCTGAAGCTTTCTCTGCTCGGTCAAGGAAAGACCTGAAGTTACCTTGGACGAATGAATTATGTTTACATTGTGGATCGACGCTAAAAAAAGCTCACACAATGCTCAAGCAATGTCGGTTTCTATGGCAAAATAAGTTTGGCTCTGATGTTAATGTAGAAAAGTGTCGCTTACTTGAGAGCCATGAAGAAATACAGAGAAGAAGGTCGATGCATTACTTTCAAGGATGAAATCTATGTTCACAGTTCACATACAACCCAATCGGCTTGGAGCAATGATTCTATGGAGCGACTCTTGCCTCCTGCTGATTGTGCTACGTGCAGGAAGTGAAGATGGTTTCGTTGAAAACCCTTATCTACGCTTCAAGACTCATCAGGAAAGTGGTGTTTACCATGTTGTGAACAATGCAAATTATTGATGTGGATAGGAGAACGGCTTACTCCTAACCTTGACAGTGTCCTTGTCACAGACATACATGCTTAATCCTTCTCAAATTCCAAAACCGTAAACCTGAAATGATATCCTGATTTATTAACCACATGTCCGAACAACAGGCTCAGAAAATTAGCAACTTCAATAGTTTATTAAAACCAGAGATATACAAAGGTTAATCCTAATATATCACATACAAAATTGATGCAATTTTAAAAGAGAAAAATTATGCAGTCATACGCCTGCCACCCTATCAACCGGAGCTAATATGCGGCATAGCGAAAAACTGCCTCAATTACGAAAGAATATTAAAAACGCTTATGTGAAAAGACAAAGAGGACAGAGAAAGAATATTTTGGAAAGGAAGATCTCTTAGATTAAAGTGTGGAATTAATTATTCATTTAGGTGAAGAGAGTGACTGATGAAAACAGTGAAACAAGTGCAGAAAGTGATAACGAGGAACCATAGGTCTCATAGCTTCGTTGTAAGCGTTAGATCGTCACAGGTGTGTACACAATTTATTGCACAGCTGTACCGCTTTCATCTTTCTCGCTTGCATATCACCAGCACTTGTTTGTTTCATTTGTGATGCTCAGATGTTATTCATACCATTAATTTCCTAGAACTGTCTCGCGCAAATAGACACGAGGTCATTCACCAGCGCATGCATTTGTGCAAACTGTATCTGATCTGAAGGGCTTGTTTCCCAGCTCAGTACTTCCCAACCTGATTTCATAACACATTGGATTGGTTATTCTTTGTTCTTGATTGTATAGATACCAGAAAACGAAAGATGAAAACATTTTACGATCTGCATTTGTTTTAATACAGTAAGTCGGAGTGAAACTAAAGGAGAAAGCTTTCAAATAGGCAAGCTGAATAGAAAACACGGATCAGACCGTCATAGTTTCCCTAGTAACAACGAAATGTGTACTGCCAAGGATGGCCCAGGTCGTTAAGACGCAGACTCGTGAGCGGGAGGTCTGGGGTTCGATTCCTACAGGACCTTCCTTCCTGAGTTTTTTTTTTCGGATTTTCCACGGTTCTCATACATGGAAAATGTCGGGAAGGTATCCTAAACTTAGGCCTGGAACACTTCCTTCCTTTAAAAAAAAATCCTTTCCCGGTTTATCATTTCATCTCGTGTATCATCCTGTGGTGTGTGTCGGTCCTTGTGGTGTTGTGATAGCCATACTTGCCTCCTAAACCCAAGATCGCGGGTTCCATTGCGGCGAAGACCGATGGATTTTTTTTTGGGCGTAAAAATCTTAAATATGGCTTCCTTTGGAAGGGAAGCGAAGCCGTGATAAAGAATTTCAAGCCTAAAAAAAGAGGCCTCTTAGCAAAATTTATCGGCCGTTTAAAGCTCTGCTTTGAATGGGACGCTGATGACCTGAGATGTTAAAGACCGTCCGTAAATAAATAATAAAGGCCTGTGGTGCCTCAGTAAAAACGAGCGTTAAGTACTATTCATTAAAAAAAAAAAAAAAAAAAAATTAATGGTGTTATTTCTGACTCGCCTTTGAAACAGTTGATCCCAAGATATTCCCGAACTATCAAAGAAGGCCATGAAGGTACTAGCAATTTACTTGCGTGAAAAATTACTCTCGGCACTTATTTATCAAAAAAAAAAATTACAAATAAGAATTCAGAATACAAAATTCTCCTGTTTAATTCGATGCTGTTTATTAGTGAGATGTTCATCGTCCATTTCAATAGATATTAAAAGGCACATTTAAAAAAAGTACATTTATTTGTTGACTTATATCTTTAACTTTTGTAAACAGACTATGAAAAATTTAATATAATAGCAAAAATGAAAAATAAAGCAACTCTTGGAATCATGTAGCTAAATTAATAAGAAGTACAGAAGCAGAAATTGATAAAACACTTAAATGGTAACACAAATATCGCCATATTTCGTTCTTCATCAAAGGCAGAAAACAACTGAAGGTGGTTAAAGTAAATACTGAATCATGAAGGAAACAGATAAAGCAATCAACATGTGGAAAAAGAAATTACAAAGTAAAAAGGGGAACATTAATACGTAAGATTTAAACCAGGTGGTATACGCGCTTTATGTAAAAATATAGCTGCCATTTCTCTATCTCTGAGTAAACTTTCAGAGCTATGGGTAGATAACATCAATACGTGTTAGATTAAAAGCATCGTCAAAATCCTTACAGTGAGATAAGACATGTTGGGTAACCGGCAAGGGAGACTTGGTTTTAACAGAACGTCTATGATTGTTCATACGTAACGAAACAACAGTAGAAGTTAAACCAATACAAAATGCTTTGCAAAGCTTAGAAAATAACATATACCTTAAAAATACAAGCATATCAAATTCCATTTCACTTAGTTCCGTGGATCCTACAATAAGTTTAGACAGCTGTAAAAGAGTTATTTAAGTCCACGGTGTAAATTACATATGTTATGTACATTTGATGAAATTTAATTTATCAGAGATGATAATTTTAAATAGTTTACATTAAAATGTAATTTTATAAAATACATATTAATTATAACATAAACTATTTACATTCAGAATATTTACAAAAGCAACTTAAAGTATTTACATTTAGTATATTTACAAAGCTGAATTAATTCAATGGAGAAAAATTAGTACGCTTATTTTTTGACTGTATGAAATCCTCCTCTGTATAGAAGGCGTGAGTGATAAGGTATTTTAATGCTAATCTGAACTTATTTTATTGTAATAAATGATGGAAGTGAATTAATTACAATGGTATAGTATTTTGGAATACTTGTAACTTGTACTTGGTGTATATCTGAGTTTTTTTATGAATATTTCTGAACTGTCTACTACAAATAGAAGTACATGTGGAATGTACTCGAAAGCTTATAGTAAAATTCCAAATATTTTGAATAGAGTTTACATTGAGTTGATCGATTTGCCCCTATTCCTATTACTCTGTATTGTGTAAGAAATATTTTTTTTTGCATTTATTGAATTTCCCCAGAAATTATTCCATGAGTCATTATCAAATTAAAGTAAATAATGTATTATTTTAGGATGTTCTTGTTTATAAACTGAATTAATGATCTGATTGCAAAACATGCAAAGCCTAGTTTGGGTAAGATGTAATCATTAAAGTCTTTCCATTTTGGGCAATCATAAGACCAAGAAAATTTATGTTACTAGATTTGAGAATTTTATTGCCTTCCTATTGTATCTTTAGATCCCCAACGTTTTCAATTTTGGGTAAAAATTAATTTATTTAGTTTTTTTCAAAGGTTATATGAATTTTGTTACTGTCAAACCAGTGAAAATATTATTGTCAGTTAGCAAACGAAGTAATCTTAAATTCCCTGGATAAATTAGGGCTGTTTTGTATTTAGAGCGTTGGCAAGCCTACAACAGGACAGGGTAATTTGGATGGAAATTGGTTGCGGCGAAATATTTTAAGTTTAGGGTCTTTCAACTTTTAAATATGAATGTATTAATGAAGTATCGTGACATTCTTTTAAAACATGTTCGGTGCTCTCAATTCCAGGCATGTGAATGTGGTTACAGGATTAATAAATTTCTAATTGACACTTTTTTTTAATTGACGGGCTTTATGTGCACGAATTTTATTGCTGAAAGCATTCTTTCATGTCTAAAATTCGGATGTATCAGCAGTTACAAGTTACTTTAGAATTTTAGCGTGAAAAAGTGAAGTTCTAGGCACCAAAAATTAAAAATGGGGCTTAAAATTATACTTGAAACAAAAATACCAGTTTTTTAAAGGTTTCAAAGCTTTCTTTGTTAAAATAATTAACACTATGTATTGAGAGAGGTGGAAAACATTTAAACTTAAGTTAACTGGATTTTGGGAATGTATTCGCAAAACTTTTGAATGCCCTCATCCAGCATACTCACCTAAACATATTCGAATATCGTTGTTCAAACAGCTAGACAGTTTCCTAAAGAGAATTTGATATAGCATATAGAAACCATGCCTCTATTTCCACCAGTTCTTTCGATGCATTTATAAACAGTACAAGAAGTTGCCGTAATTTAAATTCATATTTGTATTTACATACAAATATTTTGATGGTGTGCAGCTTTGATAATGGCTGACGCAACAAAGCATCATTGTTTTCACAGCTGACTCCATAGTTACACCACTAACGATTTTATTGGAATATGTTGTGCTCTGCTCATAGTCTAAAATATATTCAGTAAGTATTTAAATCTGACAACAGTTGTTACAGGAACATTCTCCGTATGAAGAAAATGCATCTTTAAGCTGAAAAACCTGTGTGGAGTTTTACAAGAACAGGCTTGCAGTTATTTAAAAATTAGCTCTACGCACAGGTTCCTCTAAAACAGGTGCGGTCATAGCAAAGTACGCAATTCAGAAGCCGGTATATGAATATTCTGCCGAACGTGTTTTAAAATTCAAATGATCTCAATGTTGTGCATTTGATTGTAAATTTCTCTTCGCCGACACACATTAGTTGCAGAATTATTACCCTCCTGTTGAATGAAAAATGGAATATTTAAATCAGATATCCATAGATGTATGAATTTAAAAACGCTTCAATGTACAATTATTCAATTTTCGTTTGATTCTCGATAAGCACTATTTTTTGTATACAATTATGAAGCCCGGAATCAAGAATTTGTTAGTGGAATTATTCCCCATCCTGGAAGGGCAAATACATGATAAAAAATGAGTTAGGTGATGTATCGATGTCGATAACATTAATTTTTGCAGGAACTGCTAACTAATTATATGCTTAATTGAATCTGTTATTTTTAAAAGAACTTAAGTCAATTTTCTGAAAAATTAAGTTTTGTGCTGAATTGGTTTCTGCGAGGATGCACATTTAAGTCGTGAAATGTCAATAGTCTGGTAAAAAAATACTATGAAATGAACATGTAAACTTGTCATTTATTTATGAAAGGACAATAGTGAAATTACTTACTTCCTTTCATAAATTAACAGTGTAGGGCGTATGGCAACACTAATTTTACGTAAACATTTAAAATAAAAATAATTATTTTAGCACAATTAGTGTTTATATCAATTTTGAACGCGGATAGTTAAAATGAAACCTGTTAATAATCAACACTTGTTAGCTGATTTTGTTCGTGTATCCTGAAGGTATTTCAAAGGAAAGCCCAAATGAAATCTCTTACCGAAAGGAAAATGTCCCTCTGACTGTCAGAAAACTTATGTATACAGTGCATAATAAGATTTCTTACAGATATTGAGAAATGTTGTAAAATTGTTTCCCATTTCCAATTCGCAGTCATTGATATATGACCTGTAACTGTGATTTTGGTCCAGTCAAGGATATACTGAAAAAAAAATGTGATACGTTTTATAACCCTCTACAAATTTATTAAAAGTTTTGTTCTGCTAGTGACCCAGGAACATTCACAGAGCACTGGATTGTTCATATGATATACTTGATATACCTGGCAGACAATAAAGTATAAAAAAAATGTCTTCTAGAAGCTCTGAGCAACTCGGTTCCACGATTTCAAAAAGAAACACTTTTCAATTCAAACTTCATGGACTTTTGCTACGATAGTTCCCAAAAAGGCGCTGTACTCTCCATGCCAGTGGAAAAGTATACCTGTTGTCTAAAATGCCCATTAATGAAGTAAGTCTGAGAAACATTTAAAAAACAAAGAAGAAGAGAACCGGGAGTTTTACAAAGAAATGTTGTGTTCTCCAACAGCTAATCTTTCTGCTCTTTTAGAGAATGCAACTTACAAATACTTTTCTTCATTCCGAAATATGCGATACGTGTATGTTCAAAGAATAAATAGACTCTACATGAAAAAGCTGATAAATCAGGTGGAATAAATGTTAACAAACAGTCGTGTTTTTTATTCATAAAAGGACCTAAATCAGCAATTTTTAAAAAATTGTTAAATTATTTGTGCGTTTAGGAAAGATAGATTATATATAGATGCCTTGTTGTAAAACAATTATTAAAAAAAGAAGGTAGTTTACTCCATCGCTGTTTATCATATTTTTAGATTATGACCGAATAGACATACTATATTATGATTCCGAAACAGTTCACACTGTTCCACCCATAATATTAATATAATTTATGTATGTTTTCCCTTTGTCGTAATCATTGTTATATTTATTATCTATAGTAATGTATATTTCTCACTTAGTATTTTTATCATGTGTTGCATAGGTGGGCATCTTTGTAAAAACTAAGAGTTTTTATTCCCCAAGGCTAAGCAGGCCAAGGTCAGTCCTTTTATACTCATGATGTTTGTTTGTTCCCTTTAAAATCGCGTAACCAGAGAAGTTTAAATGCTGGGAAATGTGGATGACACCGATCAGTTGAAAATACAGTTAGAATTTAAAGCAACGTATCGTAAGACTGGTTTTTGAAGCGCTTGCTAGCTAGCGAATCAGATAAAGGCTTCAGTTATGTATATAAGGGTAAGTTTGGGAACCTTCTTTACTCGCTTCCTTCTCTTCTCAGTTCTATTCTGCGCTTCATTCAATCCAACGCTCAACATTTCGGGTCTTCAGGCAACAGGTATTCGAAGTTTCTATCTGCGTAAGAAACATTTGTTAAGCCTTCGTTTCAGCAAATATAATTCATCGGGACAAACAGTCCGATAATAAAACAGCGCGTCGAACAAGGCACAAATAATTATATACAGCCTGTCTACTCTTATCAACGGCAAAACACTGAGGTTTATAAGAGAGGGACGCTGAGTAAATCTTTGTTATAACATCCAACCTCCTGCTGACTTATATCTTCAGAACCCCTTCCTCATCCCATTGATCTTAGATCAACAAAATTAGCAGAAATAACCCTGAATAAATGTTGTTTCTTCTGGGACGGAAGCAACAAATAAACACCTTCTACGAGCAACATCACCAGCCGAGGCAGCGCTGTTACTTATAATCCAGTCCCAATACCCATATAATACTAAACAAGGTTTTCTTTTTAAAGTTAATCAACGTGTTAGACAGGAATGTGGTTTATCCTCATTATTATTTTATATGTTATATACAATATAAATGAAAAATAAATAAACACTATGAACTATGTAATTCTTTTTCTTCCTCCCTAGTTTTATATATATAAATTAACAGTAATTATAGTACGAAATATAGTGATCTCAAGTGTGACTTTTTCTTAGTGTTTTATCCTTTTCTACTATTGTAATTATTGTTAAATTGTTTCATTGTTAATAGTGTTACTTTATTTTTCTTTTTCTTTTATATCATATATATATATATATAAATTAACTAATTATAGAAGCTTTAAAAAGATAAAATACTAAGATAAAGTTGAAATCGCTATATTTCGAACTACTAGAGTTCTTCTATGATAAGACAAGTGTGTATATATATCGTTGAGGAGCATCATAAATTACTAAATTAATAATTTCATTTGGATAAATATTCCTTAACATAAATTTGGAAATATTTCTTTAACATAAATTAACATTGCTGGTTCAGAAAGCACAAAGATATTACAAGGAACAATTGGTTAACCACTTGCTATGTCACTCCCTAAGGGTTTTACCATGACATCAGCATACTGAATATAAGACTGTCATGTATTTCTAGGAAATTTCTAGTAAAGCCCTCTATTATACAAGTATGGATACGCGGAGGAATTTGCCGACAACCGAGCTCCGTGATTGGTTCGCTAGGATCAGCCGCCATTTTGGGCTGATGTCTGTGTGTTGTGCTATATGCTTATTTGGAGAACATTTTAAAAAAAAAATATTTTAATTTAGTTAATATGCCTGGGTGTTGTGCATATGGTTGTACAACTCAAGGAAAGAAAAACATTACGTTATATCGCATTCAAGGTTTAATTTGACATGTAAACTGCATCCAAAGTAATGTAATAAAATATTTGTCAACATGACTACGTTGTATTTAGCAGTGACTATTACTAAATGTATTATACATACAATATTATCACTGTATTACAGTATACTCTGCGCTTATTCTTGAATACATTTGCCATAGCTTTCAAAAATTAGATGAATATGTGTAATTTGTGAAGGTGTTTTGTTTACATAAAAATAGTTTTCCACAGTCATGTAGTTCATTTACAATGCCACTATTACAGATAAAATAATTTTAAAAATGCAACATACAACTGCAGGATAACAAAATGTACGTTCATAATTGGAAGAAAAGAAATAGAAAACGCAGATCTATGGATTATGAATAGTTTAAATTTTCAGACATATCATTTAGTTTATTTATCTCTTGTTTTCACACACCAATTAAAAATATCGGTTTCTGGTTGTCAAGTCATTCTCATGGGACGAATTTAGAGAGAGAAATGTTAAACTACATAAAGTTTTTGTTCTAAATTGAATTTGGTAGGAAGCCCTCTAAGCCTATAATTCTTATAATTCATTCTTAACTAACAGGTTAACTGTAGGCCTTATACAGTTTATGCCAACACTGATATAATAAATGCATTACAACAAATAATTTAAATAGTGAATAGCAAAATAAAATGAGAAATTCTTATTTTAAGTTTCACGTGTTTAAAGGAGGCGTTTATAAGGCCTACGTTTAATATTGCGATTTCTGTTTTAACCGATGACAGCCTTTTCCCCTGCCGGCAAATGACCCGTCATTGGCCGCTGAGTTCGGATGCGGTACTACGCGAAAGTGCCGTAACTATAACTGACATAGACTCAAAAGTTTGCATTTTCTGCCTGACCTAGGTCTTATAATGCAAAAAGAGAAAAATGAGCAGACGCAGAAAGTATCATTCAACAGTATAACACAAATGTTTTAGGAATTGACTGTATGACAATCGAGTAAAACGACAGAAACTTAACACGTAGTCTTATGGGAGATAGAGACGGTTAGACACAAAATGGAGCGTGTTCATGCTTTTATAATAAAGGGCTTTAGGTTCTGGAACACCTACCCACTGTTCTGTCATTGATTGATATAATTCAAACCTCATCGTCATTAGTAAGACCAACATTACAATATAGAGATCCCGCTATTTTCTATATAAAGAACTACAGAGCTCACTCAGGCATTCTCTCAGACTTTCGAACACGCTCTCGCCCGCTAAGCCTCCTCTGCTTGTGCCAGCTCCGCCTACTCGACGCCATTGACGGCGACGTAATTCTGCCTGTCTTCCTGCAACGGCCGACATATCCCCAAGATGCTATGGGAATACATGTAAAGAGAGCACAGAATATCTCAATGTGGACTCAACACGCCTGGGTGTGTGATGTAACTAAGTATAGTAAAATAGCTGTTAAATAGAACTAGCTGAGCGAGTAAATGTTTTCATTCGGCCTCTCCAACTACTCGCCCCAAGACACAATGTTAACACATACGTTATTCAAGAATGGAATGAACGAATAGTGTTTAACGCCCGTTTTTGCTACAGAGGCACCACAGGCGATGGACACTGAGGATGCATGAAATGAAATGATATATTGGGAAAGATTTAAGAATTTTTTTAAGGAAGGAATCGTTCCAGGCCTAAGTTTAGGGTACCTCCCCGGCATTTGCCATTTATGAGGACTGAGGAAAACCCAGTCGGGGAGGACGGTCCTGGCGGTATTCAAACCCAGACCTCCCGCTCACGAGTATTCAGGAATGGCAAACATTAAATCCGAAAAGTACTAGATTAAGCTAAATAAGTCAATAAATACCCTTCAATTATTGACGACCGAATTTGAGAATGATCTGCAACAGAATGTAACAAAGTTGAATAAAAGCTTTAGAAGCCTTCAATACGAAAATCTCTATTAATAAAATTGAAAGTGATGGCTATGAAAGGAAAGTACATTAGAAGAGCTAAAATCGTAACAAAGGATCTGGTAATGGAACACGTGAATAATTTTAAATATCTGGGAGGCAACCTATCAATCTGTAATTTGAACCAAGATCTAGAAAACGATCTAATAAAATATAACGCAATAAACGGATGCACCAATATATATTTGGGAAATTCAATAAGAAAGGAGGTTAAAATCAGATTATGTAAGTTGTATTGAAACTAATGAACTTTTGGAAATAAGGAAGATAGATAAAATAAAATTTGAAGCTCAAAAATGAGATTTATGAGAAAGTTATTATGAGTCGCTATACGAGATAATTTGAGAAGTACAGACATACGAATGGAACTGAATGTAGGAAATAATATGGTATAAGAAGCCATTTGGTATCTAAAAAACTGACAAGAGCATATCAATCAGATGTCACCAAGTGGAAGAAACAATATTCTACGACCGAGTACTAGGGTGGAAAGATCAATTTAAATAATAAAATACTTTTGGCGCAGAACGAGATAAACCTTCCCTGGAAAGGCAGAAAAAACTGTTTCTGAGAGTAGAGTATTGTATAAAATTAAAATAAGCTTACAAAATTATGACCACCCATGTGCAGAACATTATAAAGCCTCGAAAGTTACATTATAGGAACAGGTTTGAAGGTAAACTTTTTTCTTTAATTTCCCAAAACATTAATTTTTTTAAAAATTAAGTCCTTTAAATTGCCGATTCAATTTAAGACACTAACCATTTCATATCATAATACGACTACTGCCATTTGCTGCTTACAGACTTAAACTCTAACCTAACGCAAAACCACAGCGTGTTCATAATATGTGCATACGTTACATCTGCGATGTGCGTTTGTTCGATCATATAACACCCCCCCCCCCTCGATATGCTGTCTTGGTTCCGTCTGCAAGACCGAAGAAACATTCATTGTCTCACACTAACTTTTTAAAATTATCCATACATCTTCTCCGTCTTATCTATCTTCTCGTCTTCCTCTCATAATCTTAACACACGTTCTGAATCCCAGCACGTACCATTATTACATTATACTGTACATTCACCGTAACCACTGCCCGTCTCTGGAATGCATTGCCACGGGATGTCAGAGACTGCCAAACTTTAGGAGCATTTCATAAGAAATTGTTAAATGTTATTAAAATAATTGATTACCCTTTTGTTACAATGCACGTATTTATTTGTTTTACCTGCTGCAGGAGCATTCATTCTACTATTTTTATTACTATCATAAATGTTCCTATCTCCAATATAGCATTGTCAGGGTTTAATTTTATGTTTTGCTTGTAACTTTATTTCTACTTTCAGGATTCACGCAGGTTGATGATGTATAAATTGTCATTGCTGGTGCTTGTTGTATATTATTGGTCTTTTATTTTCTTATTTTTTTCTTCTTAAGTTAAACTTTTTCACTGTCCATCTTTATGTATTTGCATATATTGATTTATACTTATCATGTTTTACATTGGTTTATATGTGTACGAGTATTGTCAATGTTGTGATTGTAATATTGTCGCTATAACTTCATGTAATTATTATTAGATTGATAGAGCGGAAGAGAAGGCCCAATGCTCTAATCTGTGCGAGAATAAATAATAAATAATTTCAAGGTCATGCGTTGTATTATGTCACACCTTGCAAGGAAGATGGAACATGTCAAGAAAACAGATGTAGTTAAATTCTAAATTGTTCTAAAATTCATGAAGATATTTTAGCAACTATAAGTGATATGATTATAACCTTAATACCATATTATATTGTAACGTATCACTTCAGTTTTATTGCATTACCTATCCACCCACAAAAATTTAGTCATAATCTAATTTATTCTTTGCAAATAATTAAAAAAATACTTGAGTAGAAATCTATATCTTCTAAAGTGAAAACGCTCAGAAATAAGCACAAGTTAATTTCGGGTGTATAAACCCTCAGTATGTATAACTTCCTTCAATCTTAGGGTATAGATGATGTCATATTTCTACAGTAGTATGAGCAAGAGGCTATAACATCCCAGGCTTCTTGAATTTGTGCCCATAAACCATCTTTTGTTCTTCGTGCATGTGCAGGGAATGCGTGTGCATCATATAGGACAAATATTGACGAAATAAAAGGTCATCGATAAGTCGCTCCGCAGCTATCGAGTCGAGATTTCACTAGAGAAATGGTAGCACTGACCGCGCTCCGAGTCTATAGTTATGTTCACTGCAAGCACACGCTCCGAAATTCAAACATTAGCAAAGGTGAGCGGATTTCTTGCTAAAATCCAATGTCGAAAAAAGAAGAAATGTAGGAGTACCAACTTTCTCCTGTGTGGTGCATTATCCGAGTGCGAAGGAAGTAGCCAATGATCCGTTATTATAATATTCATTATGTTAATGTTAAACTTTTCTGTAGATGGGAAAGAATATTACAAAATTAATTTGTCATAATATGTTAAAGATTTAAAAAATGGTGCTTCATCCGGAAGAACCACTGCACCCACTGTCACAGAGCTAACGCAGCATACACACTCTAGTCAGTTCTTTAGTGCATGTCATACAGCGAGCAGAACTTAGAAGAATTTTGCATTTAACAGATTTTTTTTATCACTAGGGGTACTTTATTAATTAAAATATTTTACATTTATTAAATTACTTTGACACGCACGTAATTAAATAATTAGCACATTTCCTTAGGCTCCCACGTATTTTATTAGACACGTAGAGAAATTGTATTAGACTTTAAAATATTTTAGTACATTTTGTAAATATTGTAATTTTATTATTTCTCTGATGCCCCTGGATGTAAGCATAAATGGCACTGAAGAAATATATATATATATATATATATATGTTATCTAAAAATAATTCATTTTTAATAATGATGTATCTGTAGTGCAGAAGTTGGCAATACTGGTGCTACCGGAACCATCTTATTCCCAAAAGTGTTGCAGTAAACATTTTGCAAGTAGTGCACAATGGCACTTGTTTTGAAAAACTTTAACAGTGTGGCTTGCTCACAGATCTTATAGAAAGAAATAAAAGGTAATGAAGAACAAGATAATAAATATTATTATCAAGAAGAATAGAAGTTCTTTTTGGTCGCTAAATCTACATGGGCACAATGCGTTGAGCTCATTAGGTAAAATATAAAGAAGGCTTGGTATTCCTTGCAGATTAAATGTCATTTGTCCTCTCTGGGTTTTGTTTTAATCTGGATTAAAACGATACGTGAAATTAAATAAAAGTACAAGAACCCAGCCAGGGTCGCGGGAGGACAGATAAGCAGGATGAAAGACAAAGCCCTGCTGTGCCGAGCAGAGGAAAGGCTGGACCGCTTCGAAAGTTGCACTCTGTACATCAAGCGCGAACACAGAGTGGGTCATGTAAGCTGGCATTATTTATTTGTATAGCGAAGTTTTGCAGCGACATCTGCTCCGGGTAGTTATGCTCATTAAGGGCACAACCAGCACCGGTTGTCTTTGTTGTCTACTCTCTCGTTTTAATGTCATTTGCGGATGGCAAAGCGAGAATTCCTGAGAATAGGGCTCTCTCTTATTGCTGCAGCCGAATTGGATTAGCACAGCTACTTTATGTTATTGTTAGTTCCAATTGAAACTGGCAGTCATAATACCCTCCCAGGAGCACAAGCCTAAAAATTTCACAGTGAATATAAAAAGTAAGAAGTGAAATGAAAATATAAAATTTATGAAATAATAATAATAATAATAATAATAATAATAATAATAATAATAATAATAAATAAAACACTACAAACTACCAAATTGCAATTTATGAAAGTTGTTTTATATATAGAAATTGTTTTTTCACACTAGCCGTGTGTAGGACACTTTTTTTTTTATTGATTTATTTATGGACGCTCTTTAACAGCTTGGGTCATCAGCGTCCCATTCAACTCGGGGCGTGAAATGGCCGACAAATTTTGCTCAGAGGCCTCTTCTTTCAGGCTTGAGGTTCTTTACCGTGCCATAAATGTACGACATGGGACCCACGGCTTTACTTCACTTCCGAAGGAAGTCATACTTAGGATTTTTACGACCGAAAAAATCCATCGGTCCTGGTCGGGTTCGAACCCGCGATCTTGGGTGTAGGAGGCAAGTATGGTAACCACTACACCAGCAGGACCGACGTGTAGGACACAAGAATCACACTTGAAAAATGATAACCATTAATTTCTCATAGTAGAAAAGCCTTAGAGACTGTATGTAAACTATATGAGAGAGGTTCGCTGTTCCGTGCTTGAAGAAGAACACGGTAGCTCAGTTGGTAGAGCATCAACCCGAAAGGCTGAATGTCCGTAGTTCTAATCCTGACCGTGACCCCATTTATCTAGTTTATTTTTTAGCAATAAAATGAAAAATTACCTTAGTGAACTATGTTTAAAGTTTACTCTGATTTGCTTATATTTTCAGATTTTGATGTAATTTAAAATCTATGATTTTCTCGCTTATTTTGATGGGATAGGTCTTGGAAAATGGACCCAGCACTGTATAAAATACGGGGGCATATTACAGAAGTTCTGTGTACATTGTCGCAGATATTGGCCACTCCATCGAGCATTTTGGAAAAAATGTACTCGGACGTAATAAGATTAGTAATGTGGAGTGGGGAAAAATGGAGCAATTTAATAAAATTCAAGATGATTTCATAAAATGTCTCCTCGGTTTGGGAATAAGTATAGCGAATTGTGGCGTTTTAAAGGAATTTGGGCGCATTTTAGATACCTTTCATTGTAAAACACTGGTTGTAAAATATTGGCTTCGAATATTAAAGGGAGGCCAATTTTCACTATGGGCAATTTGCTACTTCTATCAAGTAAGAAACTGTACCATAGTTACTTGATAGAAGGGTTAAAGATAATCAGATGTGGAATGGCATTAGTATGGGAAAGGGGGCAAGGAACGCAATATGGAGGAAAGTCAGAAAAAAGCTAATGGATATCAACGGGTAGGACATACAAGCGGCATGCAAAGAAAAAAATATCATTGGAACTTAATAATGAGCCAGCCATAAATAAACTCAGGGAAGGAATTATACATCCACAATTTGAATTTTAAGCACATCAGGTATAGCTTGACTTATACTGGGGGCTTGGAAAGCATAGAAAATGACCAATGAAAAATATAATAGCATTTGCCCTCTTTTTGAAAACTGGCAACCTACACTGGCGCATTGTCCAAACACAGAACATTGGCGGATGAACCTTGCAGCCAAGTTTACATACTCGAATAGGGGCAGGTTAGCATGCTGGGACTTGACTTGCGCAGAAAGAAAACTGGTCAAAGCTGAGTGAGATATTATGTAAAATTCTCTTAATTAGAAGCTGTGTGTGTTTAAACAATGTATGAATTGTAACGTACGGATATATGAAACACAAAATGTGTTTTCATATAATATATTTTATTTTTGGGTTAATAGATTTATATAAATAATATTGGCAAATAGTATGTGGTCTGCCGGTATTACATAGCATGTTCTATCTCTGGCCCCAAGCGATGGATGTAATGTAAATGCTAATGTACATATTGTTTATAAAATAAATACCGTTATTTACTAAAACTTCCGAATCAGTCGATTGAAACACTCTAAAGATCTGTCTTTGTATTAAAGATGTACAAGAGTAGGTGCATACGTTTTCGGCTCGCCGATAAGGGTCATCACCTTCACAAAATCCTTATCTGGTGTCATACCTTATTTGTTAAGTAAATAATTGCAGCTGTAACTTCCGCTCCGTTGTGTTCAGTTGTTCAGATATAGTTGCATAAAGAAAGCTATGTGTACAAGATAATGACATGTTCAAAATGGAGTTCCGAGCTGTTATTGAGTTCTTCACAAAAGAACAACTTACTTCAAAATTAAATAGTGATTGGACAACGCGTATGGTGAAGCATCCCCCTCAAACAGTGGGCCAACATTTTTTGAATGGGTCGAGAAAGCATGCCGATCGGCCCTTGGAGGTGCTCACTCCTGAAAACCTCGCTCTTATGGAAGGAGAAATTATGGAAGACCAGTAGCTCAAAGTTACAGAAATAGCAGCAAGGTTGGGCCTTTCTAAAACAACAGTCCTTCGAATTATTCATGAACATTTAAAAATGAATAAGGTTAGTGCAAGATGGGTGCCCAGACTTCTTTCCTCAATCCAAAAGGAGCAACGAGTGATCTGTTGTTCAGCATTTTGGAGCTCTGCTATGGCAACGAGAGGGAAGTTCTGCAAGCCATTGTTACAGGAGATGAAACTATGGTCCTCTGCTAAGATCCCTTGTGCAAAAGAGAATCAATGAAGTGGCGTAAACCTGCCGAAACACCGCCTCTAAAGGCCAAGGTCACTCAGTCAACCAAGAAGATTATGGCCACAATCTTTTGGGACTGTGAAGGAATACTCTTCATTGACTTCAAGGAGAGGAATACCACAGTAAATGGGGAGTACAATGCTGGCCTACTGCACAGACTGCGTGCTTCCAACAAACAGAAAAGGCGAGGAAAGCTGAGTGGTGGTGTGCGTCTTCTTCACGACAACGCGTCTGTACACACAGCTCTTGTTGCAACGGAACCTGTGAAATAAGTGGCTTCAAGGAGATGGACTATCTACCCTACAGCCCAGATATAGCTTCTGTGACTATTTCATCTAATCCAAACTCATGAAGAATCTTCGAGGAAGGAAATTTAGGTGTGACGATGCTGTTTTTGACCATTTTGCAGACACGACTTCTGACAATTTTAGAGGAGGGGGGTTGAAATGTTGATTCAAGGATGTGAGAAGTGTATTGCAATAAGGAGTAACTATATCGAAAAGTGAAATATAGTTTTTATCTTTATCTTATCTAGAAAATAGTCTGGCCGGAAACTTATGGAGCTAACTTTAATTAAATCTTTTGCCGTAATGTGATAGCATTGTGAAAAAAGACTGTCGCCGGGGCAGAATAGAGTTCATATCTTCTTACTAACCAATTTCGCTGTACTGACTAGAAGAGGGGTATCGTGGCGCGATACGAGGTATTGCTTCTTGTGTGATTTTTCTGAGAAAAAAAAAGTTGATTGCGTGGAGATTCGTCGTGAAGTTTCGGTCATGTATGCACCAAATGTGATGTCGCTTGCAGTCATATTCAAACGGTTTCAGTATTTTGGACAAGGCTGTACAGATGCGACTGCTGAGGGAAAAGCTCAACAGCATCAAGCACAGAAGACACTGTACTACAGAATGATGCAGTGTTTCTCAGCTATTACAGAAATTGGGTATCTCAACAGACGGTGCACATTTCTGACGAAGAAATCGAGATCTACGAGGTCTCTTCAAAAAGTATCGCGAATTTTGAATTTCCGCGGGCTACGTATATTCGATTTTCGATTGTTTTGTGGCGTTATGTTGGTACTCATGTCCCTCACTTATGTTGACACGCTCGGCCATTTTGAATGTTCAATTAATTGTTGACAGCTATTTTGCTTGGACGTGTTTTGGCTCGTCTTCGATTTTTGCCTATTCCAAAAAACGGAACAAAGAATCTGTATCAACTTTTGTGTGAAAAACAAAATTAAGTGCGCGGATGCATTCCGAATGTTGACTGTGGCATATGGTGAAGCTAGAAGCTACCTTGGACCAAAGCAACGATTATCGGTGGTGCAAAATGTTCTCAGAGGGTCGAGAAGATGTGAACGACGAAGAGCGTCCCGGACGCCCGAGCTCGTCAACAACAGATGAAAACATTGAAGAAGTGAAGAAAATACTATTGGCCAATCGTCGAATCACCGTTAGAGAAGTTGCTGAAGACCTAAACATATCGATTGGCTCGTGCCATTCGATTTTTATCAATGATTTGGGCATGAGACGGGTTGCCGCAAAATTCCTACCAAAGTTGCTTAATTTCGACCAAAAACACCATCCTATTAACGTTGCTAAGGAACTTGTCCGCGACGACCCAAATTTGCTTCAGAGGGTCATAACTGGTGACGAATCATGGGTTTATAGTTATGGCATCATCCCAATGGATGCTGCCACACGAGCCAAGACCGAAAAAAGTGCGCCAAGTTCGGTCGAATGTGAAGGTTTTGCTCACAGTTTTCTTCGATTGCAGGGGCGTGGTGCATCATGAGTTCTTGCCACAGGGTAGAACGATCAATAAGGAATATTATCTGCAAGTTATGCGTAATTTGCATTAAGCAATCCGCCAGAAACACACGGATTTGTGGAAGAACAAAAATTGGCTTTTGCACCATGATAACGCCCCTGCTCACACATCGTTGCTTGTGTGCGACTTTTTGGGCAAAAACAACACATTTATGATGCCACAGCCACCGTACTCCGCAGACCTGGCCCCCTGTAACCTTTTTTTTTTTTTTTGTTTCCAAAACTGAAGAGGCCCATGAAAGGACGATTGAAGAGATAAAGATGGCATCGAAGGAGGAGTTGAACAAGATCACAAAAAAACGATTTTTTAAAGTGCTTCGAGGATTGAAAAAACGTTGGCTCAAGTGTATAATATCTGGTGGGGATTACTTTGAAGGGGACAAAATAGATATTCATGAATAAATAAATACTTTTTGAAAAAACACAAAATTCGCGATACTTTTTGAACAGACCTCGTATATTGTATTGTAAAGGCTTGAAAAATAAACGTTTCTTGCTCTCGAATAAATGACTTACTTTCTTAAACACACTCGTATATGCTGGTAATACGTGCAAAATGTCATTAAAATTATAGTAGTGTTTCAAATATTAAATATTTTATTATATGTTTATTGCAAATAGTCTGGACATTTTTTACTACTTTTTGTTAATCAAATTCTAATTTAAAATGCAAATTTTGCTCTCAATACCTCTTAGTATATGCTGTCAACCATGCAAAATGTCATTAAATTATAGTTACTGTGGCAAATATTAAATGTTTTGTATTTATTGCAAATAATGTGAATATTTTTACTGTTCACTATTAATGAAATTATATTTTACAATGAAAAATTTGGTATAATTATCTCATTATATTATAAATTTACAAATATTTAGGCTTTACCTGAGCTATTATTTAAACATATATTATTTACATTGTCGTTTGCTGTTTAATTGTATCATAATTTTAGTCACAATTTTCTTCCATTCCCTTTTGTTAATATTTAAACAAGACTTATTGAACAAGTCCGCTAGTTTTTAGGGTATGCTGTAATAGTTATTTTTAGCGCTTGTGCTAAAACAAATTGCAAAATGTTCCAGAAATTGATTACACAATTTTTTCCAAACCCAGGAATGACGTAAACAAAATATTTGAATGTATTCCACTACGGTAATGTTTAGATTCCGAATGTACATTTCGTGTTTTGAATTTCCAATTTCTGAAACCTACCAGACTTTGCTTTTTAGAAAGCTAAATAATTAATTATACTGCAAAAAAATTACAGAACCGTGGTAAACAAATTTAAAACCATCGCTCACAATCCATTAGGAATAGCCCATTACTTTTCTGTTTATTCATTAAAAAGTATTTTGTTTCCATAAAACTTCCCTTTTATCGGTTTCTGTAATCAGAAGAGCAAAAACTGCCTTAAAAATAGCATGCCTTGTTTAACAGTTAAATATGCATTACTGGAACGGTTTAAAACCACGATTTGTGTATAAAAGCGAAGGATATCGGATGTCCCATGTTGTGGGCAATGCAAAGCACAGGTTGATTCAGTTATAGGCGCAAACTTTCTGGTAGTAAATATTTAGAGCTTTCTTTGTGCATTAACATGTTAGGCACAGATGCTTTAACTTAAAAGTATATTATCACAATGCTGTGTATAAATATAAATAATATATAAGTACACAAATTAGGTGAGGCATTTTGTGGACGAAAATTATTTTAAAATTGCGTAAAAGCAAGCGGTACTTAAGGAGATATTCATATAAGTAAATTTTGTACGATTTAGTCACATATTACAGATACTAGAAGATATAGATGAGCAGAAACAAATATTGATCATTAGTATGTTCAAAAATAAAACTGAAAGAAGTATATAACACAAAGAGAAAGGGAAAGAAATGCTTCTTTGAAAGAAAATAGAAGAACCCAGTCTACGATAATTATATAAAACCAGATTAGACAAAAATATGAAAGGGAGAATAGAAGATATAAATATAGATTGGAAAAATTATACAAAATGTAATAATAAAGACTGTAGAAGGATATCAATAAACTTAAGATATGGAATGAAGAATTAAATTAATGTATACAAAAATAATTTTAAATGGATTAGTCGTAAGTTGAAAGTTGATTTTATTGATTATATATAAAAAGGAGAACAGTAACAAGGAAATTGGCCAAACAGGTTTTGTTGCTAAAAAACAAATATTAGTGTGGCTAGAGCGATTTTAAATTTTGGGTTTCAGGCAAACCCCCTACTCATAATAGTCTGATTTTGCTTACCACTTCAAAAACTATTTTTATTTCAATTTTTGCTTTAGGTTAATCCACACTCTCAATTAGGAGTGGGGGTTTATCTGAAACCAAAATTTTAAAATCAAGTGGCCGCAATTTTGGTTTTCTCAATGAAACTCGGCACATGCCACTGAAATAAAATAATAAATATAATTTCTGAAAATAAGTGAAATCAGATTTAATAGGAGGGGCGTTTACCTGAAACCCACAATTTGAAATCGCTCTAGAGGCACCAAAATTCGGAATATTCAATTTGAATAAAATAAATAAAAAAGTTTCTGCAAATATGGAAATTGGACTAATTGGAGTAGGGGTATATCTGAAAACCGAAATTTAAAAAGCGTTCTAGCCTTTAATTTTCTCTTAACAATTAAAAAACAGAGGTCAAATGAACTTATAATTTAAAGCAATGTATATGTTTTATTTATGACAAAGTCGTGAAGATAACTGTGAAATATTAATGTGTGGGAATTGTAATTGTGTGTAAGAAGACTCTGAAAACGTTTACATTTGTTATTGGCTTGGCCCTTCTTCTACAAGAGAAGGGAAATGGCCAGAGGTGCATGTTTTTGGGCTCCTGGTAGTAGACAAACGAGCCATTGCTTCCTCCCAATTTCTGTAAACTCAATATGTAACTTCTCTGCGCTAGCGCTCTGTAATAACTTCACACATTCAACTTGCAGAGGAATACGCTCCTGTTTGATGAGCTTTTATGTAGATTCCATACAGTCTGGTAATTCTTTTAGACATGTAGTTTCATGGTTTATTAATATTTCAATTATAGTGTTCATAAAGTAACCCCTATTTTCGTAACATTAATTGATAACACTGGGCAACAAAAAAATAATTTTTGAATGTTTCGAGCACTTCATGAGGCAATTCCTACTAATTTTGGGTTGAGAAAAACAAATATGACAATGAAAAAATTTTATTAGCTCTAGTTTCTATGAAGGTGGAAGTATTACATATTGACGGATTGAGAGAAAAGGATACATTTTAATTACATACATGCTAACAACAATGAAAGTGCATTTGATTTTTTTAACTGGTAATTACATGCTAAGAGTTCTAAATTGCTGGAAAAATACTTCGCAGATAGTCGTGTCTGAAGAGAATCATGTGGTGGCCTATTGACTTCGTCGTCTTTTAGCTTGCCTCTTGTGATGGAGTTCCGCAGAATCCCTATACAAAGACCAACAGTAATCCGCAAGCATTACTTCATTCCAACGGCCCTGATATCTTTGTTCCATAACAGAAAAGTCCTGATGGAATCTCTCCCCATGTTCATCACTAACAGCTCCACAACTAGGAGGGAAAAAGTCTAGGTGGGAGTGGAGAAAATGGATCTTAAGAGACATGTTGCATCCAAGGTTACGGTATTTTTGCAGGAGCACTGTCACCAAATGCTTGTAGTTGAAGGCTTCCCAAGCTTCCTTTTCTTTCCCCTCCAAAACTTGGTCAAATGCAGGATCCTTTACAACTTCTCTTATTTGTGGTCCGACAAAAATGCCTTCCTTAACTTTTGCATCACTTAATTTCGAAAATTTCTCTCTGATGTACTTAAAGGCCCGTCCTTCTCGGTTCATAGCTTTGACAAAGTTTTTCATCAAACCCAGCTTGATATGCAGGGGTGGAAGAAGAACGTCTTTTGGGTCCACAAGAGGCTTGGCAGTCTTTACAAGAGGCATCAGATTGCGTTTCTGTGAGGAAAATGTTGTTTCACCACAAATATAACAAACGTTATTCACCATATTTACACATTTTCGTGGCATTTTTACAAATTTTACACTAAAAAGCACTCGCGAACCAGAAATTTTGCATTAATTTGAGTAGAAACTACATGTAATTCACAGTCACAGCAACAGTATCTATGTTTATGACTTACAAACAGCTGAAGAGCATTTGTGTTTTGTTATTTGACAGGTGTGCCAACTCCCCCCCAAATTTAAAATCTTCACTCTAAAAAATGAAATGTCAATTTATCTTCAAAACAAGAGCTAATCTATCATTTTTATGGTGATTTTTTAATTCAGCAGATGGAAATACACGTAAATTCACTATTTTTAAGCCCGAAAAATTGTCATTGTTGCCCAGTGTAATCGTCTGAAGGAAAATTGGGAATAGTAAAAACCTGTTTTTAGGAATGAGTGTATTTTGTCACCTTGGAGAAAATTACTCCAAATTTCAGAGATTTTAGAACACTAATGCACAAATTTCTGTAAGGTATAGTGTTCCATTACTCAAACCGCTTATGAAACGAGGTACAGTCAAATCAAAGGAGCAAAGTACCTTTATATTCTTGACGAACTTGGTCAAAGGAAGGAAAGCTATCGTGTCAAAGCACTGGTTGAGTTTCTAAATGGAAGCAGAGAGCTACAAGCGGCTTCTGGGGCTCTGTGAAGTAAATTGACGTAAATTGCTAACGTATGTCTGAAAGAATCGAGGTTTAGCACGCGATTGATAACGTTCGCAGAAGGAAATGCAATCTAAATTTAATTATTGCTTTCAAAGCACGGTCACTTCTGACGACGCCAGAATGTACAGTGGAAGAAAGGTCTGAGAGAGCCGTAACATGGTCACGGGATAATTGAATTACATCTGACAGAAGAAGAACAATGATGCTAGTTTTATGTTTACGATATTTCGGTTATTTTTATAGCATTAAGAGATGAAATTAGCGATTAAACTTTCTCAACGTACATACCCCAAAATATGCCCCATATTGCTGTTTTAGTTTGAGAAATTTCGTGTTACCAAGACGGTAAGATCCTGTTCTACAATTTCTAAATCTTTCACAATCCCCTTTATTGGAAAAACTCTGAAAAAAATCAAACCTTCATCCACTTATAGCTCCGACTATGATAATGTAGAATGAACTTATATGATTTAACTATACAATACTAGCAATAGTATCATTTGCATATTAGTTGTATCTGAAACTGTCCCTGGCTCCCTGTTAATTATAGAGTAATTGAAATAATTAATATTTGTAATTATAGCATCAGCAACTCAGTAATTATGTGCAAGTATGTTGTGCATTATTTTTTCAGTGGAGAAACTCTAATGACATAACTGGTATATGTAGAATTAATATTGTATAGAATGCTTTCATAAAGTATATTTTTGGTAATATTTAAGAGATGACGTGTAGTAATATAGTAAAGTAAGAAAACACGTCTTTCTCCGAATACACACAATGCAATTTAATCACTTCTGGTGTGCAGCTAGGGTTTAAAATGCCCTCCCCCCCTTGGGCGAGATACCGGCCTGTTCAATGGCAAAGTTGCAGGTGTCCGAGTAAAAGAGTCGTTGACAGTAACGTATGAAAGCAAAGAATTTGGTTTGATCAAAGTGGTCCGAAAAATAAAAATGAAATTCCGTGAGGTAAGCACTCACCCATGAGAGGCGTTTACACAAAACTGGCGGGAGTATTTCGCGCCGTTACCCGTGGGTAGCGTTTTTTTTTTTTTTTTTTTTTTTTTTTTTTAAGTATTGTGTATAAAAGATTTTGCCCAAAAGTCGCGCAATCTCAGAATTATCCGGGCTCAGATACGTGTGACTGCTGTCGCCCGGAGATCGGCGGAAGATCGGCCCAAGTACCAAGTATCAGTTTCGGCGACAACTGCATTAAGAATTGTGCATGATTTTGTTAACGCAATAAATTTACATGTTTGCCAAGATTACCTTGCCTGTGGTCCGACGTGACAAGTGAATTTGTATGACTATTCGTGTTAAGGAGAAAAACGATATCAGAAACTATACAACGAAGCGTTATTTATCTTCACCTTTTTCATCAGAATCCCGTTCACTCAGTCCCAGCTGACTCACAGCCGCCAACATCCAGCGAAACGCTCTCGAGAGAGTCTCATGGAAGAAGAATGGGGTGGTCTGCAGCAGCCGTGGCGAAACCTGCGATCAGTGGGCATAAATTACTTACCGCAGCTACTATCAGCCCATTCTCACCCCCACTGCAATCTTATTACATACTTTACTAGTTATAGTTTCATAACCGCCCCTCCCTTATATCTGTGTCGTACTCAGTGTTTCAAACATTTAGTAAGAAATTGCAATCGACGGTAACGGACGTGGCTGATAGCTGGAGTGGCAATAAGGAAGGCTAGAGGCAGGACTACGATCAAGTTCGTTCATGCTTACCAAATAAGATTTCATAGTTTTCAATTACGATCAAAGTTTGAACACTGGTCCCCAAGGCGTGAGCTGGACGTAGGCATGTTCTAGCTTCAACAAACTCAAATGTAACCTCAACCTAACAAGTCACTACGGTACAAGCCATGAAATAAAGTGAAGCGATCTGCTTGCACTCAAATTACTACATCGCATCACGTACAGGGAATATGGAGTACGGGATACTTAATGTTTTAAAACATATTTCATGAATAAAAAGTGATTTTCCTTATATTTTAATACAATACCATAATATTTAAGAATCAAATAGCAGGCAACCATTAAACCATAAATGTGTAGTGAATCTGGTTATATATTCTCTTGAATAGCAAGTTGTCTTTTGCATGGGGCAGAATGGCGTATTTGAAACTTTTCTGTTGGCTGGATGGAAATGAACAAAATCCGTCTTGTTAATTATGGCATAACTTATGGGTCTTTTTCACCGAAAATATGTAATACACACACACTCACGCACGCACACGAGCTATGATAATTTTTTTTTTATTTCGCGAGCTTCAAATCGATGTCCAAAATCTGATATTCTGCCTATTGACGCTACTGTTCAAATGAAAGTAGACCGCATCAGAAAACCATGTGTTATGGAATCACGGCATCATCATTTGCAAGAGCCGAAGTTGCAAACTGTAATCGCCGTACCTTGTCATTTTTCGTCAGTTTGTGCAGCACTGTCATTGTGTATGGGAAAAGTTCACGTCAGCATGAAGAGAACGACGTGAGATGCTGAAGCTCGTCTCGTGCATTTCCTGGGACTTCGTGTCAAAGCCACTCTCACAGTCTCGATATTCTCTGCAGTATGGACTGTCGACACGAGGTCGCTTTTGCTCTGAAATACTGCCGTCACTTTCAAATTGTGTGGTTAGTCTATACACTGTCTGTCTTCAAGGAGTTCACCTCGTACAAAAATGAATACGAAAACGTGGTTGCGTCTCTGCTACACTCTTCGTTTCCGCGTGAAACAATCTTCACTTTCTGTTCTTGCGTCAACGGGCCTTTGTCCGCCTTTTTACTAAACGGAAGCGGTGGAGTCACGCATGCGTGATATTAACAACTGCTGTCTTCTGTTGAACCAACTATCGTCACAACATTCCAACGTTGCCAACCTGCAAATAACATATTTATTACACATTTCAAGTATTACATTTCGTGCGTCATACTGTAGCTAAATTACGTAGAAAAAATAAACGTTCTCCCGTTTTTATTTCATTTTGTTTTAGTTAATTAAAATATAATCCGGGTGATATTTATATAAGCAAATTGCAACGTTGAGAGATAATTTGGGTCACATTGTTCAATGCAAGCTCAATTATGTGGCAAAGTTGTACATGGAGTGTTCACAACATCTAACAATCTCTGCTGCATGATGAAATCCACTCTTCCCTTCTCAAAGCTCTTGTGTTCGTTGTCAGTCCATGTCGAAAAACCTCTCTACAGTGTTAAGAGCGAAGTTTTTCACTGGCCCACGCAAGTTCTGCATATTCACACGGCACAAAGCTGACAACAAAACGGCCGGAATAATTGCCGACAGTCGTGCCAAACATTGTCGCCTACCACAAGAGGCGATGTAACCGTTCAGTGAAAAAGGTGTTTTATCGTGTTGTACTCGATGCATTATTCAAATCCCACCGTGTAAGCTCAGATATGCCCACGTGTAATAGAGTTCTCTGCCACGACCCGCTATGTCACACAGGTTCAGTAGCTTATTATGTCAATAGGGCTGCGAGTGTTTCTGGCGATAACCTTCGAAAACCCGTTTAGTATCACTGTTTGTGTATGGGAAATTGGGAAAACCTTTGAATATACATTTGTTTTGGAACTAAGGAACTGTGTTTTTTTCCCAATTTTAGACTTGGAAGTTATGCAACTGTGAAATTGAAAATGACGTTATTAGAATTGTGATATATAGAGAAGTTTTATCATTTACACTTTACGCCAAAACCTTAATAATAGCAACACTTTTTTCAACGGTAGCCGTAGTGGTATAAAGTGTTTTTTAAAATGCTATTTTATTTTTTCACATACTTGTTGAGTATAGTGTGTTACACGTAGATTTATTACGTCTCCTATACTTTTGCATTCAAAAGTTACTCTCATTTTCTTATGCAAAGCTTGGTTGCGAGTCTTATGCAACGGAACCGGTATACTGCGCTGCGTTAGAGCGCAGGCGGACCTTGTCGCATTTCTTAGCCCCTGATAGGCTAATTGACCACTCTTGATAAAATCTTGGTATGAAAATGCTAAACTATATTATCCATCAGCATAAGAATAAAACTTAAAATAAACAAACCATGATGCATCGTTAAGAGCTGGTCTTCTGCCACATGCATCACGTGAGAGAACAAATGTTTTGAGGTAATACCTGTCAATAATTGCGTCGACAGGTTTATATGTCGAAATGCGTTGAAATCAGAATAACAGTTTGAAATATTAATATTTGCAACAAACGTTAGTCTAAATTGTTGTCAGAAAGTGCGGCAATTCGTAAATTCTCATTACTATAGCAGGAGAAGGAAGGGAAGGAGGTGGTATCTTCATCTTTAGGAGCCCGGTAATACAGGCATTTATTTTGGTTAAAATAAATAGGCAAAAAGGCATAGAAAATACTTAAATAAGCAGTAATATAATTAAAATAGGCATTTAAGATACTTAATTTCTTTATCACCTTGGTTACAAGCAACAACAAGAAGTTTTCTCAAGGTATTAACTGTTATAGTCATCCGCTTGTCAGAGAGAACATTTCTCATCAGGGAAAAAGGACGCCACTGAGGTGATTGGGACATATTTCAAACAAGGAATTTCTGAAGATTTACAGCTACAACAGAACACTCATCTTTCATGACATCATGGAAATGTTGATAAAGGCAAAGCAAAGTAGGTTTGAATAGTCCTGGCGAATGAGAAAAAGATGCACAGTGGTTTCTGGTCGATTTCATTTTCTGTTTATGTGTTTATAGAGGTATCAGGTTAGTATCTCTCTTACTTCCTACTCTCATCTTTCTCGCTTGCAATTGTTTGTCACATTTATGCAGCAGAAGAGTTACACCCGCCACAAATTTCCTAGAGTTGTCTCGGTCTGATCGATACAAGTCATTCGCCAGGACTACAGTACTTCCCTCATCTTCTCTATTTCCTAAATATTCATATACCTAAGGTAGCCGTGCTTTCCTTTCGCTAGTGAAGGTTTTGCTATTTATAAAGCTTAAGAGAATGGGTTGAGGAGAAAGTTTTTGACTGCTTGAAAAGAATTAACTGTAACAAGATTTTCAATAGATATTTTTGTGAGGTGAACTTGCCATTTACTTCTTATGTGTTTTTCCCTTCAATATAATGAAATTCTTTATGTACTTGTTAAAAAGCGCAAATGAAAGGATCCAAAACGGACAAAATAGATTTTGAACCTTAAAATAGGCAGCAGAAGTTAAATTAGGCAAAAAATGGCAAAATAAAAACTGGTTCTGATGACCCAAATGTACGGAAACATTACTATTAAATATACCTACTCAGATAGAAAAGACATTTTGCCTAACTTTCAGGTTCTAGTGATCATAATGTGATTTACAGTGGTATTAGAAAGACTGTTCATATTCCCAGAATGTGTGACTTAGTGGTTTCGCCACATTGTAGGTGTCATATGATACGAGGTACAGTAATTAAGTTTCCGGAATGAGATATTCATGATATCTCGTACTCACATGTTTCAGGATTGTACACTACATTTGCTTTCATATCACGCCAATTATTTCCTTGGAGAAGCTCATTTAAATCAGAAGATGTACATTATACAGTGTGGTGTTTAGAATTGAACACAGAGCGATGATTACATTTTTAACTAAAGAAGGACTTTTACCCATTGATATTAAACAACGCCTTGATGGTGTGTATGAGGAAGCTTCCCCTACGAGTTCCACGTGAAATGGAGGTCAGAAATATTTTGTTTTGACACAGAGAGCTTCAAAATGACCTTCTCCCTTGTCGAGGAGGAAATTCTGAGCAACCGGCAAATGAAGGCTAAAGAAGTATCTTAATGATCAAGGCATTCTAAAACAGCTGTAATTGCATTTTTCAAATTGTTTTCCCTCTGAAGTCGATCTGGGAAAAACATATATTTTTTACCGAGTTCTGGATTTAAACTAATGAATGGGGGATTTCACTATACGTTTGGTTTTGAGACGCAAACGATATTTTTAAATAATCCCCAAAAGAAAAAAAAAATATTGAGGTCAGATTTAGTGGTCTGGATGGCATTTCTATTGATTCTCTTCCAATGACTTTACCACCAAACACGTCTTCAAGATACTGTCGCACTACTATCTTATAGTGTGGTATAGCACCATCATGTTGAAAGTAAAGTGAAGTTGAAATTGTTGTAGTTTATTTTTAGCCCTGGACCGACGTAGGTAATCAAAGGATTTTTCTGCATCTACTGTTTTTTAAAAATCCAAGGCCCCAGGATTCAATGACTTCAAATATCACATCAAATAGTGACGATTTTGTATTACAGAAAGTACAATTGTGTCAAATTAATTTTTAGCAGAAATCAATGTCACCTTGTTAAAGCTCATTTAACATTAACTCACAAAACTATAGGCTGCTATTTCAACGATCTTCTTATAGACTGTGTATTTAGACTTGTGTAATATTCCCTGAGAAGAAATTCCGGAAACACTCACTCGAGAAAGTCAGCCAACTTTATACAATAGCTGAATGGGTTCACTTAATGATGGCCTACTTGACCTACGGATATTCCAGTAGTGATCAGTTTTCTTGAAAACGTTAACATAAATTAATATCAAAGAACGCTACCCCTCTCTCAGGCCCCTCTCCAATGGTCCTCATAGGACCTCGCTTTTACTTAGAAAAGTTCCACCAATTAATGAATTAATTTTCATAGATTTATTTATAGGGAATCATGTTTCAAACTCTGCAACCATGCCAGCCTAAAAATAAAATTAATAAATAACCTCACATCTCATGCTCAAATGCACACACAGCTTCTTTCAGAGCGAGAAATTGTCCATTTTTTAAACAGGAATTATTAGGAATTCTTCTAAGTTAGGGATGCAGTATTGCAAGGGAATATGTGGTCATGCCGGCACCCCCCCCCCCCGGTCGCCTATCTTCATATGTTGTAAAACAAAATTTGTAACTGGGATGATTATTAACAATCTATTTACAAATTATATTTTATAATGAATGATAGACATATTTAATTTTACATTATTTACAACTGTTTTAGTATTATTTTACTTCATATATTACGGAAGGTGATATAAAAACTGTTTACATTAATAAAAAATTGTCAGGTGAAAGTGACAGGCCCTAATTTCGAATCTATAGGGAGATCAAAAATATAATAAAGTTCAATGGTATTGACTTTTGTGGCTTCCTGTATATATTGTTAGCATTAACTGAATACAGAAGATAAAATTTTTTCTTTTACTTAGTTATAGTAGTTGCACACAATAGCAAATGATGGAAATTGCGTTGTATAGTAAGTAAATTATGCTGTAATTAATTTCATCAGTATGTAGCTTACGAATACAGAATGCAGTAGTGCGTTATAGCAACCTGGTATTGTTTACAAGAATAAATTCTTTTGCGTTAAAAGAATATATGGCGTTATTTGGCTTAGTGGTTTAATTGAAAGAATGCAAAATATATAATATAGAAAATAAAACATTGGATGGAGGAGCATTGGGAAGATAAGAAATATGAGTAGATCTGTGAAATTGTAACAATTTTGTCCTAATACGTAAAGGTAACGATTATGATAAAGCAAAGCTCCAGGGTTTAGTTATCGTATAAAACAGCATGTTAAAATCTTCCAGAATGCACGTTCTGTGCGTTAAACACGAATATGAAATCACTGACTGACAGCAGCCCTTTTGCTATGTTTACACAAAGGCCTACAAAGGAAAAGCGTGCAACGCGCTATGAATTGAATACGAAACAGATTTCCCTCGTCAATTGTTATCGTAAAACGTCAAATTCGTCTAAGTTTCGATTTTGACAAGCAGAGGGAGAGAGAGAGATATACATAACGGGATGAAATATGTTACGGGATCTACCGGCAGAATCAGACGCTTTTGACATGTACCATGGCGGATGAACCAAGAACACTCATCGTTCATTCATAAATTGTTGCTTTTTCATTATTTTAATATGTAACTATTCGTGTACAATAGAAACCCCTCTATTCGTGAATTTGTTTTCTGTAGGTAGACGGGAAAGTATGTAAAGAATGAATTTTTTGAAGGCCTGGAGAATAACGCGAAATATTACATTTTTATTATTCTGAGATTTTTGACTTTTAAATTGTAAAACGGTTTATTGTCCATGTCTGACACAATGCTCGTTATGAAAAAACGTATCTGTTCAAACGATAAAGAATTTTATGAATTTCTGAAAAACAACAATTAACTTCTTAACGTATAGATTTAAGTAAAAATAAAAATGAATTTCCAATTATTAATTAAAGATAAAAGTGCATTGAATCAATTATTCATGAATTAAAAACTTGAAAGTATAGAAAACAAATACACAATATTGTCACGTTACCCTAGGTAACCTGGAAAGGGTGGTAGAGACAAAATATATTATGTCTTGCCCATATAACGTAGGTATGCAATATTGAGGTAAATGAATATTTCATCTGAATTAACTTGCTGTGCTGAATTGAGAAATAACCACTCTTTCTCTTCCTCGCGTAAGATTTTTTCGCAAAATTAAATTGAAAATATTAGAAATTAGTAGATATTCTCACATGATCAAAACGTGTGCTTTGAAAAGTAAATTAAAAATAGCATCAAATCACTCCTCGTGTTTATTTCCTTTTATAGATCCTGATAATGCTTTTTACGTTTTCCCTGGAGTTCCATCTGCTATCTCTTCTATTGTAAGTTGCTTTCGGCAGTTCTCTGTGCAACTTCCAAAGTAGTCCGCAATCATGTTGGCGTTCTATCTACCCCGGTATCTGCATTCTATATTTTTGACATCTTTGATACAATTATAGTCTAGCATCGATACCAGGTCCACTTAGAAGTAATATTTACGTATTATATAATCACAAAATGGTCATAGACATATGGTTTACACATGTTATTTAGAAGAATAAGAAAGAAGGCAAAATACAAATGAAAGGGAAGGTTGCCCAGAAATAGCAAAATTGTAACCTTTCAGGCTAAGTCGATTTACTTTGTGAGATTCAGGTCAAAAATGGAAACTTGGAAACGGCCGGATAGGAAAACTAATCGCGATCCCAAAAAAACAAGTGTTCTTTTGTTAGCTTTGCCGAAAAGACTCTTACAATGACTAAAAGAAATTGTGAAATAATAAACTCATAACACTTCCGATACGGTTTTCTCTGATGGTCTAGTTATTCAGGTCAGTATCTAAGAACTAAGATCTAAGAATCGATCGTGGGAGGACCCTTTTCAAATCTTATATAAATAGCCAATGGTAATAAAATAAAATAGGATCCCACCAATAAGTAGGTCATATTATGTGACATTTAGAAAGCCATGCTGAGTATATTTATAGTGCCTACACCGATGGACAGGCAGAATTAATAAAAGTAATTGTAATGGACTATAGAATGGTTATTAGTGGTTAATTGGGAGAAGTGTAAAAAAAGCAAAAGAGCGGAATATGAAGAGTTACAAGTTACACTGGTACGGGAATTTATCTGATAGACAATTTACATAAGTTATAGCAATCAGACAGTTAAGTCAGGTTAGAATTAAGTGAAGATAATTGGTGTGATAGTAAAATCGCGTGAAGGAACTCTCGATTAATCAGTTCTATAAGCGGAAACGTTTTTCAAGATTCTGTCGTGAGCTGGTGGGAACTGTATTTGTGACATTGCGAAAACTGGAACTGGAGTGTTATATATTTGTTTGTTTATCATCTCCTTTCCTTGTGATTTGTTTCACAAAAATTTTTAGCTGCTAAATTGAGCTTATAGCCGAAGACTAAACATTACAAGATTGCTGTACTGAATGGAGGTTCGATCATTCACCTCTGAGATACCAATCGATTTATGAACTTTGATCACCTCCTTATAAACACCTAATCCATGTCACCGTAACCAAATTAATTAATCCGTAAATCCTCGAGGAGTCCAAGCCCAATTTGTAAATATTGCAAATACCGCCGCATTTTGATGGATTTTCTCTCTCTCTCTCTCTCTCTCTCTCTCTCTCTCCCTGTTCTTCGGTACGGAACCAAGATTTCGATAAAGTAATGCAAACCTGAATACAGAAAATGTACCTTCGGACTCATTGAACAGCCAAAATCCTTGAATTTCATGTACAATTAAAATTCGGGTGCTTGCAGTTCCCCCCCCCCCGAAAAATTGTACAATTTCTTTGAACGCTCTCTAAACTTCTTTTTGAACAATTTCCATTTTTGTTTCGAATACTTCATCACTGAATAGTTTCCAAATATCTGCACTTCACTTTCGCTTCTGAGAGTCCCTGAAATTTTATTGCGGAAGTATTGAAAACACTCCTTCATGTGACAAGGCCTTCACAAACTGTTTCATTAGTCCAAGCTCTACATAAAGTTGTGGAAGAAGAACTTTTTCGATCAACCAAACTTTCTACTAAGTATTTTTGCTTCCAGGTTCTAAAGTATCCTAGGCGGCCACTCTCTTCTTTTGATCCAGTACTGACTCCTATCTCTATTGCCCCATCAACACATGAAACAGGGGAGCTTAGTGTAGCCTCCATGTTGTCCAAGAAACATGGTAGTTACTTTTAAATCGCCGCATATCGTCTAACCATGGCATTCTTTCGTATGCATAAAATATTCTACTGACACTGAGGCTGCTTTTAGATGATTCAATAAAAAAATGTTACACATTCAAAATAAAATTACTGTATTGATGGTACATTTCACAGGTCATGTTCCTGTGAAATGTAAGGTACAACTTTTTTTCTCTATATCTGAACCACGAGAATGATGTTAGCAGAAACCATTGGTTTTTCTTTATTCTAGAGCCTAACAGTTATGAATCGTTTGGGAGACCTATGTCTTTAACCATGTCTTTAATTCAGGCTGTGAGTTAATTTGGGACTCTGCTGGCTGTAACTACGAAGAACTCGTCAATTTCCCAGATTAATTCGCATCATCCGGGTTGAAGGTACAGGTATATCTGGTTGATGAGATATAGAACGTTTTGCTGCCTGAACGCTGGAATAAACAATTTCTTTCTTATTTTTAAGATTATATCTTGCTGTATTACAGGAACAGAAGTAACATCAATACTGTTGTTTGTCATAACATTTGCCCAAAACGGAACGCTTATTTCTTACCTTCAGACCGTTGTTTGTATTCTTCCACACAAATATAGCATACCTTATGTGGAGCCCATGACTTGTCCAAATCACCAAGTTTTATCCCAGAATAAGAATAGTACACCTTGTTTCATAAATACATGAATGCTTCTTTACAACAAAGTCTCTACAATTGTAACAAGTTATCTGGTGGATTACAACACCCCTTTGAAGTCATTTTCTATTAATAAATAAATAAAAAGTAAATAAATCCACAATTATAGTAGTGAAAAAGTGATTTTTGGTGAGTTTGAAATATGCACAGAAATAAACTAAATAAGCTGATGAAAACAACTCACCACTAATATAAAAAAACGAACTTTTTGCACTTAGGGTATGCTTTAGATCAACATATTTTTGTATGTAGATGTACTATAAATATTAATCAGATCGTCACAGGAAGTTCCTTGAGCTATTGCCTCCTTTCAGATCTGCAATTCAAGATCATAAAATTGGCACAAGTCTTAAACTCTTGCCAACAAAATTACTAGAAATTAGCACAAGTTGAAGAATCAGTGTTCTCTACACATACAGCAACAAAAGTATCCAAATTCAAACCTTACAAGTGTACACGTGTTCATTATCTACTACAAGATGATCCCGTACCATGTGTGCACTATAGTGCGTGGTTTCTTTCATTAGTGACTGAAGGATTAATCGACACATGACTTGTGTTCAGACGAGGCATAGTTCCATCAAAATGATTATATGAGCTCACAACTCCCGTTATAGATATTATAAAAAACGAAAGTGTATACAAGAACCTCCTCATTATGACAGAAAAATTGGAGTTTAGTGTGCCAAATAGGGCAAACCGCATACGAGGTCCGATAGTTTATGTGCAGCTCTATATCCATCTATTCGATTATGTCGGACGAAAGATTTACGTGAGACTGTACTAGTAATTTGATGATTGATGTCTTAAGCAGATATTGGCGTTTTTAACTGAAAGAATATAAATAACAGAATATTCAATCTTAAACTGCCTGTATAGACATTAGATGTGCATCTCATTGGGGGGTTGCTTTCAAGACCGTAAATCATTACCTCTCTAGTTTCCCCATCAAGTTTACCAATGTAAACAAGTCGTCATTGAATAAGGAGGGGACAATAATATACATCGTGGTTAAACCAACCATTGGAAGATGATTTCTCGTTTCCATCCTTTTTCCTCGTTCTCCCTCCGTTTCTCTTCCCATTATTTCATAAACAAAGGCATAATATGACTGGAATTGAAGCCATTGTCAATGTTAAAATCCAACAAAGTCCCCCCTCCTGCAACAGCAATATTTATTGGGTCTTTCCAGAGAAGGAGGAATTTTTATTCCAACGCTTTTTAGTTTGTTCTGCAGAGAGAGAGAGAGAGAGAGAGAGAGAGAGAGAGGACAGAGGTTTTTGCTCTGTATTTCGCTTGAAGCACAGTAAGGCAAGCAGAAGCCCTATCGGCGGGGAAAATGTCGCTCATTTTGTGCCTGTACCGCTAAGCCCCCAATGCCTTTGTCAGAAATACTTTAATGTTGATAATACCACCACCGTCTTCTCTGTCTCATACTCTAAACAAAACACTGTCGCAGCGCCGCTTCTGAAAGGGTCTAAATATCTTTCCGAGAAGACAGTAACCTTTTTTACAGCTGCATGCTGTACGCGGTTCCTTTTTAGATACCTATGTAGTTAGTTTAATTGAAAACGTTTACAGAATGATAGCAACGAGCTAAGAAACGTAATTGGGAAAAAGTTATGGGATAATTTCATAATTTTGAATATCCTTCCGAAAAATAAAGATGCTGTTAACAGGCTGAAACGATTGTGAGAGTCGACGATAAATAAACAATTCTTTATTTGGTGATGTTGGTTTAATATCTCCAACTTAAGTAATTCGAAGAATTCACGTCTCATGCCGGATCACTGGCAAACCCATAAATCTGTTTGCGTTTGCCAAATGAAGAAAATGCTACTTCAATGGTATTTAATGTAACACAATGGTGCTATACGTGTATTGATTGATTGTCCAGCCTCAGTCGTTCTTCCCCTAACTTCCCGAGTGACATGGCAGCACTATCTTAGCCCGGATAACTTTGAGACTGCCCATTTTTGAGGCAAAATCTATTTAAAAAAAAAACAAAAAAAAAAAAACCGCTCTCTCTCTTAAAGCCACGCGAAATATTCCCGCCGATTTTGTTTTCACCATGCTCATAGGTCAATGCTGACATCGTCTAAATCGAGCGCCACGGGTGGCCGAGGACATTAGGGCGCGGACTCATTAGCAGGAGATCTAGAGATAGATGGACAATTATGCAAGGCGCAAGCTATATATGGCATAGCCCTGTAATATAATACGATATAACCTTAGCAGGAAAGTGTATTGACAGTGTTATTTATTCTCAATCTTTGAGTGCCCTTTTATCCTAAAAACCTGTACAACTACCACCCTCTTGCACAGAAGATCCAGGATGCAGTGTTTACGCTTGTTGACGCGGCATCAGCGTGATATTGCTTTGGATACCTGGACATGTGGGACTTCCAGGCAGTCCGCCATTTTAGAACCTGCTGAATATGAACAACGTTTTTACTCGGGGAATTTTAAACATTCTTTACGTCGAGGCGTTTTCTCGAGATTTAATCCCTACCAATAAGCTTCGAGAATGTAAATTCGCCCATTTTAACTGGCGAACTTCTCGCGTAGTTCGTCGTAATTTTAGCCCGTTTAAGAATTGCGCATTGTCATTTTAGTCACAGTCATCTTTTTAAATGTAAACCAGATACAGCACGTCCTGATTGTGACCACCTCTATACAGTGCGTCACATTTTACCTGAATGCAGCCAGCAGCTTTTAGACTCTCCCTGGGTTTGCCCTCCTTTATTGAGAAAATACTGGCAGATGATGGTGCTATTGAGCGAGTGCTCCGTGGTTTTTGGAGCAAGATACTATTTTATGTCATTATATTTGTTTTGGCATTTTAAAACCATTTAAGACTGTTGTGTTTTCAGCTCTTGCTGCTGTGTTTTCGTACCAGTTTTTTTGTTTATTTTAAGCATGTTACCATTGTTATTTGTTATGGAGTTTTAATTTTTATTACCCAATGTGCTAATGTTACTTGTTTTCTATGCCGAATTTTATTGTAGATAAGTTATTTATTTTACTTGGTGCAGTTTTTAGTGGTTTGTGCGCTAATGGCAGCTGTTTTGCGCCCTTTAAACAATACTCATCATCATTTGCTTCAAGATTGGGATATTTCTATTGATATGCGAGCATCTTCCCGTAGGATGTTAGTATGCATTTGGATATTTTCAGCCTTCGATTCCAATCTTTAGAGTCGTTGATCTTTGCGGTTAAACCAACATTTCCGTATCATACACAGTGCGATCAATGCATATGTTTTATATTTAACAAAAGCAACGTCGTGAAGATATTAAGTATGAAATGTTTGAGAATTTATATTTAAATAGAAAACCTTTGTGTTATTACAATAAAATTTAAATTAAATTTTAAAGTCAATTAAAATAGATGAAATTTTCTATTATTTTTATTTGCTTTGTACATTGTAATGGTTTTTAAATGGTAACATGTTTTTCATTTAATTGAAACATATTGAACATATTGTTCTTTAATACGAAATGTAACTCGAAACTTTCTGTTGTTTCTATTTTAAGGAATGTAAAGATGATATCAAAGGTTCAATTCATAAATATGGTTACATATAAAAATGTTTAAACATACCCACACATATAGCTTTGTTTATCAGTGGTCATATTTCATATACTTAATAGTATATCACTCGTTTTTGTGGTTTAACCTCAGTAATAATAATGATAGTTCCAAAAATAAGGTTTCTCTTTTGTAATACCTTCTAATTTTGTTCCCCTAATAATTTACGCAGTTCTGCTTGACAAATTTTTATTTATTATAATTAGTTTATAAGACTGCAAATGCTCTCTCAATGATATTAAAAGTCTGCGCTTGAAAACGTGAAAAAATTACATAATAAACGTTTATGTAATCTTAGTATTAACACGGCACAATGTAGCACTGGTTACCTAGCAACTAGTATTCCATGAAAGCATCACCGCCTTCACAACACGATTTCATAAAACATATTGTAACCAAATCTAACAAGCATACCAACTTTCAAACGGCAATCATTTTGTTATACAAATGTTTTGATACTGCAACAACATGAACGTTATTAATCATCATAAATTACTTCCATTATCTTGGAAAATTTTAAATGCAATTAATTAATAAATTACATTTCAATTTCTTTTATTTCAAAACGTTAACCTCGAACCATTATAATCTTTTTTAAACTAACAGAAAACTTCCATAACCTTACTACATTAATTTTACACCCTTTGCTTGATAATTATTAAAAATACAATCAGTTAAATTAGAAAATATTATTGCTCAGCCACTACTGCTATCTATTGCATTAAAATTTTGCCTTCAAATTCTTTTTTTTTTATTTGTTTATTTGTAATTTCTAACTTCCACACCTCTAATCTCTTAACTTCGATCAATTTTGAATCTAGAGATCACATTGGATTTTTTCGCCTTATATCCCACTGAAATCAAATCAATTTTTTTACCAAAAGATGAAAGGTCTTATTTTCTTTCTCTTTTACCATATATTTGACTTTCTAATAGGCCTAAAATCCTATATTTGGAAAAAATAATCAAATCTAACAATATAAATTTTAAATTATCTACCATATTAATAATTTTTCCATGTACAAAACTTGTAATATTCTTTTTCATGCACATTTTTCGATTTTTAAGCAATTAACAAACCCTAAGCATTTCAACTTCCTTTATAATTTCCATATTTTCAGTACCAAACATTACGTAATTAGCATCCATTTCCATTTGGATTCTTGAAAACAAAAGCAAAATAACATAGACATAGAAACGAGTACTAAGAAAGCATGTGCGGCAGAATGTGTTATTTTGGATAATTATGTATGGATTATGTGATTATTGCCTCACGATGGTACCGTCAAATGCGGCAGTATTTGTAGTTGTGGTTTTTATTTAATTTTTAGGTGGTGATTGTGTTTGGATTCGTCGTGAATAAGGAGATGACCGAATTGTATAAATGGATTGGTATCTCAGGGGTGATTGGTCGAACCTCCATTCAGTACAGCAATATAGTAATGTATCTTCCTCGGCTATAAGCTCAATTTATTAGCTGAACGTTTTGTCATGCACTATCACAGGGAAAGGAGATGATAAACAAACAAAAATATAACACTCGTAGTTCCAGTTTTCACAATTTATTAACACTTTTGCTTTTTTCTAACACTTCTCCCCCTCACTTCAGCACAAACAAAGGATAAACAAGTAATAGCCCATTGCAACCACTTTTATTAATCCGTCGGTCTAGACGCCTTAAATATATTCAACATGACTTTCCAAATGGCTTGTGATTTTGTTCCTCCTACATCTATCTTTCTATTGGTGGGCTTTTAATGCTAATTTATTATCGTTTAACTATCATAGGCTATTTTCTAAGATTTTATTCGGGTCCACCTACAGCAAAATCTTAAGTCTTAGACTCTTGACCTAAATAATATTTTAAAAGAGAGCCGTAACAGAGATTTTATGATTCCATCTGGATATTTATTGTCTGAGCTTTCTCTGCACTGTTAACACAAGAATGGCTCGTCCTTTCCAAATTCCTGAGATCGTGTTTTGCTCAATATCCGGTTGTTTTCCAAGTTCTAGTTGACCTGAAGTAACATCACAAAGAGACCCTCTTAGTGTAAAAGGTTACAATGCGTGCCTTTTCGGGGAAACCTTCCCTTTCAATGGTATTTGTATTTTTTCTTACACTTATAACATGTGTAAACCATATGTCTATGACCCTTTTGATGAGTATATTATATATAAATATTATTTCTAAGCAAGCCTGGGATCCATGCTAGACAATAATTGTCTCACGCAATATAATACAATATGTCTATGTCACTTTTGGCTAATTTTTAATGTTTTTAAAAATATTTCAATGCTAAAACTCATAAAACGTTGTATGCAGCACTTTTATAATTTTCATCCTTAACACTCGTGAAAATCATTCATCCTGTCAGTATTATTACTATTATATACTAATTATATAAATAACCATTTTTATTAATTAACCGAACCTCAATTGGTGGAGCGAATTAAGTGGGAAAATGCTCTAGGAATGACATTTTTCATTTGTTTATTTGTGTGCGAATCAAAACTTATCAACTCGCAACTGTCTCACCAGCGTTCACTTGTTCTTGCGCAGAGTGGTACACCTATTAACGCTCTGCTAGGTTAGGGAGCGCTGGCGCACTGTAAATAACGACTTAACAAAATACGACCGGAGTTCTTGAAGACCTAACTACCCCGGTAAATGACAGCCTTCTCGTTAGCAGCAGTTAAATTGAGCTAAATTCAATTTTTAAAAGAATATGGGGGCTATTCACGCAGGCTAGCGTGTTTTATGCTAAATAAAGGGTTGTGTAAATACAGTGGGCGGTCGATTTGTTGTGAGGGCAGGGCAAACATTCTCCCTCAGGAGTCTCGTTTCGGCTACATATTAAATAGACCCGTACCGTCGGCGTAATATTAACAGGCACTAGAGCCTCTCTGCATGCATCATTCAGGGTGGCGACCCGCGTGAAATTTGGGTATGTACATAAACTGCAGTGTCGCGTAGAGGTGAAAAAGGCTTTAAGTACACTATGGAAATTATATAAATATTCGGAGTATATAGCTTATTTCTAATTCATTCCATTTACCTATGACTTATGACGTCAACATGGAGAAGTATTCTCAACTGAGAACATTTCTCCCTAAACCTAAAGTTTTTGATGGATAAAAATACACTGAGGGTGCCAAAAATTGTATACACACTTTCACAGTACATAGTAGTATGATGTTCTGTAAACAGATATGATTCGCATTACGTTATGCTAGTGTTGCTACAACAAAATAAAACCAAGATTATCGTTTGAATAGCGGAAAGCAATTTTGAAGTGGTATTAGAAAACTGAGAATGTTGTTGAAGTTCAAAGGCAATGGAGACGTGTGTACAGAACAGAACCGCCAACGCGAGTAACAGTTGCACGCATTCGAGACAAATTTGAGACTCGTGGTACCGTATGCGATGTTCACAAGGGCAGATCTGGGAGACCTCGCACAACAACAAGCCCCGCGTCCTGGTACCTTGATGACATTCTTCCAAGGTATTGGACAGGACGAAGAGGTCCGACTGAGTTTCCACCGCGTTCTCCGGATCTAACTCCGTTGGATTTCTACCTATGGGGAACTCTTAAGGAAGTTGTATACCGTAGAAAACCAGCTACACTGACAGCACTTCGGGAAGAAAGTGAAACGGCATGTGCTGCAATCGCTGAGGACACTTTCGTAAACGTTGCTCATTCAGTAGTTCAACGTACTAAGAAGTGTATCGACGCCGATGGTGGGCATTTTGAGCAACTGTTGTAACTGTAAAAGTCTAAGATGATTAGTGCTCATCATTTTCTGTTTGTGCGAATTCAGTTTTGTTATGTTATTACAGTTTTTTCTTTGCTTGAAGTGTGTATACAATTTTGGCACACACTGTATGTACAGGGGCTGTCCAATAAAAGAATGATCATACTTTTTACACGCATAATTTCTCGCACTAAAATTTCACTTTACAATATTTTATAATTTACACGTGATAGAGTCTCGCTGTTTCTTTCTGTTTCCTGCCGGTGAGAAATGTGCAAGTTGGTACATGTTCAGTTCCGTCTGCAGCAAAATAGAGATACAGGCGATGAACACAATGCTTCTCTGAAATTCTGCTGACATTCCTCTGTGGTTTACGGAAGGTTCAGGAGAACTTTGGAGAATTTATTCTTCCCTATAGTACATCTCGAAGATACTCTAATGTTTAAAAAGTGAATGTTTAAAAAGTTTCAAAGGAATGGGTTCCAACGCTTCAGTTTGTGCTCTAACGGATGAGGACCTTAATATTTTGAGAGAGGATCGTCGAATAACATTAAGAGTACTTTCAGAAATTCTTAAAATTCACTGTGTGTTACCCACAGTTGAACGTGAGATATGTTTGTGCACGCTGGATTTTAAGACTGCTGATTCTGGAACAAAAGGACATTCGCGTGCAGGTTTGCACGCAATTGTAGATAAACTTATAAGAAAGTGCTTGATATCCTTTAAAATAATCACTGCTGATGTAACTTGGCTACATTATTTCGATTCTGAGAGTAAACAGCAAAGCTCTGTGTGGTCAGCAACACTAAAATAAAGAAAAGTTATAGTAATCTAATTTTTATTATTTAAGCTATTGTTTGCTAGCATATCGTACATCACACACAACTGTAACTGGGCAATATTAGAGAGAGGTCCTGAAATCTCTGCAAGGCAAGTAATAAGCCGGATGCTACACCACGATAATGCACGCCTGCAATGTTGTTGCTAAATATCTCGCAAAAACCAACAGATGTCCCTCATCCTCCCTATAGTCCAGATTTAGCTCCGTTCTATTCCCCGAATTGAAGAAGCATTTTCTTTGGAGGCATTTTCCATTAGAAGCAATGCAGTTAGACGATGATGAGTAAAGATACGTTGTCAAAAATAATTTTTGTTCTTCTTTGAGCAGTAGAAAATGTCTAGGTAAACAAACACAAATCCTGATTGCATATAAAATTGCAATAAATTCATGTACGACGCATACCGCTACTCTGCTGTTAGTCGGCGTAATTTTACCATTCAAATGCACTAAAAATGCATTATTTCAGTAAATTAATTGTGAATTAAGACATAATACCGAGACATTTTACATTAAGATAATAACATGATACACAAATGGAGCATTGAAATATTTCCCACAATACTTTCACAATTTAACAAATTAAAGCAAAAATAGTTTGGAATTGACCAATGTATCCAAGAACGAGCCAAAAGAAATTAATCCCCAAACAAATGTATGATAAATAAAGCAAACTCTTAAACTCTTAAAGTATTGGAAATACTTGTGGTTTACTCACAATTTGTTAGGACAAGATATCGAAATTATAGAAATTGCATCAACATAATTTTCTTAATTTTCGCTCTGAATAAGGGGGAAAAAATGAAATTGTGCTAAAGAAATACATTCTTTTATCTGCAAAAAATTAATTTTATTTCAGAATTACATTGCCTAATGTAGAAATTAATGGTTTTGACTATGTAAAAGGTTTTTGAAGTAAGGGCACCAGGAAATCACCGTCCGAATGCAACCAACCAGTATTAACATTAAGCATGGAGGTTCCCTAGCCATAAGTGAAAATATATTTACTCCAAACAACTGACGATCACTCCTCAGTGTTAACAAAGTAAGCCAAGAAAAGAGTTCAGGTCGAGAAGGTGGCATCAACTGTTACGATTAAAGAATAAAAAATACAGCTACATGCTCTAACCAATTAGCAGTAGACATCGTTTGCGATAAAAAACCGAAATGTGGAAGTCATAACCAAGGAAAAGAAAAGAAATATTACTTGGGGTGACATATCATGGCATAACAATACGGCGGTCACTAGGTAGCGAACCCATTTACTCCCACATTCTAGAATGTGAGGGTAAACAATCCCTCTCGTGCACAGGCAGCCAGTCGTTACGATGGAGCTGGTAGAGTGCATTTCCGTACCTATGCTTCTTTATGATTTCAGGATTGATTTAAATGTGTCCCACAGTCTTAAGCGCTTGCAACAGGCATTTGGGGACCTTGCTCCATCTATGGAAGCATTTTCCGCTGATTTTGCAGAATTTAAAAAGAGTTGGACTTTACATGCATTATGAGAAGAAAGTGAGCGTTCGGCAACGGTAGTGACTGAAGAAAACATTGTCGCCTTCCAGATTGGATCGCCAGCAGTATTAAACGTGTCAGGATGATTTCCTCCGTTGGATGCTCCACAATCTGACAGGCATAAAAGCGCATCCCCATCGAATGGTGTGAAAAAATGCTGCAGAGATTTGACGGAGAGAGCTCAAGGAGTGTGAAACATGGATTTACTAATTTGATCCAAACGACAGTCAGCAGTTTGAATCTTTCCAGATGATCCACCAATGAAAGTGAACGGGTGGAAGTGTTGGAAAGAAAATGGTGGCTATAATTCTTCTTGAAGTGCAAAGGCCGGTGTTCCTGTTAAAATTTTTCGACAAGCTCAGAGAATTCCGTTTGAGGACATGACTGAGGGGCGTCTTTCTTCCCCCACGACAACGCCTCAGCTCATCCAGCTCGTGGAGTTCACAAGAGGTCAAACTCGCGAGGAAATCGATTTTCCAGCCCTGAAGAGGCTGTGGCTGTGTAAGAAAATGAATGTTTCACCCTTGGAAAATAAACAGCATAGATACTTTGATACATCCCTTTTTAGAATGAGAAATGTATAGTGTGTGGTGAAGAATACATTGAAAAAATGCAATAGTCGGACTGAGTTTACCCATTCCGAATTTGAGTGTCTAAACTTTCGTAGTGACCCCTTGTATCGAATACATAATTGATTGAGTGGGTGAATTCTAATGCTAATTCACTTGCCGGCCAAGTATTGGAGTTTAGCACAAGGGCGGCGGAGGGCAGTAGTCAGTCCTTTTGAAATGCATGCACCGAGAATTGGCCGAGTGCTGGTGAAGATTGGGTTGAAATAATGATGGAGCAATGGCGGAATTAACGGAAGCGGAAACCACAGGGCCCCAAAGAAACCCTGCCCATACATGGCTTCGTCCACCACAACGTTCTTCTTTATTATTGGTTTTATACATTAATAATGAAGAAGAAAATAAAAAGGTTATGCGGGAGCTTGCGTAGAAAATCAATGCCTTCTAAACCGTTCAGCTTCCGCTTCTCTTTCCAGATGTGAATACAATATTTGCGGCCGTACCCTAATTTCTCCGGAGTCTGGGCATGGCTAGTTTTTACTGTAAAAGTTATTATGTTAAAATAAAAAACTTTTGTTTCAAAAACACGACAGCCCGGAAAATTTTAATTTTAACATTAGAGCATTGGCCATGAAAGCTTAAAATATGTCACACCGGACCTATACAAAACTTTCGTTGATGAAAACTATTTTTTTCCCTCCAGCATTAGAAAAAAAAATTGATACCTTTAGGTTAAATAGTTAAATATATGCGCAGCTTAGATCACCTAGGTATAAAAGTATGAAAACCTATTTGTTTTTGGATATAGTATAAATAATTTTGGAGAAATAAAAAATTAAAATTACACTGGAAGTTCTTTTTCTCATTGGCGTGTCCCGGGGCCTGCCGCAGCGACCTCTGCTTATCTACCACTGTGTGTTATGACTTCTTTTATACGGCAGTATTCCAGAGAGGCATAGTATCAGTATGCCAGCATCCCGCCAGATACTGAAAGTACACTCTCTTAATAGAGAAAACATTTCTCAGTGTCCTTAAAAAAAATAAAATAAAAATAAAGGGTTGCAAACTCCACAAGTGCTTAGTAAAAAACTGAATAGGTTACTTGCACCATGAACGTTTTAGAATACATTCAAATAAATACAACTGTCGCATGAGCCCTACGGCCTTACATACTAATGTCGCCCTTATAACAATCAAAATGACCATACATATAAAAATATACAAGTACATCGATATATTTTCGTTTTTATTAATAATTTCATGTACAAATACATAAACATGAATGGAACTCTTACTCTTGAGCCCCCCTTCCATTTACCTACACCACCTCCCCAACTCCTCTCTCTTCTCTATAGACATTAACCCTCTATGTCGCGTCTTCTCTAGAAATATTCCCAAATTGTGTATCTCGCATGCACCAACACTTCCCGACACATGTTCAAACTTTTATTAATATTCAGAAATTGCGGTGATAAATGCTCATTTCTTAAAATCTCCGTTTCCCTGCATTCTGCCAAAATATGCCTCCAGGTATCGCTTTCTCCGCAAAATGGACAAATTCTTTCCCCGAGAGCATTAACTGCTTTGTTTCCTTTCCAAGCCCCTAATCTGAGCCACGCGAGACCACTTCTTTCTTCTCTGCCACAGATATCTAAATAATGTCCCCTCCCCACACCAGATGTATTTGAGCCTGCAGGCTAAGCGATACTTTTTCTGCGCATTGAGACTCAATGTTTTGTCTATCTATATCTCGCAAACGTCTGTTAAGCTATTTTCCAACTATTTCGTGTAATGTCCTCTCCCCTTAACCAAATATACCCCAATCCAATTTTATCTAGGCCTTTTCTTATTTTTCATCCTCATCTCTTCCCTTATTTGCTGCCTTAGACGAACTGCTCGAAGAAAAGCTTGGTTCCCCCGTATTATCCTTAACCAATATTTAATTGTTCTTATTTTTAAATTCCCACTTTCGTTAGAAATACCAACCTCTTTAAGACAATTTCCTGAACTCCTCCCTACTTGTAGCAACCGTTTTAGAAACTGTGTATGTACCTGATTAAAATTCGGTGTTTTCCTACCCCCCCTCCCCCAAATTTCAGCCCCGTGCGCCATAGTTGACCTCACAACCGCCCTGTACACCAACTCCATTGTTCTAGGTAGAGTTTCCGGTATTTTCACCAAAATCTTTAATGCTTCTGTGTGTTAATTAAACACTTATATATTATTATTATTATTATTATTATTATTATTGTTGTTGTTGTTGTTGTTGATGAAGGACCTTTTGTTTCTAGCACTACCAATAGAAATTCTCTGTTAATCGCTAAATTATTTAGCGGTGTTTAGAATCTTTTAAACGAACAAAAATATAAAGGTAATGAAAACGAGCTATACTTATTTATCGCGTATACAAATTACTACAAAATTTTAAACTTGTTCAAATGTCTTTAAACGTCAATTGTTAATGGGCATTAAGTTTGGGGGGGGATTTTATGAAATTTTATCTTGAAGAAATAAGACACCTGTAGGTAACACTAGATTTTTATTTATTAATATTATTTTTATTTTTTTATTGTTGCAATCCTGCTAATGGCTCTAGAGATAACAGCGAAAACTATTACATAGATTTAAAGTTTAGTTAATTTATTATACTTTATTCTAAGTTCTTTGCATTTATCATTCCTACAAGACAAGTTAGCCATTCAGTTCTTAGTTAGCAGAAGGCGATAAGATATTTTCGCGTGGCATAAAGCTGCACGCATATTTTAAATAAAAACTGTTTGGAACTGGAGAAATGTTGTCAGTTTGCTGTTAATTTCTTTGTTAAGAGCGCTTTATGCCAACAGAAGTTTAAAGAAAATCAGCAACAATATGGCCATTTGAAAACATTATCCGCAAAATACTCGTACTGGTTTTTGATTAAACGTGTCCGAAATAGTAAATACCTCAGGTATCTGAGATGAAAGCGTATCCCATCGGAAGGTTTGGATGTAAAAAAAGCTTTCGGCGAACACCTTCCGCGTTTAGTGACGATCGATCGGAAATGGACCCAACTACAAATCCCCCAACAGTTGCTGGCGCTTTCAGAGGTGTATTTTTTCCGCGATTTGTGACCACAGATGAAACCCGGCTACTCTAGTGAAAATAACAATCAAAAATAAGATTGATATACTGTTAGGCTGTGGATCACACAATGTCATTCTTCAATACACCCAGGATAACATCGGTCCTGGTGGTGTAGTGGTTACCATACTTGCTTGCCTCCTACACCCAAACACGCGGGTTCGAACCCGGCCAGGTCGGTCCTGGTGGTGTAGTGGTTATCATACTTGCCTCCTAAACCCAAGATCGCGGGTTCGAACCCGGCCAGGATCGATGAATTTTTCGGGGCGTAAAAATCCTAAGTATGGCTTCCTTCGGAAGGGAAATAAAGCCTTGGGTCCCGTATTGTACACTTACGGCACGAAAAAGAACCTCAAGCCTGAAAGAGAGGCCTCTGAGCAAAATTTGTCGGCCGTTTCACGCCCTGAGTTGAATGGGACGCTGATGACCTGAGATGTTAAAGAGCGTCCATAAATAAATCAATCCCAGGACAACTATCGTCGATTTACAAGAGTTAAGTTCTGTTGCGGATTTTAATGGGCCGCCCGGCCGTATGGAACATGTTAATTTAGCTACATTTAACACCTAGAGATTTAGAACGTTAGATTGCCAGCCTGTTGCTTCAGTTGTCATATAGTGTGATGGTGATATATTACTTGGACGTGAAGCGGCCGGAAATTTTGTCCAGAGACCTCTTTTTTCTGGTGTGGAATTCTTTAGCGTGCCGTAAGTCTACGATACGGATTCACGGTTTCTGGGCAGGTATTACGAGCATTGATCTGCTGCTTTGCTTCCACCATAAGTTAGATTGGAGGAATTCTGTTGCAAAAAGTACTGTGTTATTTCGTACATCATTCTGTATCCGAAATCCAACATGATGCTCAATATAAGAACACTTTTTCCAGATATATCGTCCCTCTTTTATCTTATCTTATCTACGCAGATTCCTTAATAGTGTTCATACCATAGAAGACCAGTTTTAAGTGTACATGTACTAGCTCCTTTGCCCATAAATGTTTATTTCTAATCATAACCCTTATGGAGTTCATCTAAATGAATCAAATTAGTTTCATTACTAACATAAGTACTCGCTTGCCGAGGAAAGTGAGAGGAATTTTGTTAAATTAGACACCCGTAAATCACTAAACAGCACTATAAGGTTTATTGCAACATTCTAATTACCCAACCAGACAATATATTGACTGCATACATTGTATACAATCTTTAAATGATGGATTATTTGTTTTATTACTGAAGCTCTTTAACATCTCAGGTCATCAGCGTCCCATTCTATTCCAGGCGTTAAACAGCCGATAAATTTGCTCAGAGGCTTTTTCTTTCAGGCTTGAGGTTCTTTATAGTGCCGTAAATGTACGACACGGGACCCATGGCTTTACTTTCCTTCCGAAAGAAGCCCGAAAAAATCCATCGATCCTGGTCGGGTTTGAACCCGCGATCTTAGGTTTAGGAGGCAAGTACGGTTACCACTACACCACCAGGACCGACCTGGAAGAACCAGTCTTTGTAATTAATGACATTACGAATATATCGACCTATCAAATGTTCTATAGCTTTACATACGAAAGATATGATACCAACCGGCCTGTAATTTTTAAAAATCTTTTTTAATACCGCCTGTATGATTAGAGATTACGACAGAGATCTTCCTATTATTTAGAGATACGCTGAAAAAGCACATAAGGTATGAAATTATCTCTCCTCCTAGCTTCAAGACTTCCAAATTTTTAATTTTTTTTAAATGTTTTCTCTAAATCTTTTGCTGGTATTTACAACAGTTAGATTTTATTCCCCTTCAGCATGTCTTAGTCAAAATCTGGGGTGATAATTTTATTTTTTTAAATTTAATTTTCGTGTTTCCTTCTCATTTTCTCCTTTGTAGTAAGGTTAAAAGACGGTAGCTATTTCCTTTTCCAAATTCTACTAAGTAAAATCCTATAACTCCCCAACTTTGTCAAAGTAGTCTGTCCCATTCTTCGTACTCCCAAACATCAGCATATTTTCGACAAAAAAGAGTCGCATGTAGTTGGAAGTGGACTGTATGGAGGGTGGTTTACCATTGCCACGTCTATTTTTGTAGAAATTGTGCACAGAGGAATTGTTGTGGTTTAGCAACAATCTTCGCGTCCAGGACTTCCACCTTTCTCTTGTGTTGCGAGGATCCTGAAGAGACAAGCTGTGGTGTGCCACATGGGAGGTACTGTTTTTTCTTCCTGGAATGGATGCTGTGATTTGCTGAGAAGAAGCTAGCAACCTTTTTCCGGCCTACACTTATACTGAGAAGGCCCAAATCGCCGGCTGCCCCTTTAATTCTGGATTATCGTGAAAAATTAAACATTCGTTATCTGTGAATATATTTTGGACAGGTTAATTAATTTTTATTATTGTCAGATGGGTGTTTGATTATTTTTTTTAAATGTTCCTTCTTCCTTGGAAGCTGCCGTTGTGGAAAGGATGAACCATTTCCTGGCACAATTCTCTGTTGCTGCTTTTTGTCCTTCTGAGAGGTTTTGGGGCCCTCCTCACGTGCGAGGTTTCTGACATCTGCGGCGAATGAATGATCCCCTATCTTCCTGTAGGTCACTCGCTGATCGTTTTTCTCTTATTACTGTGTGCTCCAGACTATTCTTGCTGGTCTAAATTGTGCAAACCAGTTATGGACTTTTGTTGGCTCGGGCCACACTTTTCGTAAAAAATCATCACCAGTCAGCTCCATTTTAGAACTTTAGGCAGTGAGCGCACGAGGGCAATTAACATTTTACTGCAGCTGCAACTTCTGCTATGGTTACCAATCAAGACACGTTCTTTCCAATGCTGCCAACGGGAATCTTATGTCTCTCATAATTTCTACTAATCTCAACATTTACGCTTATGTGTGTTAATTCTGTTCTTCTGTAGAAAACTTATTCCCCTTTTCATTTCCTTCTTCCAATTATTATATTCTTGATTTATTTCGTTGTTATGTTGTCTACTTATTATGACTAATATATTATTTTACCTTTCGTAGAAATTCTTCCCTCTTTCTTATCTTGGTCTATGTTATCGCAAGTTTGTAAGACGTATTGTGTAGTAAGTAATTGCGAAACCTTACTTTTAATTTCATAATTGCTTGGCAAAACAAGTGACCCAGAGGGCTGGCTACCCTATGCGTGTGACATGGCCTCCCCTGTGTGACAAGGTAATTATTATGCGATCGATAACAGTAATACTGCATAGGCTTTGCCTTCCTGTGCCTTTTCAGCTAACACTACACTATTGAGCTTAACGATACAGGTAAATGTGACTGTTCTTAATTGCGAATTTAACGTCAAACGTTCTCCACCCAAACAAGTAGAAAATATTGCAGCGTGTATATGCAGTTTTAAACATACAAGGATGAACCCATAAAATACCCCATATGTTCTAAGTGTATTGCTTTTGATGAGTTTTTTCGTAAGACTGAAGGGCAGAGAAAAGGTTTACTCTGTACAAGATAATTATACAGAGTGATCCAATAAACTACGAACCAACTTACGGTGTTTCGCCTATAGGCGAGAGCGGACATATTGCGCCTGCGGGTCGCAAAGGGGCGCGGACACAACCATACAACTATTTTAAAACGTTTTGCTTACCAACTTTATGAAAGCACCTGCTGAAATTGGCCACCGTCCTTATCCTTACAGTTTGGTATCTTTTACGTTGAATAAAGCCGGCCATTTCCTAATGGACATTTTGTTGCAATGTTTCCAGTATTTTTAGTTCACCCCAGAGATAAAAGCCGCAAGGGGATTGTCGGCGAACCGAGGGAGTCATACATTCTAATTAATAACACTGTCATTTTTTAATTTGATCGAAATATTCGCTGTTTGAGCTGTGGCAGGTGAGAGAAGAAAGAGAAATTTTAAGTGGCCTCAAGTATACTTAGAAATATGGACCTATATAAATACCTTAAGCAGGCTGCACTCAAAATAAGTAATCTAGCACGGGAAGAGATGATACCACAAGAGCACATAATAATTAACGAAGAAGTAAGAAGAAAGCTCATACGTATACAAAAACAATCCCAAAACACAACTAAATTAACAAGAATAGAAAATATACAAAACAACTTTAATTAAAACAACAGGAAGAGAATGTTAGAGGAGAAAATAAAGCAAGGAAGAAGGGAGCGATGAAGGAGAAGAAAATACCTAAATTGATAACAGACGGGAATAATTTTGAAATACAGCCTGAAGTAGAGAATCGGGAGGCAGGTGAAGGCTTTTACCTATAAGAGTTACGGGACCGGGGAGAAGATGGAAGAAGGAAGATTACAGAAGAAGATTAAAAGAGTGTTGGAGATTCACGGGAATGAACGGCGGGAAGAGATGGAGGATGGAGAAGTGGTGTCCGGAGAGGAGGAGCAGAGCGCGAGAAATGGTGCAACCAGGGGGCCAGGAGGATCAAGAGAAATGGAGGAAGGGACGGGACATGGTTGAGATGGGTTAAGGAGACTTGAAATATTAATAAGTGTAATGTTTAAATTATGAGTGTAAATTTAAGAGAAATTCCTGTAAAAGTACTGGATATCAGTACATACCGCTGGTAACCAGTGGTTAGTAGTATAATAATGTAATAAATTAGGATAAAATAGCTGACCAACAGCTATAATTCTTACTGGCTCCCAGTAATATTGTTAATTTGGTAGATTTTGGAATATTAAATTGGAAAGTAGTTTAGTAAATTTATATCTTGGTTTAATTTTATTAATTTCCGGTTATTTTTTTATTGGTTTACTACATTATTTTATTATTAATAAGTTATTAGGAAAATCTGTAAAATAGTATAGTAAGAGATTATTGTAATGCATAGCATATAATAATAAATGGGAAATTTGATATACACGCTGTGGTTAAGAAAAGGTGGCAGAGTGACGTATACATATTTTAATTATTTGTTTGTTTATGCGCAGAGTATTGCTGAGAAAAATGAACTCGTGCTCCTGTTTGTCAATTCTCTGAAACGAAAATGAAAGAATGTTTTTTTTTATTGGTTTATTTACGGACGCTCTTTAACATCTCAGGTCATCAGCGTCCCATTCAACTCAGGGGCGTGAAACGGCCGACAAATTTTGCTCAGAGGCCTCTCTTTCAGACTTGAGGTTCTTTTTCGTGCCGTAAATGCACGACACGAGACCCACGGCTTTACTTCCCTTCCGATGGAAGCCATACTTAGGATTTTTACGCCCGAAAAAAATCCATCGGTCCTGGCCGGGTTCGAACCCGCGTGTTTGGGTGTAGGAGGCAAGTATGGTAACCACTACACCTCCAGGACCGACTAGAATCGTTTCATGCATGCCACAGTTATTTAATATTTTTTTTTTTTTGATCAGTTTAGCATTTCATTGCACAGAATATAAAATGGCCTTTTGTTTTAAATAATGCCTAGGTGATATTTTATAAAAAGTCTCGAAATCATGACTTATGTCATCTAATGTTTCTTCGGTGATAACCCTACGGTTTCTGTTTTGTACGGTCTAATTTACTAGATTACTGAATTAAGCACATGAATTATAAATAAATACACATTAATAGTAGACAACATATACTGAGCCATAATTCACCTCGCCATTCACTACAGAGCAAAACACACCACCGATAATAACTGAACTGAATTCATTCACTGTCAAATCCAAACTGACAGCCAGAAATTTGCGCCTTGTTTCAGTCAACAGCGGGACACATGTACGCAAGTTCAATGGAAAAACGCCGCAAGGTGGTGCATAATTCATTGGATCGCTTCGTAATACAATAGAGGATCGTTTATTTTTTCAGCATAGCATAATATTTGTTTATTATTTATAAAACGTAAATGGCAAAAGTATTACTGCTTATTGTTTTAAGGTAGCAGTAATAAAACAACAATCTGAATGCGTTTCATAGTTTTATTTTCAAAAGGTTGCATAACTACTTTTCAACTCACTATAATTATTATACTTCTTTACCCAAATATTTTTCTTCGATTTAAAGGCGGTAATAACAATAAGTGGTAAATCTGGGTGATAAGGTCGGTGTGTTAGACGGCAGTATATGTTACATATTTTAATATTGTAGGAACTTTTTATGACAAGCCGGAAACGTTTTAAGTAGATTGTAGTTTTTAAAATGGGCGAAGGAACTATAACATGTTGCAATGACTAAGTTTAAATCAGCAATATGAAATGTGATTAATATTTTGTGTACAAGTTTAAGAGAGAATAATGCACGCAAAGGCGATTAAACACTTAATTAATGAGATTCCAGCATTAGTTCCATTTTTGTTTTCATTTGAATATTTAATATATCTTTTTAAGAAGTGAGGGTCATCTTCCCTAACTGGAGCTTTCGCCAGGTTTTTCTCAGTCCTCATAAATGACTAATATCGAGGAGGTAACTAAACTTAGATTAGAACATCTTTCTTGCTTAAAAAAAATGTCCCAATTTATCATTTAATCTCGCTTATCATCAGTGTCCACGGACAGTGATGCCCCAGCAGTGAAAACAAGCGATGACTATTAAAAGCATTGAGAATTTCCCACTGAGAAAACACTTCCTTGCGCTACGTTGCGGGCCATTTAACGTCCAAATAATTCCATAACGCCACGCTAGATGGCGCTTGAAGCGATTGACTGACCACTTATCCTTCTGACATCTCTGCTGATGATTGCAGCCAAATTTGAATGATTCATACGGTTCGTCAGTACCCAGAAGAATAAACGGTAATAAATGGAAATGCTTAAGAAGTGATTGTACCATTTTCTTAAGCATTAAATATGACATCTAAAAGCGACTTTAGGCGGAGAGATTGTGCAATTTTTCCTATTTACTCTGGACATCTAGTAATGGACTAAGTATTAGTGGCATTCCACTTGTGCATTATCACTTAAACTATTGTAGGTGGTATTTGCCTGCTTCCATTCCAATACGTTCTTTCTCATCATATATATCGTGGTATACGGGTTGTTTAAGAAGGTGTACGAAAAGTAGTGTCGTGAAGATAACGAAATGACTATGGTTGTTGTTAAGTATAGACAACGAACTGTAAAGTTTCAGACGTGCAGTTACAGTCACTTGTTTGTGACGATAGTAAAAACAAACTAGAGTTAATGTTTTCTACAAAACGGAAATACAAGTTATATTCAAGTTATGCGACTTGAAGGGTTTAACCCCACCATAAATACAAAAGGAGTTAGATTCTGCGTTAAAATATTCTTTCTCTTCGATTTCGAGGGTTAAAAAGTGGGCTGCTAATTTAAGTGTGGTAGTATATCTACGGCGTCTCAAAACCCTACGACAGAGATTGTGACAAAAATTCACATTGCCGAAATTTTGGGTATGAGGCCAAAAACGAATTCAAACGAAACATTTCGCAGGATATTTAGACTTGTTTAAACACAATTCCAGCGAGTTTCTCCGTTTCATAACAGCAGATGAAACATGGACTCATCACTACACGCCAGAGATCGGAGTAGTTCAATCACTTGGCAACAGATGAAAGTGCACCAAAGAAAGCAAAAACGGTTCTATCTGCAGGAAAAGTCATGGCTACGGTTTTCTGGGATTCTCATGGTGTGCTGCTCGTCAACTACCTCCAGAAGGGCTGAACCATCACCGGGGAGTATTACACTTCACTATTGGACCAACTGAAGGATGCTATTCTGGCTAAAATTCTTCATCTTGCGAAAAAGGAAGTTCTCTTTCATCTATAATGCACCTTCACACACGTCTGGGGTTGTTGTTGCAAAATTACATGACCTTCGCTTCCAAGTGCTTCCACATCCGCCGTTCTGCCTTATTTGTCTCCCTGTGATTACTTTTTGTTCACAAACACGAAGAAATGATTGGATGGAGGAAGATTCCCTTCAAATGATAAAGTTGAAACTGAGAAACTCGCTTATTTTTTACAGTTGGACAATTCTTATTTTATTGGGGGTATTAAAAAGTTGGGAAGTCTTTGAATATGTTAAGTTATAAGGAGACTATGTTGATTTTTAATTATTGTGTGTTTCAGGCCGAAAACGTTATGGAAACGCTCGTAGATTGTTGCAGTGTGTCGATTTTTAGTATTATTAGGGCGGTGGGGTCGCCCGTTAGAAGTGGCAGTTAATTTCCGTTATTTAGAGACTTGTAGAAGAGAGCGATCATTTGCCTTAACATGACTGGATGTTGAAAGTATCCCCACCTTAGAAGTAACAGGAGTTATAGTGAGACTTCCAAGCGAAACGGACGTTGTGTCGCATCGTTCTTCCCTCCAGCTCAGTAACATAGGCAGTCGTTTCCGTCAGGTATTCAATAATTGTATAATTTTGGTGACTATATTTAAATAAATTTATTATGCAATTCAGTTAATTTTTAGGAGTTTACTTTAACGAATTTTCCTCTCATCTTCCTAGCCTGTTAATACGAGTGTTAGTAAATAATGTCTCAGAACGATTTTTTTCTCATCACACAATGAAGATACAGTGGTGAAACAGTACTTCATCAGAAGAACAGATCTCACGCGATTGGTGGAAAAAATTGGAAGAGCGTACGGGGATACATCTTAGTACAGAACGTCAGCAATGAACGAGAGTTTTTGCTAGTCGTCTGCACAAAATGGAGTCGCTTAGCTCTGAAATTTTGCTTCCATCTGCAGAAATCCGGTATGGAAGAGCATGCAATGTTGCGATAAACTTGTGGCGATGAGTCAACAGCAACTCAGTGGTTCCAACAACAAAGTAGGGCGATCCGTGTTCCAACTACTGTAGTGAACGGGACAGTTGGCATCATTAATCGGGAAGATCGACGAATAACAGCGGATAGACTTGGCATATATGTGATGATTTCCCATTTTAGTGCGTTCACCATTCTGCATGGACGCTTAAACATGAGAAACCAGATAGGTGCCTGAATCGCTGACCTTTGAACAGAGGATGCTGGAAGTGAACGTGTGCGAGAGCTTCGGCGTCTAGTAGTGGAGCATACCTGAATTCCATCATTACAGGTTGGGGCCGTATTGGGGATGTTTTGGTTGCTCGTGAAATAAGGAGGAGGAAATTAAGTGATCATTTGATTACTTGGTTGGATGTCCCTTTTGCTTCGGGATTAGGAATATTGTATCTCGGGGAAATTCTGGAATTTTGTGACTTGTTTGAGTCGGGAGAAGGGTAAGAAATCTAGCGGACTACACGGAAACACTAAAGTTCTCAGTTGACACTATTTATTCACTGTTGTTATCAGAATATCGGACTGTTCGTATTGGCTTGGAAATATTTCTAAGATCTCAGTTGACTTTTATCGATTCACAATTGTCGACCACTTTTACTGACTACTGACTATTCATTTTCTACAGACTTCGCGCTGTCGGATTCCGATTATCTATTCTTACGCTCACTTATTCCAATTAGCTCTTACTATTCCTACCTCCGAATCCAACCATTGACTCCTAGTCTCGACTGCTCACCGATCACTGCTAACTGCTTCTCTTACTTTTTACATTATATTAGACGTACAGTTTATTATATTGTTAGGACCCTCATCCGCGAAAAAATAAATCCTCAAATATTATTCAGCTCGGTTCGAGCCTAACTGCTTTATGGTTATTTCTTAATATCTATAATTATATAGGCTTGCTCCGAGTCGTTCAATTTTGGAAGATTCTTATTGATTGATCTGGACTAATTTTCTAAAATAAATCTTCTCATGTTATAGTAATTCCAAGAACGGACATTCCTGCCATAAATATTCGGAAACTTTTCTGATCTGACATCCTTTCACTTTACAAGCCTTTCAGATTTACCCACAATGAAATCGCGATAGACCACGTCTCAGCCGTAAATAAGAAGCATCTATTTGTTTCTAAAGTCATATCAAAAACCTGTTGACGTGTCTAAATGTTACTGTTAAAAGGGCTACAAAGCATATGATGTCAGTTAAGGTTGACATGTGTTTAGTTCTCGAGAGAATTCTTCCATTATTATTGTGCATCGTTACTTATTGGAATAATACTTCTCTCTGCGCTAGTTAAATAGGCACATTCAGTCTCTCAGGTCGGCAAATTGTTCTCCTAAAATCTTTCAAAAGAATCAAGTTTGTGCTAGGAGAAAAGTTGTGTTTTCCCCTGGTCGAATCTTTTAAAATTCCATTGCCCCTTTTCATACGACATATTCCATAGTTCAACTCGCAGTCCGGTATTGAAACCTGTAATTTCACACAAATACATAATGACCTTCTACTAAAGATTTAACACAGGTGCTATCTAAATGAATGCAATATCATTAATACAAATTCATACATGCATTAGATCATATTTACATTAATTATTAACATCGATTATAACCGTATTCATTTAATTAAATGTGACCTTTATTTCGGTTACAGGGTGATGGGATTTGCTTCACCATTACGATGCAGAAAGCAAATGGGAAAGTTCAGTTTGAAAATCACCTGCTTCTCCGACACCAAAATGATGATTTAATTATTCAAATGGTTTATCGACATGAGGTCCCCGCGCAAGCAACGGTTAATAGTAAGTATTACAATATTGTTTTGAGCTATCCAACATTCGACGAAAACGCCCTGAGCACAACACCTCTACAACAATGCGCGCCCTCGTGTTTGCTACGTTGTTGCTAAACATTTTTCCAGAAAAACGCCGAATGTGTGTCCACCCTCCATACAGCCCGAAACTGACACCTTCCTCTAAAAACGAGCTGCGGAGTCAGTGCCTTGGCCATCAATGGCTGTCATGAAGAAGGTAGTTTTGAAGATGGTGTCAAAACAGTTTCCAACTCGTCTTCTAGAACTAGCAGACACGTTGAGACAAGTGAATTCAACTCAATGGGGACTACTTCGAAAAATACGCTATCAACCTCGACCCTTCCTCAAGTAAAATAATTATTCTTAGTATTTACTAATTAGTCCGTGTAACTATAGATACTGTTCAGGTAGTTAAACTTTTTAGGGCTCTTTGAATGTCATGGGTCATGACATCGTGCTCATCAGACCTTCATTCTGTAATTTCTAGCTATGAAAATACCTTATACACCAATAAAATGACTAGCAAAATATTTTGTTGCCATAATAACCGATGTAGCATAAAACAAACCAAAATTATAAGGGCTACATTATATTTTTTGTGGCTTTTACGTACGCTATTTGGAAGGGATAGTGCATAAAGATAAGGGAAGTGTGAAGCACACATTTTTTTGCAGCTTCTGTAGATTCTCGGAAAATGTTCTGATGAATCTCTACCTACATAAAACGGGCGGGCTCGGCAGGATGGTGCACAACAGCTACGGTGCCCCTGGCAAACCTCCAAGCCTTTCTTTTGAATATTTCACCCACCCTACACTCGCACAGTTGGTATGAATTCGTATATGTAATACACACGAGAATGGCCCACGTGTTCTTGAAGTGTTGCTCGTGTCATATGGTATTAACAGTGGAGCAGTCTGGGCAGCTTACAGCCAACCATAGACGGCGCCAACTGACTCAAAACACCTTAAAGCTGATACCACCACTAAAGTTGGCAATTTTATCTTACCTTACGGCCGTACATGCTAATATTGTTCCTTATAACAATAAAAACGGCCATACACATACATATCTACATGCATATAAATCTACATGCATACATAAAAAATACTTCAATATATTTATGTTTTCTATTAACAATTTTGTATACAAATACATAAACATGAATAGAACTCTTACTCTTGAGCCCCCTTCCATTTACTCACACCGCCTCCCCAGCTCCCCTCTCTTTTCTACAGCCATTAATCGTCTTTGTCGGGTCTTCTCTAGAAATATTACCAAATAGTGTGACTATTTCGCATGCACCAACACTTCCCGGCAATTGTTCAAACTTCTATTGGCATTCAAAAATTGCGGTGATAAATTGCTCATTACTTAAAATCTCCGTTTCCCTGCATTCTGCCAAAATACGCCTCCGGGTATCGCTTTCTCCGCACAATGGACGAGTTCTTTCCCCGAGAACATAAACTGTTTTTTGTTTCCTCTCCAAGTCCCTAATCTGAACCATGCGAAACCACTTCTTTCTTCTCTGCCACAGATATCTAAATAATGTCCTTCCCCCCCACACCGAATGTATGAGCTTGAAGGTTAAGTGATACTTTTTCTGCGCATTGGAATTCAATTATTTCGTGTAATATCCTCTCCCCTTAACCAAAAATACCCCAATCCGATTTTATCTAAGCATTTACTTATTTTTGATGTCCACCGCGTATCCCACCCTTTCCTTATTTGCTCCCTTAGACAAACTACCCGAAGAAGAGCCTGTTTCCCCCGTATTATCCTTAACTAGTATTTAATTGTTTTTTATTTTTAAATCCACACTTCGTTAGAAATACCAAACTCTTTAAGAACTCCACAATTTGCTGTATCCTTCCCTACTTGTAGCAATCGTTTAGAAACTGTGTTTTTCCCACCTTCAAAGTTCGGCCCCGTAGGCCAAGTTGACCTCATAACCGTCCTGTACACCAATTCCATTGTTCTAGGTAGAATTTCCAGTTCTTTTACTAAAATCTCTAATGCCTCTGTATTTTTAATTAAGCACTTGCAATTTGTATTGACTGTGTGTCTTGCCCAGTTCCCGTTCAACACCTTTATTAGATCAAAAGCAAATAGGGTGCGTAAATAACATGTACAGGAAGTTGATGAATAGAAACGGGGAGAAAAAGAAACACGTCATGAATAGAAATAAATGGCCTTGTTTCGTTGTGGTACTGTATCTGTTAACTCTAAACTACAACGCGTTTGTGGATTGTGAGGAGAACTTTAACAATAGCTTATTATAAGAAAATAATTTATTTTGTCAAATAGATGACGTTATATGGAATAATTGAAATTCCAATAAAATAGCTGTTCACAAAATTTACATGTTACAGTTCTCAAAGCGCTTTAGCATTTCCATGAAGACGATAGTATATGCCTTGTGGTTAGATTGGGGTGCGGTCTAGCAAAAGAATTCTCGATTGTTCAATTAGGAACAAATCGATTATTCATGTTAATTTCAAACTTACAAATGAATGGTTAGAAAGACATGATCATGCACCTGCATAGCGGTAAGTGTTTCAAGGTTATGTCTCAGTTGACCACAGATATATATCTTGAAGGCCATATTTATAAAGGGGAAATCGCTTGCTCGATTACGCCAGGAATAAATATTAATGCTTACGGAAATGACAATTAAAGGTACTTGTTAGACAAATATATGTATAAATCTATTAAAATATTAACAATACAAAACACATATGAGGGTAGGTCCATAAGTTTCCGGCCTAACCATTTTCTGTATACGATAAAGACAAAAACTATATTTCACTTTTCAATATAGTTACCCTTTATTGCAATACAACTCTCATATCTTTGAATTAACATTTCTTTCCCCCCAAACAGTCAGAAGTCTTGTCTGCAAAATGGGCATAAACAGCATCCATCACTTCTTCGTAACGCTTAAATTTCCTTCCTCGAAGGTCCTTATTGAGTTTTGAAAAAAGGAAATAGTCACTGGGAGCTAGATCTGGGCTGTAGGGTGGATGGTCGATCTCCTTGAAGCCGCGTTTCTTCACAGCTTCCTTTGTAACAAGAGCTGTGTGCACAGGGGCGTTATCGTGAAGAAGGTGCACAACACCACTCAGCTTTCCTCGCCTTTTCTCTTTGATGGAAGCACGTAGTCTGTGTAGTAGGCCAGCATAGTGCTCCCCATTTGCTGTGGTGTTCCTCTCCTTGAAGTCAATGAAGAGCATTCCTTCACAGTTCCAAAAGATTGTGGCCACGATCTTCTTGATTGACTGTATGACCTTGGTCTTTAGAGGCGGTGCTTCGCCAGGTTTACATCTGCCACTCCATTGATTCTCTTTTGGACAAGGGATCAAAGTAGAGGATCGTAGTTTCATCTGCTGTAACAATGGTTTGCAGAACTTCTCTCTCGTTGCCATGGCAGAGCTCCAAAAATGTCTGACAACAGATGACTCGTTGCTGCTTTTGGACTGAGGAAAGAAGTCTAGACACCCATCTTGCACTAACCTATTCATGTTTAAATGTTCATGAATAATTCGAAGGACTGTTGCTTTAGAAAAGCCCAACCTTGCTGCTATTTCTGTAACGCTGGTCTTTGAACCGCTATTTTGAGCCGCCGGTAATTTCTCCTTCCACAAGAACGATGTTTTCAGGAGTGAGCATCTCCAAGGGCCGACCTGCAAGCTCTTTGTTTTCAATGCTTTTTCGACCCATTCTAAAAATTTTGGCCCATTCTTTTACGGTAGAATATGACGCGGATGCTTCCCCATATATATCGTGCAATCGCTGTTTAATTTCATCTGGAGTTAATCCGTCTTTTGTGAAGAATTCCATTTTGAACATGACACAATCTTCTACACACAGCCTTCTTTATGCAACTATATCGGAACAATTGAACACAGCGGAGGGGAAGTTACAGTTGCAATTATTTACTTAACAGATAAGGCATGACACCAGATAAGGATTTTGTGAAGGCGATAGTCGTTATCACAGAGTCTGGAAAATTATGGATCTACCCTCGTGTATTCATAGGTCCTAAAAATGCAGCTTCTTCTTGTAGTCTAGCAATAATTCTCCAAAAGAGCAATATCTCAACGAGTTTTAAATGTGAATGGATCTTTGTAACATTGTAGTAATGAGTCCACTAAAGGATCATGTTGTTCTTTCTTTCAATTGCCAAGAAACCTTCTACCATTGCCTTGAATGCACGCCAGACCGCCAGTTCTGCATTTGTTAACTTACTTTCAAAACATCGTCTTTTAAAAGCTTCCTTGAGACAGTGAAAATACCCTCCTTTAACTGTGCATTTGTCAAACTTAGAAATAAACTATGTCGTTCTCTGTAGACTGTAATTCTAGAAGTTTTAGCAAGCATATTCTGCTGTTGCAACTGACTGAACAACTGTATCACGCTTCTAGTACCGCCACGGATGGCCAAGGTCGTGAAGGCGCGGACACGTGAGCGGAAGGTCTGTGGAAGACCGTCCTTCCATGACTGAAGTTTTTTCTAGGTTTTCCTCAGTCCTAATAAATGCAAATGCCGGTGAGGTACGCTAATCAGGGGCATGGAACGCTTCCTTCCTTTAAAAAAAAACCCTTTCCCAGTTAATCGTTTCATCTAATGTATCATCAATGTCCATTGCCTGTGATGCCTCTTTAGTACCGCCTGTGGTGCCTCAGTAGTGAAAACGGGCGTTAAACACTATTCAAACTAGTGGTAGAGGATTCGTAGGTTAAATCACTTGAACTTAATCATTACAGTTGTTACTATCAGTTTCTACAAATGCCTTGCTAAATTGGTACTGGTAAAGAATCGCTATGAGAGACTGGTCTAATTGCTGATGGAACTCTGGAATAAATAACATTGGATTTTGTTTAGTGAAACTTGATACCTTTGCCATGCGTAAAATGATTGTGATTTTGTTATTCCTACCTTCCCACCGAATCATAGAGACGGCGAATTCCCACCTATCCACTTCTCACTTTTTTCCATGCTGAACACAGAAATAGTCACCACACCGACCAACAATAACACACCACTATGTTGATTTGTTTATTTAAGGATCTCAGGTCATCAACGTCCCATTCTATTCAGGGCGTGAAACGGCCGACAAATTTTGCTCAGAGGCCTCTTCTTTCAGGCTTGAGGTTCTTTATCGTGCTGTAAATGTACGACACGGGACTCGCGGCTTTACTTCCCTTCCGAAGGAAGCCATACTTACGATTTTTACGCCCGAAAAAAATCCATCGATCCTGGCCGGGTTCGAACCCGCGACCTTGGGTTTAGAAGGCAAGTATGGTTACTACTAACCACCAGGACCGACATTCCACTGTGCTGCTTCAAAAAACTACAGCACTGGACTAAATCGTCAGACCAAAACTCCAAACGAAAGTTTCACTTGGAACAAAATAATCAATAACGTGTATATCAATGTGCGTATATGTACAACATAAACAACACTTAGACGTTCCAATATAGCTAACACTTGAAACTATGACAAAATTGAAAACTAAAAGCACACGTATCAAGTATCACCATGTCGAAACCTCAGAAATACCTTTCTTAGAAATATTGATTATTCCCAAACCTCAGTTCTTATCCATGCATTCGCCCTAAATGTAAGACCTGTGCATGTTATCCCCATACTCATCGTTAGTTAGTCCCAACCTGAAATTAGAGTTTAAATTTTACTCATTTTCTAACTGTGTGTGCAAGTTTTCTTTAGCATTCTATATTGGTCTTACGTCAACCCTGGTTTCTATCAGAAAGAACAATCACAGGCGTTCAGTCAAAACGCGTTCCCCATTACCAGTTGCACAGCATGCTAATCTCCACCAAGCTGCCTAAGACGATTGTTTTTCTCTTGTTCTCATAGATGCCGCCCCTCCATCTTCTACCACTATTTCACTAAGAGTTCGAGAGATGGCAGAAAAAAAATCTACATAAACTCCGGATCCCGCCAAGCCTCAATCTCTCTAAATTCCCAAGGAACTTCACTGTGTTATAGTTGGCGACCCTGAAAAAGCGTTATCATGATAGGTGCTGCCCACCTCAGTTAGTCTTGACTTTTGGCACGTAGAAGAGCATAGCTGGAAATATCGTGTGATTTTAGTGATCAGTTTTTGTCATAGTTTCAAGTATTAACGTTTTATATTGAAACGTGTTGGCGTCGTTTGTGTATTTTATGCCATTAGAGGAGTTGTTATATATATCTTGAGATTTACACTCCTTCTCAACGCAAACTTCCACATCGGCACTCCCATCCCAGCAAGGTTATAAAGTTGTACGTTACACACAGCCTACAAAAAGTAAGTAACAAAGCCTCAGTATATACCATACATGATATTACTTTTGTCATAGTCGAGAATCGAATACAAATAGAAACTGATACCTGATATTTAAAGGAAATATTCCGTTTCTATTTATCAAAATTGACAAGAAGCAGCCATTATTGTCCCAAAGGTAAAAATCGTGTTGCCTATTGTGTTTAAAGCAACAAATAAGATGTTTTGTTTTTTGAATGAGAACAAACAATTGGTAACGATTTATTCTAAATGAATGCACCGATACCATAACTTTAATTTATATATTTTATCTTGCTTATGTGCATATAATTTTAATAAACTTTATCACAGTCAAAATAATAATTACTAAATACAGTATAAACAAGCTACCTGCATCTAGACTAGGGTGAGAAAAAAATCGGAAACTCCAAACTTGTTTTATATTGAATTATTATGTTATTATGTAATGTTAAATTAATTGAAATATATATTATGGCATAATATTTGCTTAGCTTTGCATTGAATAATTCCAATTTATTCTATCGTTATTATACTGCCTTTATAGACTTGTTTTAATTTTATTTCAAATGTAATGTTTAAAAGGTTACATTTGTGTTGTTGTTTTTTTTTTTTTTTTTTTTTTTTTTATGAAAGCCTGTTTCTTTTGTCCTTCGCTTTGTTGAAGACTCTTTTTATGGTTTGAGTCACGATTTTTGCTGAAAGCATTTGTCCCTCTAAAAACACTTAGTGACAAGTTAGCTTTCTACTCCTAAAGTATATATTTCTATGGGATTCAAAAACCTTTAAAGATCAGAACTCTCCACTAAGAATTATGCATGTGTTATTACTTATTTCAAAACTATTAAAGCAGTCGGTCCACACGAAAACTTATTGTGCCCTCGCTAATGTTGCCACAAGCCCCCACACACCAACAGGCATCCCAGGGAAATAATGGCCCTTAAGCTGTAGCCGACATCCTGAGGTGGAATTCAGAAAAAGAGCTTTGAATTACAAGGCTGAGAAGTTAGTAACATAAAATGAAAAACGATCAAAATGGAGGACGATAAAATGAGATCGAGTCAACAGGGAGAAGAAAAAGAAAAAAGGGTGAATGCCACTGAGATTCGAACCTTGGTTCAAAGCCGTAAAACCACGAGCAGATATATGTAAAGAATGTTTGCAGATGGGAAGGTCGTAACCATGTGCCTGTTATTTGAGTTAATTTAGCTACTGGAATATCATCCATTGTGCTGCGTAACTGAGTTTGTCAGTTTAGATTGGAATATGTCTTTGCACGTATGCAAGGCACGCAGTTAGTAACAAGCACTGAGAGAAAGGGAGTTGATAGCAAGATTGGAGGGTAGCTGGTAACATAAATCATAAACCTGAATAGCAGGAGGTGTGCAACATTTCATCACACGGTTCAACCTTCTCTATGAATGTTTTTCTTTAAGTTGGACAAGAACGAAATCAGTGAAACTTGGTACAACTATCAATTAACCGATTGTGAACTCATCTGTATTTATCTGAACATTTGCTGCCAAGTAACAAAGACGCACTATAGCGACAGTGACGCTATAAGGGAAACTCTTTTATATAAATGAAAACAATAAATACTATACTATACATGATTGTAAATTTTCACGTGCGCATCTTAACAAAATTTTCAGAAGGCACAAAAAACACCGTATTTTGCTGTGCACAGTATTAGTACTGAAACGAATCTTATGAATGAGATAAAAATAAAATGTATAGAAATTGAACCAATTATACAGAAGACACCATTTATAACTTCCTACATAGCATGCATGAAAGGGAGCGTGACCTTCACCCACATTGTCAGCTGACCGCATGGTTGAACTTGCAGAATTTTCTGCCGCGATTCGATTGTTACAACTATTAATCATAGTGACACAATAGGCAGTGATATTTTTTGTTTTTATCATTAATATTGTTATTTATTAACAAATAGTATACGAAAATACCGTCTATAACATCATACATAGCATGCATAGCGTGACCTTCAATTCCCACACTGTCAGAAGACCGAACAGATGAGATTTGCTGGCGGCATTTTCTGCCACGTTTCGATTATTGCAACAATGAATCTTAGTAATACGATATACAGGGATATTATTTGTTTTGATTATTAATATTGTCATTTTATTAACTAATAATGGAAATTTGATCACCAATCCGTATTAGAACATGCGGTAATACACGTAACAGTAAAAGGACAACCGATTTTAATAGTAATATTTTATTAATAACTCACATTATATATTTATATATAATGAGTATTATCACGTTTTTCTCTCAAAGTATAATAGTTGCAACAAATGAGGTTCATGGAAGTGAATGCAAGTCGCAGCGAGTATTTGCTTTCAAATTCAAATTGATGCCATTCAGTAACAAGTTTCCGGTAAATAATTCCCCTTAAACAATTTTACTCATTTTAATTAAACAGAATAGGTGTAAATTTATTGATAATATGCAGGATTTTCATCATTCATTAATAACAAAAAATGTAACATAGCAGGACATGAAATACAAAAAGTAACTACATGTATTTCAGCTTACTAACGGTATATTAAATCAGTTATGCTTCACGTTGGCGTACAAGAGGTGATGGTCTTTATGCATAAAGGGTTTTAAGCTCTGAAGACTCAAAATTACTCCAACTGTTCAGTATACAGGGCTTCGTGCTCTTTGTCATTTATTTATTTTCCGTTTTGGAAGCTTATGCTATATCTTGTGCAATACTATTACTTTGTACTTTAATGCTGCTACATGTAGTTAAGGAGGTGTAAATCTCCGACTCCATATCTGATATTACTGCATGTATACTAGTATGCCTTTGATCATTGTGCTTTTCAGGGACAATAACTTGAACAAGTGAGGCGTCTTGTCTTTTCCCCACCTCCTATATACGTCGGTCCCGTTGGTGTAGTGATAACCATACTTGCCTCCTAAACCCAAGATCGCGGGTTCAAACCCGGCTAGGATCGATGGATTTTTTCGGGCGTAAAAATCCTAAGTATGGCTTCCTTCGGAAGGGAAGTAAAGCGGTGGGTCCGTGTCTTACATTTACGGCACGAAAAATAACCCCAAGTCTGAAAGAAGAGGCCTCTGAGCAAAATTTGTCGGCCGTTTCACGCCCTGAATTGAATGGGACGCTGATGACCTGAGATGTTAAAGAGCGTCCATAAATAAATCAAATCAACAAAAAACCCACCTCTTATTGAATAGAATTTAGAAATCACAGACCATAAATTTCCTATTTTAAAATGCTTATCTAGAAACCCTCCCCCCATAATCCTTGCAATTTGTGTGGTTGAATTTTGGGACACTAAGTGTGTGTGTGTTAATGCTCTAGAACATGCAATTTTTGTTTTTTCTCAACAAAACTCGATATATGCCCTTGAAATAAAACAAGCAAAATAGTATCTTAAAATCAGCTAAATCAGACGATTAGGAGTGAAGGCGTAATAGAAACCAGATTTAGGAAGGGTATATGAAGTAAAATGTAATGTTATTTTTTTGTATACAGCCTATACATAGCCTAAAAATGTAAACTGTCTTTGTATAAAATGAGTGTAAAAATACAAATAAATAAACCACTCAATGATAATGTACTACAGTGTACCACTAACAACAATACATGTAATTTTATTGAAAGAACACACAACATGTAAAGTGTTATATTGAAAGTTATAGTATGCAAAAATAACATCCCGTCCTGCATATAACATTTACATTGTAAACACCTAATGTTGTTCATAAGAGATGCATTTTAAAGGCAGCTATGTTACATCTAATCCTTGTATACAGATTCAGGAATTATAAACTCTTTCACATGACACTAACGCACTGTAATACTTTGACATGGATGTGAGGAATTAGGTTCTTAAATTATCTGAGCACTGTTGCTATACTGCCAAAAGTACTGGGTCTACTTGTAAGACTAATTTGACCACAGCATATTTAATGTTTGTATTTTCAGGGTACTTTTAGAAACATTTTATTTTATAATATTTACACAGTGATTTCTTATTAAGTATATGAGATGTAATTTATGACCAACCAATGGCCATCACCATGGCAGATATGGTTAATGCTTTGATCCTATTGAGCTGCAAGAGTAATGTCACAGAATTGAATTCTGCCCGGTCAAGTTCCATGAACTTATTGATGAAATTATTTTCAATCATTCCATTTATTGTCTTGACCTTATAGTACTTCGCAAGGAATAAATGCAATAAAAAGGAAGTTCTACTTTATATAGATTCTCAATGTTGTAGATTACAAGTACTATTAATGGACAATTTTTGTACATATACTTACATATATACAGATCTACATACATATATGCAAATATTTTGGTATATTTATGTTTACTATTAATAATTTTATATAAAAATACATAAACATGAATGCAACCGTTACTCTTGAACTCCCCTTTCATTTACTCGCTCTTTCCTCCAATTCCCCCCCACTTCATTATAGTCATTAACCTTTTTTGTCTGGTCTTTTCTACAAATATTCCCAAATTATGTATTTCTTATGCACCAACACTTCTCAGCAAATGTTCAGATTTCTAGTGGATTCCCACAAAGAAGCAAAAGGAAATATAAAGCATAATCTGTGACAACAATAACATAATGACATTAAACTTTAACTAAAAATAAATTATGTAAATCATATTGTGAGCCATATAAAATGATTCTGATAATCCAATTACTCTTCAGATTCTCATTAGTATATCAAATGTAAGCCTTAATTATCTATTAATAACTCTAATGCTTAATAGAAATATAATATTTAAGCTTACTTGCAGGGTAAAGCACTTGAAAATTACATGTTACTTGGTACCTCACCCCCCACATGTTTAGCTAAGAAAGTTTTTTAAATAGATTACTATAAAAGAGCAAAGTTTTCTTTTATATATTAACTACAAGTTTAATATTTCTTAAGCTGTACCAGGATGGCAAACAGAAGCAGAAACCTATCTGATATGCATAGAAGTTTGTAATGAAAAGGTTAAATCTTCAGCAGCTAAGTAAAAGTCACACATCTTCACTCTTCTGATCCAATTGGCTATAGTCTAATGCAATGAGTAACTTTCTAACAAAGGATATAGCACAGCTATTAAGTTGTACTACTTGTGCAAAACTAGGCAGGGCCAGCAACTTGTTAAATCTAAAATAAACTGTAAAAGCAGAGGATGTATGTTCTAATCATGCCTTGGCCAGTTTCTTTAAAAGTCAAATGGCAATTGCTTAATGTCCTGAATTGCACCATTCATTCCATTCAATTCAATATATTACACTATAGCAATTGACAAAGAATGTTTAAATTTTTACCAGAAGGCGAGTGGGTATTTAAGCACCATGCACATATTGATATATTATTTTTATATTCTCATATATAACGCTCTCCCATATTGCACACACTGCTATAAGCTGTTTCAAAACGTACTTGTTAAAATGATGTTTACATGTGTATGCTAAAGTAAAAAAATAAATATATCAATTTTTTATCAAGAATATATCAATATATCAAGAAATCCAAAATCAGGTGGTTTTATAGCAGTAATATTATAGCTACTCTAGTGAGCTGCTTTAAGAGGTATTGTTATTGTTGTTCATTATGTAGCTTACGTTAAAGTATAACATACATAACAATCACTGACAAGCTGTGGAAGTTGGAATAACAAATGCACTATTAAATATCACTGAAGTGAATGAATCTCTTAATGCAAGTATTTTACAGAATTTTGCAATTTTTGTTGAACAGCTTATAGCAGTGTGTGCATTGTGGGAGAGCATAAAGGGTTTTATATATGAAAATATAAAAATAACATATCAATATATGCATGGTGCTGAATACCCGCTCACCTTTGGGTAAAAATTTAAACATTCTTTGTCAATTGCTATAGTGTAATATATTGAATTGAATGGAATGAATGGTGCAATTCAGGCCATTAAGAAATTGTCATTTGACTTTTAAAGAAACTGGCCAAGGCATGATTAGAACGTACATCCTCTGCTTTTACAGTTTATTTTAGATTTAACAAGTTGCTGGCCCAGCCCAGTTTTGCACAAGTAGTACAACTAAACAGCTGTGCTATATCCTTTATTAGAAAGTTACTTATTGCATTAGACTATAGCCAATTGGATCAGAAGAGTGAAGATGTATGACTTTTGCTTAGCTGCTGAAGATTTAACCTTATCATTAGAAACTTCCATGTATATCAGATAGGTTTCTGCTTCTGTTCGCCATCCTGGTACAAGTTAAGAAATATTTACCAGTAAACTTGTAGTTAATATATAAAAGAAAACTTTCCTCTTTTATAGCAATCTATTGAAAAAACTTTCTTAGCTAAACATGTGGGGGGTGAGATACCAAGTAACATGTAATTATCAAGTGCTTTATCCTGTGAGTAAGCTTAAATATTATATCTCTATTAAGCATTAGAGTTATTAACAGATAATTAAGGCTTACGTTTGGTATACTAATGAGAATCTGAAGAGTAATTGGATTTTCAGAATCATTTTATATGGCTCACAATATGATTTACATAATTTAATTTATTTTTAGTTAAAGTTTAATGTCATTATGTTATTGTTGTCACAGATTATGCTTTATATTTCCTTTTGCTTCTTTGTGGGAATCCACTAGAAATCTGAACATTTGCTGAGAAGTGTTGGTGCATAAGAAATACACAATTTGGGAATATTTGTAGAAAAGACCAGACAAAAAAGGTTAATGACTATAATGAAGTGGGGGGGAATTGGAGGAAAGAGCGAGTAAATGAAAGGGGAGTTCAAGAGTAAGGGTTCCATTTATGTTTATGTATTTGTATATAAAATTATTAATAGAAAACGTAAATATATCAAAGTCTTTGTATGTATGTATATATGCATGTATATATGTATGTATATGTATTGCCATTTTGATTGTTATAAGGACGACATTAGCATGTACAGCTGTAAGGCCTTTGCAACAGTTGTATTTATTTGAATGTATTTTAAATGTACAATAACACATCCATTACGTCTACTTGTAATCTACAACATTGTAAACCTATGTAAAGTAGAACTTCCTTTTTATTCCATTTATTCCTTGCGAAGTACTACATGGTCAAGACAATGAATGGAATGATTGAAAATAGCTCATCAATACCTTCATGAAACTTGACCGGGCAGAATTCAATTCTGTGACATTACTCTTGCAGCTCAATAGGACTAATGCATTAACCACATCTGCCATGGTGATGGCCATTGGTTGGTCGTAAATTACATCTCATATACTTAATAAGAAATCACTGTGTAAATCTTATAAAATAAAATAATGTTTCTAAAAGTACCCTGAAAATACAAACATTAAATATGCTGTGGTCAAATTAGTCTTACAAGCAGACCCAGTACTTTTGGCACTATAGCAACAGTGCTCACATAATTTAAGAACCTAATTCCTCACATCCATGTCAAAGTATTACAGTGCGTTAGTGTCATGTGAAAGAGTTCATAATTCCTGAATCTGTATACAAGGATTAGATGTAACATAGCTGCCTTTAAAATGCATCTCTTATGAACAACATTAGGTGTTTACAATGTAAATATTATATGGAGGACTGGATGTTATTTTTGCATACTATAACTTTCAATATAACACTTTACATGTTGTGTGTTCTTTCAATAAAATTACATGTATTGTTGTTAGTTGTACACTGTAGTACATTGTCATTGAGTGCTTTATTTATTTATATTTTTACACTCATATACAAAGACAGTTTACATTTTTAGGCTATGTACAGGCTGTGTACAAAAAATAACATTACATTTACTTCAAATACCCTTCCTAAATCTGCTTTCTGTTAAAACTTAACTCCTAATGTCTGATTTAGCCGATTTTAAGATACTATTTTGCTTGTTTTATTTCAAGGGCATATATCGAGTTTTGTTGAGAAAAAACAAAAATTGCATGTTCTAGACCATTAACACAAACACACACACACTTAGTTGGTGTCCCAAAATCCAACCAAACAAATTGCAAGGATTGGGGGGAAAGGTTCTAGATAAGCGTTTTGAGATGGGGAACTTATGGTCTGCGATTTCTAAATCCCATGCAATAGGTAGGGGGGAAAAGAGACACCTCTCTTGTTCAAGTTGCTGCCCCTGAAAAGCACTGTGATTAAAGACATACTAGTACATGACAGTAATATCAGATATGGAGGAGCAGGTTCAAACCTCCTTAACTAAATGTTTGTTTTTTACTGTTTTTCGTGTTGCAGTTGCCATTTTTTATTTGCTTTGTGTCCATAATCTCAATGTTTTAACGGTAAGGCAGTAGTAACAATGTGCGATAGTAGGTCCATAAGTTTCCGGCCGAACCATTTTCTAGTTATGATAAAGACAAGAACTATATTTCAAGTTTCAATATAGTTACCCTTTATTTAAATACACTTCTCACATCATTGAATTAACATTTCAATCCCCTCCCCCCAACAGTCAGAAGTTTTGTCTGCAAAATGGGCATAAACAGCATCCATCACTTCTTCGTCACATTTAAATTTCCTTCCTCGAAGGTCCTTCTTGAGATTTGAGAAGAGGAAATAGTCGATGGTCGATCTCCTGAAGCCACATTTCTTCACAACTTCCTTTGTAACAAGAGGTGTGTGCACAGGTGCGTTGTCGTGAAGAAGGCGCACACCACCACTTAACTATCCTCGCCTTTTCTCTCTGATGGAAGCACGTAATCTGTGCAGTAGGCCAGCATAGTATTTCCCATTTTTGTGGTGTTTCTCTCCTTGAATTCTATAGAGTATTCCTTCACAGTCCCAAAACAGTGTGCCCCTGATCTTGGTTGACTGAGTGACTTTGGCCTTTAGAGGCGGTGTTTCGCCCGGTTTACTCCACTTAATTTTCTTTTGGACAAGGGATCATAATAGAGGACCATATTTTCATCTCCTGTAACAATGGTTTGCAGAACTTCTCTCTCGTTGCCACGGCAGAGCTCCAAAAATGCTTGACAACATATGACTCGTTGCTGCTTTTGGACTAAAAATAGAAATCTAGACACCCATCTTGCATTAACCATATTCATATTTAAATGAATATCACGGGTGGCCGAAGTCGTTCAGACGCGGACTTGTGAGCGGGAGGTCTGGAGTTCGAATCCCGCCAGGACCGTCCTTCCAGACTGAGTTTTTTTTTTTCCATGTTTTCCTCAGTCCTCATAAATGGCAAATGCCGGGGAGATACCCTAAACTTAGGCCTGGAGCATTGCTTTCCTTAAAAAATTCTTTCTTATTATATAATTTCGTTTCATGTATCATCAGTTACCATCGCCTGTGGTGCCTCAGTAGTAAAAACGGACGTTAAATACTATTAAAAAAAGTTTAAATGTCCATATATGATATGAAGGACTGTTGTTTTCGAAATTCGAATCTTAATTTCTTCTTCCACAAGAGCGAGCGATGTTTTCAGAAGTGAGCGCCTCCAAGGGCCAACCTGCACGCTCTTCGTCTTCAGTGCTTTCTCGACCCATTGGAAAAAGTTTGGCCCATTCTTTTACGGTAGAACATGAGGGGGGTGCTTCCCCATATACACCGCCCAATCGCTGTTTAATTTCATTTGTAGTAAGTTCTTTTGTGAAGAACTTAATAACAGGTGGAAAATCCATTTTGAACATGTCACAATCTTCTACACACAGCCTTCTTTATGTAACTATATCTGAACAAATGAGTACATCGGAGCGGAAGTTACAGTTGCAATTATTTACTTAACAGATAAGGTATGACACCAGTTAAGGGTATTGTGAAGGCAATAACTACCTCTTAGCTCGAAACTTGCAAGGTTATCTAAAGTTGCATGTAAATTCTTGATACTGATATTTTTAAACAACGATCGATTTTGTTTGTAAAGAAAACCAAAAAATACACACAAATTTACTGGGAACATTTTACTTTTCTCAGTATCGGTCGTACGTACTAGACACCAAAAATGGCTATATATATCCTAAGATGTCCTAATTTATCATTTTATAAAGTTTCATTAAAATCTGTGGTCCAACCGAAACCATGCACTTTTAGTTGAAAAAGAACGTGAAAACACTCAAAATAAAATAGTCTTGCCCAATGTGTTGTACAATTGCACAAACTATTGACGCTGCCAAAATTGAAAAAAATTGTGTGGAAATTTTATCTATTTAATTACTAAAATTCATAAACAGAATTAGAACTTTGCACATCTAATAAAAAGGATTCGTTAGAATATGGTAGTGATAATGAACGTGTGATTAAAAAAACCCAAGAGTCATGTTTAAAGGTTATTAAAAGCACCCTTGCTTCATGCGTGATAATGGTTGTAAAGTTAAACTCGAGAACCACTCAGATAAGATTCTGAGAGTTTTCATGTTTTCTTCAGTCCAAAAATTAATTAAAAAATGTACTTTCACAAACTTTACGATGCCAATGCATGCATGTCTTACTCTGTGAACACGTGCGTTCTCATGATATACCAGGAGCCGCCAACAACCCATTGTTTGAACTCGAAACGTGAAGAACTGAAGTGCAGTGTAAATGGTGATAGCACAAACGTTTTAACATAGCTGTTATCTACCCATCAGATCATTCACATGAATCACAATTTGTAAGTAATAGTTCCTCTCTGCATTCTGCTTCTATATCCTGTAGGTTAATATCCATTAAGATTTGTAAACCTGAAAAGATGTGGGAAAGAAAAAATAAAGTAATCAGTCAGGGAGAACGGTCCTGGCGGGAATAGAACCCCACATAGCTCACGAGTCAGCCCTCAGCGATCTCTGCCACCATCACGGCTGCGGTGATAATGATGCAATAGCATAACGTGCATCACTTTAGCATACACAATTGATACATAATATGAATACAAAGTATTCATTATCTACTTGCTTTACTGTTACTGCCTTGTGCTTAAAGTTTTAAACGTGGCTGGAACTAATCAACCCATGGTCAGAAAGTAAGGGGAAGGATTGCGTCGTAATCTACAGTCATTCTGATCTTTCCTTAACGGCTATGCTACCCTTCTTAATATTTTATTTACTTACGTTAATTCCCACACTCAATTTCCTGTAAAACATATTTAGTACTTCAAATACTTTCATTAATACAAAGACATCAATTAAAATTCGTTAGCCGCGGTAAACATGGAGTGTATTATTTGTTTAGTGCTTTATTTCAGGTTTTTTATGCTGTGTGTAAAGCACCAGGGAACTAACATAAGATGGCTTCAAGCTGTGAAATACCAAAGCGGCAACGTGTGAACAATTTGAATAGTTTCATATGTAGTTCGTACTGTTAAAAAAGCAAAAGAATTATATTACACCTTTTATTAAGAAAGTATATTTTGCATATTTTAAAGTTAAGTTTGAAAACTAGGATAAAATATGGGCTCCATATACTGCATGTTATTTAATGTTAAGAAATTGTTCTCACGTAAATGAAATCATAGATAATCATAGCGCGAAAATGCTTGCTCTCCAGCTCCATCGTAACGACTGGCTGACTGTGCACCGGAGAAGTTGTTTACTCTCATACTCTGGAATGCGGAAGTGGGAAGGGTCGCTATGTGGTATCATTTTACTCGTAAGGAATGGGACTAGCATATGCTGCATTCACTTTTTCTCGTCTCAAAACTTTCGTAATAACCTACCCCCTCTGGTTCATATTGAGAGGGCCAATACTAGTCAATGAAATATAATAATAATAATAATAATAATAATAATAATAATAATAATAATAATAATATATGATGTCAGCATGCTCACATGACTATCGCTAGAAAACGAACGAAGAAATATCAGTCGATGTAATAAAGCATAAAGGTAACAGAGTGGGTTGGCTAGACGGTAGAATTTGCTAAAATAGCAATAATTTAATAATACAAAATAATACTGTGGATAAGTACAACTTTGGACTTCTATTACGCAGATTACGTTTCGGAACCAGTCGAAATAATTCAAGTACGGCAGTGGAAACAGAAGCAAATTCAGCAATATCATGGTAGACAAGTGGTCGCATTGATTTCATTTTTATTTAATCAGTGGAAATGCTTGGAATTTCAAGAAAGGAGTTTAAAGAGCAATGGGTGGGGTAATAGTCTTGGATAATTCTGGAATGGGGGACATTTGTAAGGAGATCAATGTAAAGGATTTTTGGAAAGTTGTAAGAAAGAGATTGGAAAATGTAGGAATACAAAAACTGTTTAGTACGATAGCACGTAAAAATCTTTAGTATTTTATGTGTGGATAAAAAATAAATGGGAAAGAGATAAGTATATTGATAAATCAAATAAATAAGAAACAGAGGGCATTGCACGGTTAAGAGCAGGTGTGTGGAGATGAAAATAAGGAAAGTGTTACCTCAGAATCTTGTTCAATAATTGTGGGAAAAAAAAACATGTAACATACAGTGTTTGAGTGCAAAGGGTCATAGCCCTGGAGGAAAGAGTTTATAAACGAGAAATGGTTTAAATTATGAATTTTAATAATTGTGTTTAACTGCTGAGGTACCACAGGTGGTGAACATTGATGATACACGAGGTGAAATGATATATTGGGAAAGGATTTTTTACAAGGAAGGAAGCGTTCCAGTTTAGGGTACCTCTCCGGCATTTGCCATTATGAGGACTAAGGAAAACCTGGAAAAAACTCCAGTCAGGGAGGACGATCCTGCTTCAGACCTACCGCTCATGAGTCCGCGCCTTAATGACCTCGGCCACCCGTGGCGGTGGTTTAAATTAGATATAAAAATAGCCTTAATGAAAGTCTTTAGTAAAGATAGCAGGAATGTAGGAGAATTCCTGAGCAAAGTTAAAAACAAACGAAATTGGGTACTAAGAAGGGAAGTAAGTCAAATAACTTAAAAGGTTGCATTTGATTAATCATATCTAGGATGTATATAAAAGTGATTATGTTTGGTAATGGGTTAAATTTTATTAAATTCGAAATGTAGCGTTTAGTATGCATTTGAGAAATAAAGGCATTATTAGTTTATATAGGCTGTTTTGTTTTTGATTGGTTTATTTATGGACGCTCTTTAACATCTCAGGTCATCAGCGTCCCATTCAACTCAGGGCGTGAAACGGCCGATAAATTTTGCTCAGAGGCCTCTCTTTCAGGCTTGAGGTTCTTTTTCGTGCCGTAAATGTACGACATGGGACCCACGGCTTTACTTCCCTTCCGAAGGAAGTCATACTTAGGATTTTTACGCCAGGAAAAATCCATCGGTCCTGGCCGGGTTCGAACCCGTGATCTTGGGTTTAGAAGGCAAGTATGGTAATCACTACACCACCAGGACCGACGTATAGGCTGTAACTAGCTAACAAAATAATGGTGTCGATAGAGTAATGGAACATTTTTATTTAGGAGCCTGGTCCCCTGGAACTCCAGTAGGTTGCTGCTGATGACCCAGCGACTAGGGACTGATGCGATCAAGGTAGAAATATTGTATTCGTTTAATTATATTAGAACTTAAAGGTGATAGAATAAAACCAATTATTGTATTTATATTTTTTTTGTAAATGTGAGAGGACAAACCCTAAAATGAACTGGACCAGAAAGGTGGAGACCCTCTGGCCTTCAGTACCGTGAAATCTACCAAGTCATCCACTTGAGGTGTCAAGTTTCTGTACGTTCCAATTCCACACCTCTAATTCAGACCGTTGAGAGATCAAATAGAGCAATCCGAGCCGCAAGTCTAAGTAGGGCAGATTGAAACCTCGAACGCCCTTGAGTCGATACCAACAGAGCAGATAACCAAACTTGGGCGAATTGACAGTACTAACTCCCACCAGTTGAGCACTGCAATGTTGAAACAACAGACAATCGTAATGATACAATTAGTAGTAGTGCTTGGAATTAATCTAGAGCCCAATTCTCTCCTTTGAGGTACGCCCCTCAACGATAACGCTAGGGGATTAGTTATTTAGTACAGTGCAAGGTAACAGCCTGCTCTACCCCAAAGAGAGTCACTTAGTCTTATAAAGTATCAAAAATGCTGAGAAAATAGAAGTAGACAACCTCAGCATTTATTTCCTTAGCTTTAATAACTGCACAAGAGCAACGCGGTTAGTAAATTGTAACGTAAGACCATAAGGAAATAAACACCTTTCTTGTTATTTTTTAAATTCAAAAGCAAGATACAAAACGTCGTGATAATTCTTCGACCTTACCAGGTAGGAAATTCTGCATTTTAATTTTTTAAACTGGTTTAAAAAAAATATGTTATAATATCTATCATCCAGAGGTATGGTTAATAGTATTGAACACAGAACGTGATTCAGAGAACAGAATTTAGTTTATTTTATTTACAGACGCTCTTTAGCATCAGCGTCCCATTCAAATCAGGGCTGAAACGGCGGATAAATTTTGCTCAGAGGCCTCTTCTTTCAGGTTTGAGGTTCTTTTACATGCTGTAAATTTACGACACAGGACCCATGGCTTTGCTTCACTTCCCTTCCGAAGAAAGTCATACTAAAGATTTTTACCATCCATCGACCCAGGCCGATGGATGGTTGAACTCGTGATCTTGGGTCTGCGAGGCAGTATGGTTACCACTAGACCACCAGGACCGACACAGAATTTAGTGAATGTACTTCAGTGCCGAAAGAAGATCCCTCAATAATAACAGGTTCTGTAAAGCAGGAGTTGAACGTTTAACACTGTGAGCACCATGGCCGTGAAGTTCACGAGCTCTGGAGCTTTGGAAATTTACGAGATGCGGTTCATCAGTTTTCATGTCAGGTATATGATACAATAAAAGTATATGAATCATTTTTCAACATAATCTCCATTTATTTCAAACAAAAAATGATGAGGATTAATCATCTTAGACATTTACAGTTGCAACAGTTGCTCAAAATGCCCACCATCGCCGTTGATACACTTCTGAGTACTTCGAACTACTGATTGAGCAACGTTTGTGAAAGTGTCCTCAGCGGTTGCAGCACTTGCCGTTTCAATTTCTTCCCGAAGTGCTGTCAGTGTAGCTGGTTTTCTACGGTATACAACATCCTTAAGAGTTTCCCATAGGTAGAAGCCTAACGGAGTTGGATCCGGAGAACGCGGTGGAAACTCAATCGGACCTCTTCGTCCTATCCAATGCCTTGGAAGATTGTCATCAAGGTACGCACATACATCTCGGTGGTAATGTGGCGGTGCACGGTCTCAAATTTGTCTCGAATGCGTGCAAATGTTACTTGCGTTGGCGGTTCTGTTCTGTGCACACGTCTCCATTGCCTTTGAACTTCAACAACATTCTCGGTTTTCCAATACCACTTCAAAATTGCTTTCCGCTTTGTTTTAGCAACGCTAACATAACGTAACGTGAATCACATCTGTTTACAGAACATCATACTACACATTGCTGTTGTTTTCCGGTTCAACTTTGAAATATATTAAATAGATATCTATTGTGAAAGTGTGTATATATTTTTGATACCCTCGGTATAATTTCATCATAGTATTCATATTAGATAAATAAATAACAAATAATACTGTACTCTTTTGTATATTTAGGCTTAACTGAAAGGTTACGAAGTTTTGCTCTGGCATGAATTCCTGTTTAGTAGGATATTTCTGAGTTGCCTTGTTGAACCAAAAATATATGGCAGAAAAACTTATTTGATGCTGTAATAAATCTGAATTGAATTATTACTTACCTACACTCTCTAACAGTTCTTTTTGCATTAATGCATTATAAACGTTCTCACAAAAGAAACGCAGAAAGATCTAAAACGTTGTGTGGATTAAGTTCAGTAATGCAAAAGCATAAAGAACGGGATTTAATGGCCTTGGTCAAGAGGTGACATACATTTTAAAACGTAGTGCGTGGTGGATAGAAACAATTTTAGCTCTTGCTATATTTTCTCACGCCTTGGTTTTTCACCAGCGGGACTCGACGAGAAAAAATGAAAGAACATCCACATTAAATTGAAATATGTGCCCAGGGAAATGTAGACTTTTAGAAGGAAAATGTAACCTTAGCTGTGACGCCATTTCCAGTGGATAACATGAAATTCCGGGTCCCTACTGCAGTGACATAAAGTTCCGTGATTCATCCTTCTTTTCTACCCATTTCATGGGTCCGTGTCACACAGATCTACAGGAGCAGTTATTTTAAACGTGATGAAGGCCGCACGATACATTTATAAGACAGACACTTCATATAGCGTAACATTATAAAGCGTTCTTTTCACTTCGTAAGCTTTGTAGTTGTAAATTCCTCATAGGTTCAGAAAGAAATTATTAACTGATAGCACAAGAAGAGTGTCTTGTATTTTAAAACTCCTAAAAGTGGAAATGATGTGAAATATCAAATAAGAGAAAATAGAAGCTGTTTGCCAACTTGTTAAAAATGTAGAGCAAGTCCATAAGTTTCCGGCCTCTCCGATAAGGATTATCGCCTTCACAAAAGCCTTATCTGATTTCATACCTTATCTGTTAAGTAAATAATTGCAGCTGTGCTTCCATTTCGCCGTGTTCAGTTAGTTGTTCAGATATAGTTGTATAAAGAAAGCTATGTGTAGACGATTGTGACATGTTCACAAAAGGAGGACTTACTCCAAATGAAATTAAACAGCGATTGAACGGTATATACGGGGAAATGTTCCCTTAATATTCTGCCATAAAATAATGGGGGCAAACCTTTTCAAATGGATCGAGAAAGCATTGAAGACGAAGAGCGTACAGGTCGTCCCATCGAGGAGCTCACTCCTGAAAACATCGCTCTTATAGAAGGAGAAATTATGGAAGACCAGCGGATCAAAGTTACAGAAATAGCTGCAAGGTTGGGCCTTTCTAAAACAACTGGAATTATTCATAAACATTTAAATATGAATAAGGTTAGTGAAGAGACTTCTATCCTCAGTCCAAAAGCAGCAACGAGTCACCTGTTGTCAGGCATTTTTGGAGCTCTGCCATGGCAACCAGAGAGAAATTCTGCAAACCATTGTTACAGAAGATGAAACTATGATCCCTTGTCCAAAAGAGAATCTATGGAGTAGCGTAAACTTGACGAAACACTGTGTCTAAAGGCCAAGGTCAGTCAACCAAGATCATGGCTACAATCTTTTGGTACTGTGAAGGAATACTCTTCATGAACTTCAAGGAGAGGAACGCTATAGTAAATGAGGAGTACTATGCTGGCCTACTACACAGACTACGTGCTTCCATCAAAGAGAACAGGCGTGGAAAGCTGAGTGTTGGTGTGAGCCTTCTTCACGACAACGCGCCTGTGCACACAGCTCTTAATGCAAAGGAAGCTGTGAAGAAATGTGACTTCAAGGAGATTCACCGTCTACCCTACAGCCCAGATCTAGCCCCCCTCTTCTCAAAACTCAAGAAGGACCTTCAAGGAAGAGAAGTTAAGTGTGACGAAGAGGTGATGGATGCTGTTTATGCCCATTTTGCAGACAAAACTTTTCACTGTTTGGGATGGGGATGAAAATTCAAAGATTTGAGAAGTGTATTGCAATAAAGGGTAACTATATTGAAAAATGAAATATAGTTTTTGTCTTTATTATACCTAAAATGGTTAGGCCGGAAACTTATGGACCTACCCTCGCACATCTGGTAGAAGCTTTTGGTTGGCCAATCTGGAGTAGCTGGTTAGTTCTCTAACTTCAGCTTACCACGGCCTGGACACCGAATCTAGTGTCAGCATTGTTTTTCTTAGCTTGAGGAAAGCTTGCCACATTCTTCCTTCACATTTCTACATCAGCACTATATACCATCACTTCATTTAGCAACGTGTGAGTTCTTGCGTTTCCATCTGACAGTACATTTGTGTATCTCATTACTTCTGTAACGAAGGGCTGAAAGCTCTTTAAATTGCTGTCGTGGGAGGGGGGGGGCATTTAAAGGTTCAAGGATGCATATAAAGAAAAAAAAACTATTTTAATGCTATGATTATTTCTAGTGTCAAGATACAGAACAACAAAGAAGCAAAACTGGAAAGAAAGAAAAAATATTTGTTTAAAATCTTAAATTTTGTAAACCAGTGCAATCGATGTTAAATAATTCCTAGTATGCAGGTTTATGATTTTAAATATTAGTAATCTGCAACAGTACGGGTTGGTGGTCAAGGAAAATTTGAGAGAGCTGCTCTAAAGTTTTGGACATGGCCATTGTAACGCTAAACGTACGGACGGAATACTTTAAGTTCCTTCTTGCGGTGTATTTTAATGTGACCCCACTGTTCTATTATATTGCACGCCTTTGTAATAGGACGCTTGGACAAAGTGTAATGCAGTTTGCTTTAGCTTCAAAAGCGGGAAACTTTGTCCTTAAAACGAAGTTGAGAACTGGTGTATAAAAGCGGAGGTTGGAAAGTCGAGGCCCGGTATTTGCGCAATGTAATGCTCTAGTATTCATACTTGTTCAAGTTTAATAGCTCGGATTCCCTCATCTCGTACTTCAGTTTGTGTTTCCTTTTCTTACAATGGAGACTTCGTAAGAAAATGACCTTAATGAAAAACAAAATTTCAGTTTTGAATTTTAATTGTTGCGCATTTTAATTGGGTGCAGATGCAGCCAGGGGAGGGATGGAAAACTCATGATTCATGCAACTTTTTCAGAACGTGGCCATTAGCTTAGCTAAGAATCGGAGCCGGAATAGAAATAAGAACTTTCGCTTAAAAGATAAGACAATATTGAACAGGCAAGAGCATTACCCTATTGCATGGTACAGTCTTTTCTCTATTTAAAAAAGTTATTTACTTTACAGCAAAATACAGAGGGTACCAAAAATGTATACACACTTCAAGCAAAGAAAAAACTGTGTTAACATAACAAAACTGAATTCACACAAACAGAAAATGATGAGCACTAATCATCTTAGACTTTTACAGTTACAACAGTTGCTCAAAATACCCACCATCGGCGTCGATACACTTCTGAGTATGTTGAACTACTGATTGAGCAACGTTTGCGAAAGTGTCCTCAGCGATTGCAGCACATGCCGTTTCAATTTCTTCCCGAAGTGCTGACAGTGTAGCTGGTTTTCTACGGTATACAACATCCTTAAGAGTTCCCCATAGGTAGAAGTCCAACGGAGTTAGATCCGGAGAACGTGGTAGAAACTCAATCGGACCTCTTGTCCTATCCAGTGCGCAGGGCTTGTTCCTGTGCGAGGTCTCCCAGATCTGCCCTTGTGAACATCGCATACGGTACCACGAGTCTGAAATTTGTCTCGAATGCGTGAAATTGTTACTCATGTTGGCGGTTCTGTTCTGTACACACATCATTGCCTTTGAACTTCAGCAACACTCTCGGTTTCCCAATAGCATTTCAAAATTGCTTTCCGCAGTTCAAACGATAATTTTGGCTATATTTTGTTGTAGCAACGTAATGTGAAGCACATCTGTTTACGGAACATCATATCACACGTTTCTCTTGTTTTTCGGTCTAACTTTGAAATATATTAAATAGATATCTTTTGTGAAAGTGTGTATACTTTTTTGGCACCCTCGGTATGTGTCAATAACGCGTAATTAATGTAAAAATACTTCATTGCCTCCAATAATTTCACTCTTTGTACAGTTCATTATATATACACACGCACACACACATTCAGGAACTGGTTCCTGTTGATGTAGAATTCTAGTTACTGCTATCCTGTAGTAGTGAAACACTGTATCAGCTAACAGCTTACGCAATACATTGTTTGTGGGTAAACTTTGATGTAAGAACATGTTATGAGAAATGACCAATGATGCATCATATTGTAAACAAAAAATGGGTCACTAAGTCATTTTCGCTGCATTGACTAATATGGTGATACAAGCATTTTCTCCTCTTCAGAAACAATAAAGGGAAGCCAACAATTATTAATATAATTTTTTTCTCTGTTGACAAAATTTCTAATAATGAATCAAGATGATAGATGAATTCACTTAATAGCAGTATAGCTGACTCCTCCAAATCATTAATAAAACATTTCTTTGGGCCTACGAGTCTTTCTTACAAGCTAGTCGTCAAGTTAAGGTATATTGGATAGTTGCAACTCTCTTGGATATTGAATACTTTCGTAATAGTAAAAAGAAATTTTCAAAAGATGCTTTTTCCATAGCGCTGCAACAATCGTCTGTATTTCAACACCTTCTGTTGTATTAATTCTGCAATTAAAATGCCCAGAATTGAGATAAAAAGACTTTCAGTGTTAAGTCTTGTCTTAGCGTTCACTACTTTGACAACAACTACGGTCCTTATAGAGTGCGGGCGTTTCTATTTAGAACTTTCATTGAACAGAGGATTCTGTTTGCATTGAAGCGTCAAAAATAAAGGAGTCTAACACTAACAGTACATTTTTTTTAACCTTTGTCGCGGTTTTTACAAACATTTAAATAGGAACACCAATTGTCGTGGTTTTCATGATAAATGTTTTTCTTACCAATTTTACTCTTTTTTGCACAACCTTATTTGCTATCACAGCCTTCATAATTTGCCAATTACAATTTAAAAATATTTTTCTTGTTCCTGATGAATACATATGTGACACTCGAAGTGGAGATAGGACAATAATAGCATGGCCAGTGCGCTGTTGGCTGAAATTTTCATAGTGTGTCTATTCATGCATGGAAGAAGATGAGAAGGATATTAGCAGGCACGAAATTGAGGCACAATGTAACATGACATTTTCCTTGAACCTATGGAATGATATTAATGCTATTAAATTAACCTGGGGTATAGAGCTATATATTCGTTCTACAGAGAAAGGACGGAAGATCCAGAATGGCCTGGTTTAGGCTGAGATATTGCAAGGCTCAATATATTAACGAATAATTCTGGTAAATATTTTAATCGTCTATGAAAGAAGAGAAAGCATACGGGCAGTTCCAGCAAGATTCCACCACTGCTCATACGCAGAGGAATCGATGAGTAAAATTAGTTAAGTGTTTGAAGATAGAGTGATTAATGCTGGTGTATGACCCTCTCGCTCCTCAAATGTAACATTGTATGATTTTTAATGTGAAAAATACTGAAGGACAAAGTGTTTTTTTTTATTTATTTTAAATAGTGTTAAACGCCCGTTTTAACTACTGAGGCACCACAGGCGGTGGACACTGATGATACATGAAATGAAATGATATATTGGGAAAGGATTTTTTTTAAGAAAGGAAACGTTCCATGCCTAAGTTTAGGGCACCTCCCCGGAATGTACCATTTATGAGGACTAAGGAAAATCTGGAAAAAACCTCTGTCGGGGAGGACGGTCCTCGTGGGATTCAAACCCTCTTACGAGTCCGCGCCTTAACCACCTCGTCCACCCGTGGCGGTAGGACAAAGTATACAAAATAAATACACATTAGAAGAACTAAAGGAAAGCATACGTATTGAAATGAGGGAGGGTGACATTTTAACATATGATATGAAATTAGATTTTATAACAGTTTTTGAGATGCGAAGTTGGAATGCAGGCACGGCTAGCTGTGATATTTCCAGCTGCCAAGACGCAACAGCCCGTGTAAGCGGTAAGGACATATTCTGGAAATCCTGTATAATGAAACGAAGGAGACAGAAAGGTACTAAGGATAAAGATAGAAAATAATAGTAGTTGTGAAGAGAAATAAATCATTACTGAAAACGAGAGAAAGACAGAATAGGAGCACAAAATGATGAAATGTGTAATAATAGTTCGGACGAAATGAGAATGTATTTGAGAAAATTTAAGAATCGGAAGGAATATGGAATCAAATAAAGGATAGCAAGCGAGAAGACAGGAGTAATAACTGGATAAACGGCGATAGTGAAATAAAATAGATACACCCTTGACCAGCCCAAGTTCCCCTTTCCTTGATGCAAAAGATAGGAATTTGACATGCCTGCATCTCCACAACCCCCCCTACAGAACAACTTTATTCCTGACGACCGCATCTGGCGACTCCGGAAGGTTTTATCTCCAAAAATGATCAATCACATGTTAACACGCGATAATGCGACCTTTTTATCAAGGCGAACAGTTTATCGTCGTCTTTCATAAGGGCGAAGGGACGCTTATGAACTATCGGAATATCGCTTCTAAAGACCGACGGCGCAAGGATAAAATGCAGACATAATATCTTTCTCCTTTCGGTGAATGGTTGTGATGAAGTGAAGTCAACTGGTGTATTCCTGAGGGAGATAAAAAGGCAGAAAGGGCTGTGGCAAGCTTAGCAACGGTATCCCTATTACTCACAGGCTCTTTGCTTGAAATGAGAGCAAAGTTAAGCCTCAGGATTCTGTGCAGTGGCGTGCAAAAACTTATCGTCAGTGACGTGCATTTATGGAGGAAGTTAATTGGTGCAGGGTGCGAAACATTTACCTCCATACAGTACGTAAATCAGCTGTAAGAAATGTTAACCATGTTTACTACTTTTTTTAACTGTAAACTTAGTAGCGTATTTTAGTGATAGTAAAACACAAGGGTACTTGAAGAGGTATGCACTGTTATTTATCGTTTTTTTGCTTACAGCTCAGATTAGGGACTTGGAAAGGAAATAAAACAGTTAATGCTCTTTGCCCACCCTACGGAGAAAGCAATACCTGGAGGCATATTTTGGGAAAATACATGGAAACGGAGATATTAAGAACTGAGCATTTATCACCACAATTTTTGAATGCCAATAGAAAATTGAACAAATCCTGGAAGTATTGGTGTATGCGAGAGACACAATTTGGGAACATTTCTAGAGAAGACCGACGGAGGAGGTTAATGGCTATAATGAAGAGAGGGGAGTTGGGGAGGAGGGTGAGTAAATGGAAGGGGGCTCAAGAGTATGGGTTCCATTTATGTTTATATATTTGTATATAAAATTATTAATAGAAAATGTTAATATATCGAAGTATATGTATATTTGTATGTGTATTGCCATTTTGATTGTTATCAGAACGACAATAGCATGTATGGCCGTAAGGTTCGTCGTCGATATTCGTAGACGTAGACGTAACTAACACTACCACAATATGCTCCACTAGTTCAGGGTTTAATAATGTAGCTGGATTTTCAGATGGATGCTTCTGGGGTGAAAGGAGTGTGATTTGAATTACAACAAAATCACCACGATAGAAATATACGGAGTTTATTAATGTTTCGTATTACCACGCAACAGTATAGTTTTTTCTAATTACGATATACTCTAAGGATATTATTGTATACAAACTGAATACTAGACAGATATGTTATAACTTATATATCTCTCCCGAAAACTGTATATTCCTATCATTTTAACACAAATAAATGTTAATTGCTACTTATCTTTATGTAATGTTAAAATACTGTTTCTTTATACGGAGTAAACACCGCTTCTCTCCACTGGATCCAACGCATAACTAATAAAATTTAAGATGAAAATGTTCATTTATTACAATATTGTACTAATAATATACATTACAATGTATTATATTTTCAACACACGTATATTAAGGAATGAAATTCGTTAATTTCTATTTAGTCGCAACAAAGCTGTCTCTTGTGTCATTCTTGGTACACATTATTAATGTAGTTACACTTGACATTGGTAGATTCACTTAGTAATACAATTCTTATGTGTAGTTTTAATCTGTTCATATTATTGGCGTCGGTCCTGGTGGTGTAGTGGTTACCATACTTGCCTCCTACACTCAAGATCGCGGGTTCGAACCCGGCCAGGACCGATGGATTTTTTCGGGCGTAAAAATCCTAAGTGTGGCTTCCTTCGGAAGGGAAGTAAAGCCGTGGGTCCCGTGTCGTACATTTACGGCACGAAAAAGAACCTCAAGCCTGAAAGAGAGGCCTCTGAACAAAATTTGTCGGCCGTTTCACGCCCTGAGTTGAATGGGACGCTGATGACCTGAGATTTTAAAGAGCGTCCATAAATAAATCAATCAAAAAAAAAAATTCTTGGCTATGTATGTGTTCATTTGAATCGTTACATTTCTATATTACAAATATTGTCATAAAGGCCAACAAACATTAAGATACACATTGTAATAGTCCTTATCTCATATATGATTTTTTACAAATGAGTTTGCTAGATTTATGGGATTTAAAACGTATTATCAACGAATATTTGTTATTTGAGTTGAAAATTAAAATCTTTACTAAGCATTAAAACATGTGCAAACGAACTTATTAAATGTACGTGATTAACAAACATTATCTATGAGTGTTTGAAGCTTTAAATAAAATATTGACCTTTATATCACGTAATAACATACGTAAATGAACTTCTTAAATCAACATAGCTAAATAGCTATTACTATTAAATGTATGTGGCTTTATATCCAGCATTAAAGCCTTTACGTAATATACAAACATGTGAAAATGAACTTATTAAAATAATATTGTTAAACAACTGATATTAATGAGTGTTTAGGAGCGTAAGTGGGATATTTGCCTTTTCAACCCTTTGAAAAAAAAAACACTCAAAATTCTTCTAATAGTAATATCTTCTCGTTACAGCGTGCGGTTCACAAGGTATCCGCAAAAACTTTGTAGCCACTGCAGCTGTTGTACATGCAGCAAAGACGCTGACTAGTGTGCGTGTTCCGTTAGCTCTGTGGCAGAGTGTGCAGTGATGCCTCGCGCGCGGAATTATGTTCCGCAGAAAATCCTTGACAGGTATATATAATTATTTCTTATATTTTCAATTTGTAATTATATTTTCTTTGTTTTTTCATTTAAAATGTTCATTTTTGTATTTCAAGAGAATACAAAGTGACATTAATGCACAGTTATACAATGTAATATACAGAGTTGTGTATAAATGTGAATGAATATAAAACACCAAAGTATGTAAATGCCAAGTTTAATGCAGTTATCATAGGTTTCTATATATGGACATTTAAAATACTTAAATTATTTCATGGTGCTATTACATCGTGCCCAAGTTTTCATCATGATTCCCACTAAGTAACCGTCTTTTTGTGCCTTCACACACTAACTTGTTAAGTTGTTACGTGTAATGCATGAATATTGTGCCTTTCTGTTTTTCTCTCTTGTGCAAAAGAAACATCTCCCAGATTCCGAAACTGTTTTGGATTTTGTAGTTGTTCTTCAGGTATTCCTGCCAACCTTCTAAACTACCTTTTATCTAGACAAGTTGCTTTGTTAGAATATTCAAAAACTCTGGTATGGGCGAGCTTTCCTGAGCGTTAGCCTGGAAAATCATATAGCTTTGACACCAGCAATATTTATTAGTGCCAAAAAGAGACTATCTATTCATCTTCCTTGAGTGGAAGCTTTGTAAACTTTTACAAATGAGGAAAAATATGACATTTGTGCTATGGTAACCGCTATGTGCATTTGTTGATATCGGAACTCAGCTTTCGTTATACAGAGATTAATTAAATTTTGCTAAAATTTCCGTTTACATTAAAAATTCGAAGTTTCCCAGTACTGCTGTGGCATATGGAGGCTTAATAATGGAAATTATGCATTATTAATACGGCTTAGTAATTAAAATACTTTTACGTTGAAACTCATCATTATTGTAACAGTCAAGTATTCTTCAGCTAAGCTAAAACGTTGGGAGGTTTTGATAATAAAGACACTTACTCATATATCAGGAAAAAAAAATGAGTCTGCTGGTGTGGTAGAGCTGCAGTCCCGAGTGACATCGGAGAGAGCCGAACTTCTCAGTCCCGAACGGGAGATGCACTTCGTTGGCGTGGCCTCTTGTAAAAGTGTAAATATTGCATGTACTATGTTTTTGTTAAACGTAATGTAAGCTATGCGTTGTTCTCCGTATCATTGTGGCTGCAATGTGTTGTTCTTTAATAAAAACTAAGTTTTTCACCATTTACCACCCGTTGTGTAATTGGAATTTGCAATTAATTCATTTATACATACCCTAACCTTAACGCTAACCTCGGGTAAATCCTAGAAACCGATTGGCCCAATAGTTTGCTGAGGCTCACTATTGCTTAACGACCTACGTACACCTTTTCGTAAATATAAACTGATAGGAACTGGTAAATCACTGTGATGGTGGCAACTCTCCTTTGATTCCAACAGAAAAGGAAATGCATAAATATCAATTTAAAGTGCATTGTGTGCATGGTACTATGTTAGGGAGTAAATGGTGGCAAATCTTCTTTAACTCCGACAGAAAAAAATATATCAGGAGTGAGAATTCGAAACCCCTACCTTCACAGCTATAATATGACGCTCTAACCGTCTGAGCTACAATGCCATTGCGCTTGAAATCCATTCTATCTAACGATATCTGTGGAAGTCACTACCTTCGGCTCTCTCCGCTATCGCTCGGGACTGCAGTTCTTACCACATCAGCAGTCTCGGTTTTTTCTTGCTGAAGAGTCAGTCTCTGGATAGACATGAGCGGGTCAAGATGCACAATTCTTCTCGCTGGCCATCGTAACAGCGTCCTGCAGGTAACACATTAGCATTGTAACACCAGAGGATATATCTTAAAAACTGCAGTAGTAACGATGAAAGTGCCGGTTTTGTATCCTTTAATTTATCCTAAATTTTCCATGGTCAGAATCCATGATACAAAAACTTTAGAATAAAGGTTAGGATGAGAGTATGTAACTAGTTTCCTGTCATTGGCTTAGTTAGCTGTAGGAAAAATGAAGAAATAATCGAGAATTCTTATATATTCAACAAACAGAAAATGAATAAACATGTATAAGATGTAAAGAGCCCCCACTCTTTGGATGATACACAGCTGGATTCAATGCATCCTTGCCCGCCACATAAATGACAGTGACATCAATACTTAGTAATGACCACGACAGGCTAGGTAAAGTAGAAAAAGTGGCGACACATGCATTAGAATTACTGGTAAAATGAATAGATTTATAACTGCAAAACATATATGTGTAGAACCAGTAGAAATGATCAAGAACATTGGGTAGACTGTGGGATAAATCTCTCCCCAACCTTCGCCTTCACAAAATCCTTATGTGGTGTCATATCTTATCTGTTAAGTAAATAATTGCAGTTGTAACTTCCACTCCACTATGTTCAGTTCAGATATAGTTGCATAAAGAAGGCTATGTGTAGAGATTGTGACATGTTCAAAATGGAGTTTCGAGCTGTTATTAAGTTCTTCACAAAAGGACACAAATGAAATTAAACAGCGATTGGACGGTTTATATGCGGAAACATTCTACCGTAAAAGTATGGGCCAAACTTTTTCAAATGGGTTGAGAAAGCATTGAAGACAACAGCTTGCAGGTCGGCCCTTGGAAGTGCTCACTCCTGAAATCATGGCTCTTGTGTAAGGAGAAATCATGGAAGGCCGGGGGATCAAAGTTACAGAAATAGCAGCAAGGTTGAGCCTTTATAAAACAACAGTCCTTCGAATTATTCATGAACATTTAAACAAGAATAAGGTTAGTGCAAGATGGGTGCCTAGACTTCTTTCCTCAGTCCAAAAGCAGCAACGTGTCATCTGTTGTCAGACATTTTTGGAGCTCTGCTGTGGCAACGAGACAGAAGTTCTGCAAACCATTGATACAGGAGATGAAACTATGGTTCTTTACTATGATCCTTTGTCCAAAAGAGAATCAATGGAGTGGCGTAAACCTGGCGAAGCACCGCCCCTAAAGGCAAAGGTCACTCAGTCAAACAAGAAGATCATGGCCGCAATCTTTTGACCCTGTGAAGGAATACTCTTCATTGACTTCAAAGAGAGGAACTCCACAGTAAATGGGGAGTAATATGCTGGCCTACTGCACAGACTATGTGCTTCCATTAAAGAGAAAAGGCGAGGAAATCTGAGTGGTAGTGTGCACCTTTTCCACGACAACGCGCCTGCGCACACAGCTCTTGTTGCAAAGGAAGCTGTGAAGAAATGTGGCTTCAAGGAGATGGACCATCCACCCTACAGCCCAGATCTAGCTTCCTCTTCTCAGACCTTCGAGGAAGGAAATTTAAGTGTGACGAAGAAGTGATGGTGCTGCTTATGCTCATTTTGCAGACAGGAATTCTGACTATTTGGGGGGGGGGGTTGAAATGTTAATTCAAAGATATGAGAAGTGTATTGCAATAAAGAGTAACTGTATAGAAAAGTGAAATATAGTTTTTGTCTTTATCATACCTAGAAAACGGTTACGCCGGAAACATATGGAATTATCCTCGTACAATGTTCTTCATGGACGCCTACTTGCCCGAGTTGAAGTAGTGGCTTAATGTTCCAAACGCTTTATAGAGAGAAACTACCTTCCTAATCTTTATTTTAAAAAGGTTTGCTCTTTCATTTTGTCAATTTTTCGTAGATTTAAAATGTAAATGTACCATTACATGAGAAAACATATTTTTTATCTGTTTAAATTGTCACTAAATTCCTTTTAATTTATTCATGTGTCGAGAGCATCTGTTAATATTTTGATGTTAACTAATGAACTTAGCACCGCAAGGAGCAATTTTAGTTTTCATGTGGGCAATAAAAACAGTTTATAGAAATATTACTTTTTATTTGTACAGGGAGTAACAAAATTTTCTGATAACAATTAGAATGTTGACTATTTAGAAGAATTTTTATCTTACATAAAATTTGTTTAATTGTTATTTAGTTTTTATTGTGATTCGAATTTTCATCAGGAATAATGTGTGTGTGTGTAGTTCTTTTTTTTTTTTTTTTTTTTTTCCAAAACACTGCAAGACACGAGTTCGTCACACATTATCTTGTAATCTGCTCCACAAATGCTCTATTGGGTTTATGTCTGGTGAATTTTCAGGTCAGCCTTCCCATACTCCAAAACAGTTTTTTTTTTTTCTCTCCCCCTTCATCAAGTGTACTTAGCTGCATCTTGCATCAGAACTGCAAAGATTTCGTTTGGGAGTTTTGGTTTTGTTCAGTAAAACTTTAGAATTTGTTGCAAGAATGTGTGTGCAATTATATTCGGTTTTCTTCCCAGATGTGACTTTCTGTATCGAGAGATACCTCCTGCTACTATAATCCTTATGTCCAACTTGGGGACATATGGATTGAGCAGAAGATATGGATATTGGATCCGCAGTCCGAATTCTGGCATTCTGACGATCTTGTACAGGTGAAGGATACAAGCCCCTAGAAATCAGCCTTGTCTATCATTTCCATAACAACCTCGCACAAAATTTAATACGATCAGACTTCCTCGTGACTAAATAAAGGCTGTACTCTGTGTTCATAAGCTCTCCCCCATTCCTGACTGCGGCAATGCCTACAGACAGTCATGTGTGAAAAGGCGTTCTTGAAAGATAACATTCCGAAACATTTGGCCTTTTGGCTGTAATCCGAGTTCCTACACCAATCTTGTCCTTCACTCATTCCCTTAGTTTTCTTTTTGTTTGAGGTGACAATTTGCATGGTGGGCTTGAACGTCTTGCTTCGTTAACTGAACCATCCATGGGATTCTTCCATTTTAAAACTGTTACTGGCGACATTTTCAGAAGCTTATAAATCTCACGTACCGTTTTTCCACTCGTAGCTAACGGGTTTGGGACCATTTATGTTTACGGTTTTTGAAGGAATTTGCTATTCGTAGCCATGCAACAGAAGATGTGTCAGAAAGTTTGTTCTGTGTTAATTTATGGATAATCGTACTGAGAAACCTTAAATTTTAATTTTTCACATTTCGTAATAACTGTAGATTATTGGTGTACAAATTAAATGTTACTTAGTAATAAAAGATCAAATGGAATATTACTTCACTGATTTCGTAATTTGAACTTTTTTATTTCACTACAAGAAAGGATTGGACATTCTTTAAGTAGGTGTCTGCCCTCAACAATGATGTGTTATATAGCGGAATTCCCGCCAGCAGCTTATATAACAGAATGATTAAACAATAAAAACTCTTGGTTCAAAAATCAAAGCATATATATTCAGGATGTAGGACAAGATAGCTTTGCCGTGTAAATGTAAAGGAAATTAACTTAAAGCGCAAAAAAAGGGGGGGGCGGTAATTTTTGAAATTTTAATATATTTTTTTCGTGATCAGTATCTGAGAGTGTCTAAATTATTAAATAAAATATAAATGAATAAGTACTTACGCTCAATTTCATATCCGGCCACTAATCTTGTACTGAAAGAGATTGCAGCGAAGTGGCAACGTTGTTTTCTGATATATCGAAATCCTCGCGCGTATCATAAATAGGTAGTTTGATAACTGTAATCTCAGTTCTAGGAAAAAGGTCATTAAAGCATGTTTCGTACTGTACAAATGACTAAAACCACTATTGGAACACGTATTTTTTTAAAAAGGGGATACACAAATATACATTGTGTACAGTAATATTGCAATTCACTTTGTTAAATCACCTATTTTGATTCAAATTAGTTTTTTCCAAACTTTCTAAAATGTTTATATATGTATTTATTAAAAGTTCTTTTGTAATGATGGACATTAACTCCACAGGATGAAATAATTAAACGTTTTTAAGACACACCTTGTAAGCCCCTGGCAATAAACTTCAAGTTTTTTTTTTTTTTTTTTTTTTTAATAGATTCCCATCGTCGGCTTGTCCAATAAAGAATTTCTTAATAACAGGGAATTCTGTAGCGAATTATGGACGACAACCTCCCCTTGCCCCCAAGGGGAATAAACATAGGGGCGTGGTGCGGCAGCACTATATTACCGTGATTAATCTAGTATTTGGGGTAGCAACCCTTCTGTCCTCACCCCTCGGCCCTCTGTGGAAGGAAGGTTTAATTACGGGGAAGAATCATTCGGCATAAGTTACTGCGACATACATACACCAAGTTCCCTTTCTTTCGACTCTCTGAGAAGTTAATTTGTTCCGGTCGGTGATGGACTCGCCGTGCTTCATTTTGTGTGCTTCAATTTACTGCCTCAAGACGATAGCAAAGGAGACACAAAGTTTACGGAATATGCACAAACCGGCGAATGGGGGCGTATCTAAATGTGACAGTCAGCCTTAATTAGCAGAAGGGAAGAAAGACTTGCAGTTCTCTCTAGTTCAGTAAGAAAAACTGATACAAACCGAACCCTCCGTTCTTAACTATGCAGCACGTTGTTTATTTTGACTCGACAGTAAATGACTGACCTATAGAACACAGCGCTGTTGGAGTGTTTTAATGCAAATTGACGACTAATGACTTTAGAGAATGAACATGAATTTATTTCTGTATCCTATTGCAGCGGTGGGGTTTCGGAACCATACAAGGTTCCCAACAAGCACAGTATCGTTACAGCATTATTCTTGAGTAATTTTATGCACCTATGTAGGTGCGGTTCCTCAAACGCCTTCGATAAGCTATCGAATAGATAAAAGTTTCCGAAACGTCAGGCATTTGCTCCATAACGTTAAGTGTATCTGAAACCTCTGTCCACCCCGGACCAATCAGGGCGCTCACAGTACAAATAGACCCATACTGACGGCAAACGCATCAGATTTGTTGTTACAAGTAGGGCTGAAAGCACAACTTGGAATCATGGACTCTCTAAGCGGCGGGCCAATCCCGAGCGACAACGGAAAATGCTCAGAGAGCCCAAAGTAGTGACTTGCACAGTAATAGGGCTTCACAAGCAGTGACACGATAGCTCAGGCGGTTATAGTTGTGAAGATAGCGACTTCGAATTCTACCATTCCGATGCTTTTTTTTTTTTGACTGGATAAAGGAGATTTGGCAAAATTACAATGATTTACTCGGTAACTTAGCATCACGCATAAAATGGCCTATAAATTGATGTTACCAATCTTTTTTTTTTTTTGCTGCAATCAAATGAGAATTACCTTCATTACAGTAACTTATCCCCCTATCAATTTATAATTACCAAAAGGAGCCGAGCGTAGGCCGTCAGGCCGTAGCGAACCGCAGCAAACGACTGGGTTAACCAGTTTCTAGGATTTACCTGAGATTAGCGTTAAGGCTAGGGTGTATATATATGAATTAGTTGCGATTGGAATAAAAGCTAATTTTCTACGCTAAATAGTTCACTTAGCAATGCCCTCATTACAGTGATGTAGCCGCCCCTATCAATTTATATTTGCGAAAAGGAGCGAGAGTAGGCGTCATCTAACATTTTACCCGCGTAACAATTGTCTAGTGTTAATTGATGTCCGCTGCAGTTGTGGATGAAATAACTGGAACTCCTAGCTCCAGCAGACCACGACATTACAATGCGGAAGATACTATTATATATTATCTTCTTTCTGAAACATAAGATACAGAATATCAGACAGACGTCCTTTCGATAGCTTAGCTGAAGAAAATTCGACAGATATCTCCTTGATATATCTAATATGTAAAATGGTGCAAGTGTTTTACATGTATAGAGTTACAACCCACAATTGTTTATCGAAATTGGCGTTATATCTCCGCGTACTTAATATCTGAGGAGGAAGCAGAAATGAATTGAACTGTTAGGTCTGAATCTTCAGCTTAGTACTTAAATGTTAGCTTCAACAGTTCTTTTATTTTTTATTTATATATTTTTCTTCAGATAGCTCAATTAATAAATTCTGTTTAAGGTAATCCAAGTTCTTATCACTAAACCTGGGAATTTTAGACTCGTTCCTATTTAGTTCCTTTAGGAAAATTTGCAAAATAATTGCAGATGTTGCAATTTATAGAAAGTAGTGCCTAAGATGGCCTAAAATGGGGACCAGTTTTTATTTGTGCTTTTTTAAGCCAAAACTTCCTAACCAGTAATTTTTAAGAATAGAGCATATGGAATAGATGGAATCGTATGGGAATGTTGGAAATCTTGGTTAGAACACCTAGAAAGATTAAATATATTGTTTTGGTTAGTGAAATTAATCTTTAAAGAAGGCAAAATAAAAAAAAATAAATAAAAAAATGGAGACTGGGAATAGTAGCGCCAATTTATAAAAGTGAGATATTAGGAACCCAGTAAATTATCAAGGGATTAATCTACTTTCAATTATCGGGGAAAGCTTCATTGAAATGCTAGCAAATGACTACAAGAATGGACGGAAAAAATAAATTAAACTTTCAGTATTTCAATCAGGCCTTAGAACACTAGTAGGTAAATACTCGTATATTAGTAACCAAAGAGATTATTTTTTTTTTGTTTTTTTTTAACATACGTAAAAGAAACCTTCGACACAATTTATCAGGAAGCACTTTGAATCAAAGTGAGAAAGGAAAGAAGTGGAAATGTTATAAAGATAATTCAAAACATCTTTAAGGAAAATGATTTTTTATTAAATATGAAAGAGGGAGGGTAACATAAACCATCAAACAATGTACCTTCGCCAACCAATAGTGATATCCAGTTTGCTTTTTTACAGATGATTTGGTAACAGGTTCTTTAATGAGTGTAGCATAGAAAATATGACCTTAAGATTAATAAAACTGAATCCAAGATTAGGGTAATGGAAAAGGTTCTAAACTTAACAAAATAAAATGATGATGGGAAGGCACAGAAATCAAAGTTGTCAATGAAATTCATTACCTGAGGTTTAGACTATCTAGTAATGGAAAATAGAGCGATAAAAAAAGCATTTACAGAAGGAAAAAAATGAGTATGAGTGTAATTAAATCTTGTGTAAGAAATATATAAAGTAAAATGGTTAGAGAGAGCATATGGTTCAATAGTAGAGAGCTGAATGATAGATGATGATATAGGAAGAAGCGGAGTGCTGATATAACTTGGCTATATCATTTCATTCCTGAGAGCAAATGGCAATTTACTACTTTAGTTGGGAAAATTGTGGTCATCTCATTACCAGCAAGTCGTAAAAACTGTTGCTGAATATTTCACAAATGTCAATGTAAAGCATTTTCCTCACCCTCCCTACAGTCCATATATAGCTCCGTGTGCCTTCGTGGGAGGCATTTTCCTTCAGAAGAAATAGTGAAAACTGCGGAGGCGATTCTGAAGTATCTGTCAAAAATTGGTTTACGGTGGCAGAAACCTGGAACTTGTCCAATTTCTTCGAGAAAAGTCATCAAAATTATAAGAATGAGTAAAGGCATGTCCTAAAATTGTTTATTGAAGGAGATTAGAATTAGACTAGATTTACAATATTCAGATAACTTTGGATTTTATTGATGGAAATGATTACATGTTTCAGAAGTTTCGAGTATTGCAGAAAGTAATGGCTGTAATGCCCCAGAAGGTATTTTATTTGGTTGAAATACAATTTTTACATTAATGCTTGGAGTAATGGATGGTTTCATAGAACAGTCTTACTAGCCTATATTGAAGATATAAATTATCTTAATCCCTTCTCTCTCTAAGAATTTGGCAGATACTATCGAGATGCAGCAAATATTCTTCTCTTCCAGCGCGATATCATTTTCTCCATTTATGAGGTGGAAATCTTTGTGCCCTCGCACGAGAACAGATGTTGTGTTCATCAGAGCGAAGGGTGCTTGCTTCTCGAAAGCTTTATGCTCGTGACGTTAAGACTTCACCATATTCCACACAGCAAGCCGAAGGTTCTCTTTTTGGATCAGTTAACATGAAAGTAGAAGTTCGCTGTAACTTTGATAATTTAAATAATTAGGTTTAAACTTTTGGAATAGTTGAGACATCCGCATGGTAGCAGCAAGTACTAAACTTAGCTATAACTGGAATCGGAATATTAAATTACCATTCAGCCTTATAGGAGTTTTGCTTTCTTTGTTTGGAAATGTTTGTTCTTTTGAAACACCTGACCTTTGTGCCTTGCATGAAACAGATGTGTAAATGCATAAGGATATGAAGATCCAAATGTAAATCGTGAACCACTAGTTTACCCCCGCCTATTTCCTTTTAACGTTGTTTTCTCAATTTTTATTTACTTTATTTGTATATGTATTTTGAAATTATGTAGCAGATTATGAAATAGCTTAAATGTGTTAAACAGTCCGTACGAAGATAAATTATATCATGGCAACCATTTTTTTAAAACTGTGAACGAGATACAAAATGAAAAATCTAAGATATATGATTGCAAGTATATGGAGTGTACTTTCGAATGAAGCCATCAGATGGTGTGAGCAAAGCTGTGTGTCTGCACGCTCCGAAGTTCAGTTAGTGAGCGACAGTGGTCAGAAATGGAAGTCACGAATAAGAACAACTTGCTTATTGAAAATAGTATTTTACCGCGGCAGAAATACACGAACGTCATACAAAGATACGGGAAGCATTGGGTGCTGAATAGAGGAGAGGTGGGCAGAGGTCTTCAAACGGGGCAAAATGTCGATCTCCCGCGCAGTGGGTGTCCTGTGTCTGCAGAAAATGGTGACACATGCTTATGCGATGATAGGCATTGAACATTGCGGAATTAGAACAGCAAACAGAAATTCCGGCAAAACCACTGCTGCGTTTTACGGGAGGACTTTAACATGCGGAAAATCTGTGCAAAGTGAGTGCCACATCAATTAAGTCAGGTACAGAAATGGACTCGTTACGGAACATGTCGCATCAATCTGGCGAAATTTCAAGAAAAAGAGGATACCATGTTGTATTGGCATCATTGTAATTAATAAAACGCAGACAAGTCTCTGTGTGGCATTATCGTGTATTCTCGCCGCGGAGAAATTGTATTTTCAGATATGCACGTTGTTCACTCTCCGCTCGGGACTTGCAGCAGCAAGCAGCGAGAGTTCTATTTGATTTCCGTACTCTGTATAAGGATAACTTCCACCATAGAGCTCTACAGAGCTGCTGTGTTTTAAGTTAGACGTAGACGCAAAACCTTGGACCTTGCAAGCTCCTAAGTTTACATCAAAATTGTACGTTTATTTTTATGTTTACGCGATTCAATGTGAATGTTTCCATTACTATACATAGCATCTAGCTTTTACGTTTAAGTTTACGTTACGTTCCATTTTCATTGTGAATGGTGTGAAACTTTACAGCGCGCCATCTAAAGAATGGTACTTAACAACTATCATAGTAATTTAACCATCTTCATGGCGTAGATTAAATTGTCATCTCAACTCTAGGAATTATAGTTAGTCTTTCACTTCTTCTTCTTCTTCTTCTTCTTCTTCTTCTTCTTCTTCTTCTTCTTCTTCTCCTTCTCCTTCTCCTTACTTCTCTTTCTTCCCTTCCCCCTCCTTTCTTCTCATGTACTCGAGTATAATCGTTGAAGATAAAGTGGAATCCTAACACTATATTTATCAACTTTCTAACTATATTATATATTATATATATATATAAATGTATACTGTACTTTGTATTTTCGCTGGTGTTATTCGCTTGGTAGAGCGGAAGAAAAACCTTATATACCTTAACTCTTTCCAGGGTAAATAAATGAATATGCTTTGTTCAAGCGTATATTTCACTCTTGCCATATTCCATATTGTAGAAAGTCTACTTGCAATTACTACAGAAAGTGCAAATTTAACTGCTTATGGTGTGATATACGGAGTGATAAGTGCAATTGTTGACCGGTTTCCACTAATGTACAATTCGGGACTAGCCTTGATTACTTTCATAGAACTGAGCCGCTTGCTTGTATAGTTTGATAGTCGTGAGAAATGGAGTACATCAGAAATCGCTCATGGAAACAATATTGTCACATCTCTGCAATTTCTTTCAACACATGTTTAGTGCTAACAGAGAGAGATTGGATGCACTATTGAGAGTAAATGCTTTGTTAATTTATTCTTTTTTATTATTCAAAGCAATCTCATATATTCCTAATAATGTTAGAAACACGAAATTTCATAGTTTGTGTTTAACCTTCGATGTACAAAAGTAACAGTGGCAACGTTGGAATTTCTAGGAATCTCGTATTAAGCAGTAACACTAGACGCTTGGAGCTCGGTGGGATGGGGTCGAAGTTATGAAGGTTTGTTTTCCACAAATGTCCGATTGCATAGCGAAATAAGAACGGGGTATGTGTAAGGTTCTTGTAATTCATCTGTAAGCGTTCTCCATTTATGATGAATATTACAGAGCGCTAAAGCAGAGAAGCTACACAATGGTCAATACCCCGAACCTTACTCCGATTTGATATTAACGTAATTCGATCTTTCCTTTCATGCCACTCAAAGAAAACTGATTTTCTGTGACTCCCAATTTCTTTACGCGCCAGTTGCGGTATCTTACGTTCATTCTTACATATACATATTAAAGAAAAACAATAAAATATCATAAAGTGTGTATAATTATAATCTACATATTGTATTTAATTCAAAGAATAATTTTAATCTCGCCTTTTAATGTACGTTTTCATTATTATACGACCAGGTATTGCATCTGCCTTTACTCCAATTCAAGAATGAATTACGTCTTCTGACGTAATTAAAATTCGTGTTAAAGTCTTAATAGATATTCTATTCGATGGCCAACTTCTAAGAGACGAATGTTACATTGATTTAATTCATTTGAAGTACGTTCCAGACATAGACACCATTGTTGCGTAGGCAAGTTGATAGTTGGTGTGAGACGAGGATGGAAAGAGCTGAACACGTGTTGGAGAAATAGGGTGGGGATGAACGGGGAAAAAATATACTCCTTTGACATGACACCAACGATTTTATTGCTTGGCACATACATAGAATGTTAACAATAAAATCCTCTGGTGATTACAAACATCCGGTTTTCAGGTATTCCCCCACTGCTCATTTTCAGAGGCTATTTTTATAATTTTATTTCAATGTCATGTACCGAGTTTAGTTGAGGAATGTAAATTGCGGCCGCTAGTTTTTTTTTTTTTTTTTTTTTTTTTTTAAGGTTAATTCCCCCAGCCAATTATCCAATTTTGCTGGTTAACAAACTAAATGAATCGTTTGTAAATTGATGGTTATATGCAGAGTTTTCTTGATAAAAAACAAAAATTGTGGCCGCTACAGCGTTAACACACACAAACATAATTGTATATATGTGACGATGAAATTATCGTGCCTAGTAAGTAGAATCGATCGATATTTTGAGAAATTTTATTAAAAAATATTTTCAAAATCCTTCGGAATTTGCTAATAAATTAATAAAACGATAGCAATTTACTACTATGGTAGATAGTAGGTGGACAAATGAAATAAACACCGATATTTACTCAGTGTTTATTATTTGTGTAGATATACCAAGCATTACATTTTAAAGCTTGTTGCTTCTTAGACAAATTTAGTATGTGTGCCTGTTATTGATGCAAAGGGATGGAATTAAAAATAATCTAGAAAAAAAATTCATATTTTAACTACAATTTGAGACATCAGAGTATTTTTACACGTTTAATTTAATGCAAAGGCCTTGAGAAAGATATTCTTTTTTGATTTGGTTTATTTGCGGAGGCTCTTTAACATCTCAGGTCATCAGCGTCCCATTCAAATCAGAGTTTGAAGCGGCAGGTAAATTTTGCTCAGAGGCCCCTCTTTTTCAGGTTTGAGGTTCTTTATCATGACTTAAATGTACGACACGGGACCCACGGCTTTACTTCCCTTCCGAAGGAAGACATACTTAGGATTAAGCCCGAAAAAATCCGTCTATCCCGGCTGGGATCCAACTCGGAAGCTTGAAAATATTGGTTACGAAATATTGATTCATGGTTGCATGGTGTTCGCGGTAATAGCAAAGTAGGCTGGCATTGTGGTAAAAAAAAAAAAAAAAAAGACGAAAGCATAACTGTAAAAACAGACGCCTCTTTTTAAAGATGATGTTGAGTTGCCACATGTGGCGCTGTATTACTTGACTCACACCTGATGCTAAAATGGCGGTGCAATATCTTACGATATTCGCTCAGCATGTGCTGATCGAAGTCGCCAACAAAACTTTACATACACACACCATATTGGAACCGCAGCATTGCAGATAGGGTCGACAAGTGTGTGATATTGTACTGTTTCTCTTATGTTTCATTTTATTCTTCTTATTATTATGAGTTTTCTTGACAGTATCGACACGAAAACGCACAGTGCTACCAATTTCAGCGTCTGTTATCAGTGGCTGTAGTAAAAATGTTGGACAGTTCTTTCAGGATTCTTTCCTCTACCGTTGGAGCTGTTGGTAGATGCAAGATTGTTCCATGTCCCGAACGAAACGTATTTGCCTGCACCAAAGATATACACAAATTAATAAAAATACTTGTTCAAAAATTTGAGGAACACATGTTTAAATCAGAGTTCCAAAATAAATACTGAAACAATTGAATGTTTACAGTATATAATTAAGGATTGAAGAGTTGTGTAAAATTAGAACAGGCACTTAAACAAACTTTTATTTCGCAGAACTAGAAATGCGAATAAGTTATTGAATGATAAGAAAACTAAGTTCAAGATCGTTGTTTAGTAATCAATGATTCCGTGGTTATTCCAACATTCAGTACCCCTCCCTGAGATGCAATGACTTCATAACACTTCAGTAAGTCCATTTGCGAGTTCCCCCAGGTTCTGTGCCTGAGCAGGACGATCGCGAACAAGTTTTTACCAGCTTGTACATTCGGATTGAGGTCAGGACAGCAGACAGGCCAGTCCATCGTTCTTGCAGGACATTTTTAGTATTCCGGGCTGTATGAGATTTAGCATTATCGTGATTAGAAGAATTTTAAGGTCCATAACATAAGGAAAGGGTACAACATGTTGAAGGATAATATCATTAATGTAAACACCAGTATTCATGCGCTGTGGGACAACAAGCTCTGTGCAAGACTCAATAGTAATGCCAGCCCAAACCTGATCGAACCGCCTCCAGAGAAGAAGAAGAAGAAGAAGAAGAAGAAGATGACCGATAGCTCAAAGGTTACAGAAATAGCAGCAAGGTTGGGCCTTTCTAAAACAATAGTCCTACGAATTATTCATGAACATTTAAACACGAATAAGGTTAGCGCAAGATGGCGCCATTCTAAAGACCAAGGTCACTCAGTCAACCTAGAATCTGGCCACAATCTTTAGGGACTGTGAAGGAATACTCTTCATTGACTTCAAGGAGAAGAACACCACAGTAAATGGGGAGTACTATGTTGGCCTACTGCAAAGACTACGTGCTTCCATTAAAGAAAAAAGGCGACGAAAGCTGAGTGGTGGTGTACGCCTTCTTAACGACAACGCGCCTGTGCACACAGTTCTTGTTACAAAGGAAGCTGTGAAGAAATGAGGCTTCAAGGAGATAGGCCATCCACCATACAGCCCAGATCTACCCTCGTAATTCCTCAAAAATCTAAGTTCTGTACATGGAGAAAAGAGAAACATGTTAGCTGATCTAATGAAAAAAAAAAACGTTTGGCATGTTTTTCATAGATGGTATATATGTAATATAAATGTATTGATTATTAAGTAATTTAAGTTTTAGATTCTTAGATGTGTTTATTTTTTCAATCAAAGATTTGTGTGCCTTCGACGCTCTAGTGTGTGTGTTTTCGAAAGTTAAGAAAATATTGATATTTCATTTTTTGATATAATTTTTTTTTTATTTCTGGAAGAAGTGTTCAGTGTTCCAAATTGATCCATTTATGATAGATGCACCGGATGATAGGTATTTACTAACGAATGTAGTTTTGCTGCTTGGAGTTTTTGGGGCTTACAGGCGCCATGAACTACGCGATATATGCAGAAGTAGAGGTTGAAGATCTTATTTTGATGGTTCAAATTCGTTATACTGGAAATTATAAGCCATACACATCTTCTGTTGTATCCGGTGGTTGTCCTGTGAATTATGTGGAGGTGTTTGAGAAATATGTTGCTTTACTTCCTAAAATGTGAAATGCAAAATTTTCTTTTTGTATTATAGAGGTGGTAGGTGTAGTTGTCAACCTGTTGCATTAATAATAAGATTCTGGAGCTGGCAAATGCGTCAAATTACACAGCGCACTGATATAAGCGGACGGAATCGGTAACAATATATATATATATATATATATATATATATATATATAAGTAGGAAGACGAAATGTTAATGCAGTAGCTATCAGTAGTGACTCAGGATATTTTCTAACATAACTAATTGTACCAAGCAAAGTAACTGTTATGGATGTAAAATCAATGTATGATTGTGACACATACACCCACGTATGCCCAATAGTAAATGCTTTTAGATAATGTAAAAAGTAATAATTATAAAAAATATATAGCTTATAGTAACAAACTGGGACATTTCGTGTATTGCTGAACTGTATTCACGCCGTCTTACTCTATAACAATAGGGAAAAGATTGTCTTTATCATTTTTTGTGTTTCTTCTGCTGGTAATGGCTAGAGCAGTGGGTCTCTCTACTACAACAAAGTTAAGTGCATGCAGATGGCCGAACAGTAGATCCTTTTGTATCTTAGTTAATGAACATACTTCAAAATTCGTTGAAGGTAGAAGGGGGAACAGGTGTCGACGGTGAAATCGCTACATCGTATGATGAGGAACTCTCCAATAAAGTGTCAGAAAAGCGATAGATTTAAAATAACCGCGTTTGGCAGTTCAAGAACTCGCCAATTATATTTAAATATTTCAAAGGCTCGGGGAAGCCGTGGGCGTTGTTCTGTAAATCCCGCGTAACGCTTTGAAACGTTTTGAATTGCATATATAAGTATAAAAAATGTAGCAAAGCACGTTTTTCTACCAGAAAGTTCTTACCAAATGACAGCCCAGTTCAGATCAGGAAGTTAAGACAGTACGACGCTTCTCAGGATTACATTTGGTTCATTCACATATACGTTTTTCCAGTCTTACGTTCGGTCCACTCACATATGTCTTTCAGAGACATACACGTTTCGTTCGTTCTCTGATGATCAACCAGGGCAGTAGACGAGAGGCACACAGATGCAGCATATTTAGTACGTGTCATCAAAGTCATATAGATAGCGAACGATAACTAGTGTAGTATGATGAAACATTTCAATGCGTTTAATGAATAAAAAATGTTTGGTGATTTAAACCTCTCCTTTCCATCTCTCCCCTCCTCCCCGACCAATAAAAACACGAAAGGTGACTGTAAAAAGTGCGATTCTCAGTCCAACGACTACAACACCAACCTTTTTAAATTAAAGAAAGCATAATGTGATTAAATAATTAATTACGTTTTCAAGATAATTAATGTTGATTAATAACTTACATTATTGTTGTGGTTTTAAAACATTTGTTTAATAAAATAATTCTCGTGTTTGAGCGTTGGTATGCTTGTTAGGGAGGCGATTTTGGCTTTTTCTTACAGGTACGCTGTTTGAAATTATGTTGTGATGGCGATGATGATTTCATGGATGTGTTTTAATGCTAGGATTGCATAAAATATATTATACTGCCTGAACAATTCTTGCAACACGCATTTTAACAGTGTTTCCCTATAAATTTGCCACCCCATCCTTCGAAATATAAAGTTAGTCATCTTTTTCTACCAGACATGTGACTATCGTTTTTCTTTCCTGCCAAAGGTACACGAAAAATCTCTAGTGGGATTATTTGTTTGAAATTCATCCCAATCAAGACGTGAGCTTATGAAGATGCTCGGGTTTCGGTTGTACTTGACATAAAAACCGTTCTTAACCAAGAAGACCATTTTCTTGAATATGATTGGGTTCAGTGATGCATACAGACCCTGATTTTCCGATCATCGTTATGTATAAGACAGTAGAAGAGCGGGCAGCGAACTCAAATGAAGTCTCTCCTACATTCAATCAACAAGATGAACAAACTCCAAAGATTTGCATTCTCGTCATTTCATTCTACAATTTTTGTAGAGGACGCACGGCTTAGTTTTCTTCTTTGTTTGAACTTTTTCCTTCGCTTCCCCTCCGCTACCTTATCTTTTCCTTAAAAAAAAAAAAAAATCGAGCATCTCTTGAGGAAGAAGTTGTAGGAAAGAGATAAGAAAGAAAAAATTGAAATTGCGCTTACTGAAGCATTAACCAATTAAACATCTGCTGACAAAGTCTAAGAGAACGTTTCTGCAGAAATAATTGAACTTAAGAAAGTAAAGCAGAAACTCGGAACAACGCATGGCCTTCCCCAAACTACTTTTTGACGATGTTTTTAAGGCGCGTTCGAGATCATTTGTTCCTTTCTAGGCTCTCTCTCTCTCTCTGCTCGTATGGCGGAAATGAAGTTGCAGATAAAATGTTAAATAATTTCCTTTTCATCGTAACCTCCTCCCAGATATTTCTAATTATTTTATCTCTGGAGTTAACAGATTAAAAAAGACGGGGAGGATAAAGTGAAAATAATAAAAATAGTTTATTAGTTTGTTTTCGTTCATAAACCAGTTTGATAAAATAATTGGAAACATCAGAATTATCACAGTTATATATTAATTGACATTTAACAATTATTTGTAATCATTAATCAGTTTAGGTGATTCTTCTAAAACTTACACAGCACATATTTCTAAAATAAGAGGTGGTACTGATATATAGAGGGTGCAAAAAAAAAAAAAGAATTTTACAGTTACAACAGTTGCTCAAAATACCCGCCATCGGCGCCGATACACTTCTGAGTACGTTGAACTACTGATTGAGCAACGTTTGCGAAAGTGTCCTCAGCGATTGCAGCACATGCCGTTTCAATTTCTTCCCGAAGTGTTGCCAGTGTAGCTGGTTTTCTACGGTATACAGCATCCTTAAGAGTTCCTCATAGGTAGAAGTCCATCGGAGTTAGATCCGGAGAACGCGGTGGAAACTCACGTGCACTTTACTTTGTAGATTTCTGCGGTGAGTGTCAAAATGTTCCAAAACCATAGTCGAGGACGCGGGGCTTGTTGCTGTGCGAGGTCTCCCTGATCTGCCCTTGTGAACATCGCATACGGTACCATGAGTCTCAAATTTGTCTCGAATGCGTGCAATTGTTACTCGCGTTGGCGGTTCTGTTCTGTACACACGTCTCCATTGTCTTTGAACTTCAACAACATTCTCGGTTTTCCAACATCACTTCAAAATTACTTTCCGCTGTTCAAACGATACTCTTGGTTCCATTTTGTTGTAGCAACGCTAGTATAACGTAATGTGAGTCACAGCATTTTACAGAACATCATACTACACATTATTGTTGTTTTTCTGTCCAACTTTGAAATATATTAAATAGATATGTACTGCGGCCCATAAGTACATGTTAATAATTGTTACAATATGTAGTTCCTGTAATTTATCAAATGGACCAATGCCTATTGACATCAAGAAAATAAAACTAGGAAATTAGAAAGTCATTGATGTATTTTTTTCATAATTCTAGTGCACGTAGTTTACGAGCTAACTGCTAATGTTTCGCAGCTATGTCATTTCGATTCTGAGACCAAACAAGGAAGTTCTCTGTGGAAATACTGAGCATCGTAAACAGACAGTAATTGCTGTTGCTGGGAAAGTTATAGTCATCTCATTTTTCCAGTATGTGATGTTATGACGTAGGGTTTGATAGATGGTATTTATTAATGCGGAAAAAAAAACAGAAATGCTCATGGTGTGTGGAGAATGTAGAACGATTACTTTTCTTTCTTGTAATGTGTACTTGAATATATCCCAAAAGACGTCAACCATCTTGACACTTATTTGCGAACCTCTTTAATCAATTACGGGAAAATGGAAAATCGAAAAGGTAACAGAAACAAATAAGTGACTGGAGAAGAAGATAAACCAAGGTTCAGACTGTTGTTGCTGTAAATTCGCAAGTTAGCTCCAATGTAATCGCAATAGGGAGTGGTATGAGTCCGACAAGTGTACTGTGCATTCTCCAGTTCTCTCTGCATCATATCTCTGTCCGTCGAAGAGCTACAAGGAAACGATTTTGAGAATTATGTTAACTTTTGTACATAGGCATTAACACATGATACATGTATCTTGTTTAGTGATGAAGCAATGTTTACCAACCATGGCCTCATAAACATGAAATTTCGTCAGTAAACAATCCTCGTTGGCTTCACAAATGGAATATCAGGGTTAATGTTGTTTAAATGTGTAATGTGGAATAGTGAATCATCCCCTCATACCCTTTTTTCGCATAAAAAACCCTTGATTCTCGAAAGTATGTCAACCTCCTAACAGAAGAGGTGCAGCAAATGTTAAAAGATCTACTGCAGACTAGGAGGAACCTATGAAATCAGCAAGATGGTTGCCCAGCACATAATTGAAAACACACTATAGCTTATCTTCACAGATTGTTTCAAAATCATTGGATTGGACAAAGCGGACTTTTACTTTGGCCTACCCCCTGCACCATAATTAACCCTTTTAGATTTATTCTGGGAGAAAAGCTAAAAGATATTGTCTACGATGACATACTGACTACACTGGAAAATGAAATTAAATTTGAAGTTTTAACATGCTAAGAACAAAATAGAAAGAAATACAAACACAAATTATCAGAGGGCTTCCACCTATCTGGCCCAGGTCATTTTAGGGCATGCCCCCTTACAATTACAAAAATATAAAAACGCAGTAATTAGTTTTATTATATCGCCTTTACCTAAGTTCTAATATAATTAAACAAATACAACATTTCAACCTTGATTGCATCAGTCCCTAGTCCCCGGTTCTACTGGAATTCCAGGTGACCAGGCTCCGACCCAATCCAATGTCTCAAATAAAAAGTTTCCATTACTCTATCGATACCATTATTTTGTTAGTTAGCTGCAGTCTCTACAAACTAATAATGACTTCATTTCTCATATGCATACTAAATGCTACATTTCAAATTTATTAAAAATATAGTTCACTTCCAACCATAATCACCTTTATTTACTTCCTAATACGATTAATCAAATGCAACTCTTAAGTTATTCGATTTACTTCCCTTCTTAGTCCCAATAACATTTATTTTTAACTTTACTCAGGAACTTTGCTACATTTCTGCTGTCTTTGCTAAAGATTTCCATTAAGGCTATTTTTCTATCTAACTTAAATCATTTCTCGTTTATAAACTCTTTCCTCCAGAGTCTTGTCCCTTTGCACTCAAACATCATATGTTACATATCTTCCTTTCCCCGAAAGTGACAGAAGAGAATTGCAAAATCGGCCCGTAAACGTACAAACATTTAATGGACATAACCAGTGACCTGCTCATAATAAATTTACAGGATACGGATGGTGAAAATGGAGGACCAATTTGCAATATCTAAAGGAGAGAAGCCAGTAGGCGAGGGGAAGGATTCCGTCGCTGATGTTACATGCTTAATGGAGGGACTGTCCTTACCTGCGTCACCGCAGTAATAGCTGAGGGCAGAGAGAGCGAGAGGAGTGAGTGTTCTTATTTCTAACAATCACCGGACAACTTAAAACTCATGGACTCTAAATGGAGTAGAAAACTGTAGATATTGGAACCAGAACTATAGTGGGTGGGATATTTTGTCATATCGATGGTGATTTATTCTTATTTAGTTAATCAGACGATTAGATGTTCTTCTTGAATTCAAGCGTTCCAATTTCTCTGGTTCCAAAGCAGAGGATAGGGATCTCAGGGGAATTTTGACTTGAAGTCATTAGGGAGAGTGGGGATTCTTCATGTTATGATATAAAGTTCGACTCTGGTTGGGCATTTAATTTATTCGACAATTTGAAAGGTTCAGGAACACGCTGTGGTTCTGTCGTGTGGTTATTGTTCTGGTCCTATTGTATTTTATAATTCACTATCTTCACTCGTGTATTTACTCACTGTAACACAATTTTGAAATCTGACAGTCCCCTATAATTTAAAACAAACACTTTATTATCACACTATTCACTTTGCTGTAAAGACATTAGCGTAAAGTCAAATGGGCAGCTATACCTTAGCAATAATTCGGCGAGACTATTCTTACTATTACTCTCGCACTGACTGACTCTCACTGACCGAACGATTTACCTTGACTCTGCGACGGCTTAACTGATCTGATATTGGATAACTTACGACTGATGCTAATACTCAATAACTGCTTCTAGTTCTCGAATGCTTAAAAGTTGCTTCTTATAGTTAGTGTTAAAACTATCATGAATTCGCTCCACCCTTTGCGAAAATTTAATTCCTTTAAATTATTGAACTTGGTTTCTTCTAGAATTTAACTGGATCACACAAGTTATGGTTTGTTACATGTTCGCTTTTATTCGTCGGGTTTTTGTAATATGTTGATTGGTTGGAGTTTTATGGGTTTTACCTGGAAACATACATTTGCTATTCCCACTATACGAAAGAGGGAACATCTGCCCTTTTTTTAGACTCCTACAGTAAAAGTCTGCGATAAAGCACGCTTCGGCTATATATGCGGCCTCCCTTTGGAATAGCTAAGATCTTGGTTTCTGTAAAACACGCGGTTTTTCTTTCGATGGCAATTATAGTTACTGGCCATACCACAGTTTAGAGAGTAATAGCTCTTGGCGCCTTGAGTTGACTGTTCTGTCTGGGAGGTTTTGAAAGAGTAAGGTTTATCAAAAGGTTTCCAGGTAAGGCTAATGTTCTCTTTCTAACTTTTCCGACAGAAGCTCTTCACGTTAATCCCTTTTACAGGAACATAACAAACACATATATGTGCCACTGTCAATCATAGTATTACAGAAAGATAACTTGAATATTACTTATTAGTGAAAAAGACATATCTATATACATACACTACCACTTGTAATATTGAAGTCCTGATTATAATCGTAACATTGATACCCTTGATTATTATGCTATTCATAGCATTAAACAAAACCTGAAACAAGATACAATTATTATTATAAATGCCATCAGAAGCAATTATAATTAAATTGAAAATTTTCAGACAACATTTCCTGCTTCAGTATTTAACGTTTTCACATTACGATAGCTCTAGATTCCTGCACAAAACACAATTGATATTCTAATTTCTTATGGTTTTATTTTCTTGATGTCAACGGGCATTGTTCTGTATAAAAATTGTTACAATTTTAACATCTACATGTGAACTTCAATTATCAGCCCTTGTCTAAATTTCGATTCTTTGAAAGCCAAACATTAATACCACCTTCAATTTCAGAAATATTTGTGGTGCAAGTTTTAGGTGATATATCCGGTATATAAATAAAATAATGAAAAATTGACAAAATAAAAGTTTACACATAAAATTAAATAATAATATTTATCAATAAAATATTCTGTTTCTATTTCTCTTATGTGACTTTTATTGAAGAGTGCTTGTCTGCAGCAATTAGTATAATAGTAAGTTGGTGTGGAAGTTAGCTTTGAAACGGGTATTTGTGTGTCTGGTTGACCACCCGATATTAATGTATTGGATAATGTAATGAAATATATTTTATATAACAAAAGCCTTTAAGAGGCTTAGTGGAAAGACAGATGCAAAGGTCTGTGTACCTGCTTGTGTTATATTTTGAAGATTTTAATAGAACCTACACTAAAAGCAATCATTACTATGGCAAAAACATTAAAGAAGTATACAAAATACACCATAATAAACAGCATATTTTTTGTAAATATTATACTTTTGTAAAAGTGCAGGTTGCAGCAACATCCTCATGTAATTTTCAGAGTATTTAGAAACTTCTGTAAATACAAAAGATTCTGTCTTGGCCGCAATGCTAATGCTATCAGCAGTAGATCTTAAATCGGAGCGGAAAGCCTTGTAGTAAGATAAATTTCCAATTTATTAGCCAGTGAAATGATGTTACAATATTATGAAGTTTTTGTAGTCCGTGGAAGTGAACCCCGAAACGGATTGCTTAGTTTTTGATAGAAGGAAACTACTTTTCAAATGGCGGCTGCTTTCACTTGTCTACTGGTGTACCGAAAACCCACCTCGTGTACAGGAAAACCCTCTCTATGACTGGAGTTTGGTGCGCTGCTAGAGCAAGGAGTATTATCGGACCGGTTTTTTACGAGACGACAGTAGTTGCAGAGAAGTACAGAAGGGACATTTAACCCATTTTTTCATCAGATGACAGAAGAAGAAAAATCACATGGGTGGTTACAACAGGATTTTGTAACTGCTCTTACAGCAGCGGAGTCCATGAATAAAACTATGGAAGTGTTGGAAGATGAGTAATATGTCAGTAATGCCGGTGCTGGTGTATGGCGTTCTAACCTCCTAATTCCATTGTAATGAGGAGTCGGCTTTGTAACGAAAGCGTTACATTATAAGGAATCGTAACGTTGACAAGATATAATAAGAACATGATATTGCTGTATATCCTAGTTAGTGAAACTCACTGTATAAACCCAAACGTAAACGTAATGAATATTAGGTGTGACTTACCTTGCCACCCAGAGGGTGACCTGAAAGGGTCCTGAGAGAAACACTTGTATAAACAAAAAGCAACCCTCTTTTCCACTCACTTATGTCTACGTGTATTTGTTATAGATAGACAGAATTATTGTGCTGATGAAGTATTGTTTAGTTTTAAGCTTAACAGACCCAAACCATGAACCTTTTATAACTTATGATATCCGGACCTGGTGACTGTTGACCTCATGGTGTTTTAACAATAACTCTTATGTCTATACTATGTGGTTATTTCCCCTCTTTGGGCATCACACTTGTATAAAAGAGCCTGAATTTAGTCAGAGACAGGAGAGAAGCCTTGGTGCTAGCAGGATCCACGTCCCAACTGTATAAGAAAACCCTTTAATAAATACTTGTATACTTTTAACAGAGTTGGTTGAGTTATTCAGTACACCTCGTCTAGTACACCTACTTAGCTCGATTCCCCGAAGTGACGTCTATTATCCCAATATAACATCCTTCTCGTCTTAGTCATCGAGACGAATAGAGAAATTAAACAGAAGAACATCAAGTTGTAAACATCACAGCTTTGACTTCATTTAATAATATCCTGGTGGCATCTCGGCCGGCGCAATTACACCACGTACAGAGAATAGAATTGTAGTCATTAAACTAATATTGCCTTTAGTTGGTCATGTTGCATTTTGACGAATTGCTCTTCTTTAATACTTTCTTTATTCGCTTATTTTAACGCGCAGACCAGAGAGAGAGTCGAGACGTTCTCGAATCGGTTTTTAATTCCACGTGTCTCTGTCAGACACTCGTGTTTTATTTCCTTTTTCTCCCCTTTGTTCCAAACACTGACTCACACTAACTCTGTCGTTGGATTTGCAGACACTTAGGCACAGGGAAGGAGATTCCAGGGGTTGGCTGATGGACAATGAATATGTATGCTGTTTCCACATGCTTTCAGGCAAACACGAAGTTGTAGCGTTACGTTTATTGGTTAGCGTCATTGTTGATAGATGTCACGGCTGAGGCCGTGACTTGTTTGCGTCAACACTACCGCCTCCTCTCGTTACCATGGCAAGTTAATTCCCACCACAGATCGAGACATGCATAGCTGTGCTGTATTCTGTGATTCCAGAATGTCTCTTTTACTACCATATGTTGTCTATAAGAGAAAATTTGTTTTATAAGTCTTATTGCGTAACCTGTTTGTGTCTAGATCTGGTAAACCTTTTAGGTTTTAAATATGGAGCAACACGAGAGAGAACGTGAAAGACAAAATAGCAAAAATAATAAATAAATTATGATTAACAAAGGTAAAGATGTACACTTTTGAAAGTAGCCATTAATTTCCATTTAAATAAATGGTATTTTTAAAATTAACGCTTAAAATTTTGATCTTTTTTGTAGTTGATTGATTTATTTTATTTTATCCTGAGGCATTTTACATGGACCAATAATACACAAAAGAGCAATCAACAATCAGATGATCAAAAATGGAGTTAAAAATTGATCAGTTGTCTCTAGCATCCCATTATCTGATACAGGTCTGGTTTCTGAAACGCCATATATGCTATCAGATAGATTAATAACTTTATCTGTTTGATAAGTTTATCTAAAACGCTAGATAGTGAATATCTTTTTAAAAGTGTTTAACGCCCGTTTTTACTACTGAGGAACCCTAGGCGGTGAACACTGATGATACATGAAATGATATATTAGGAAAGGATTTTTAAGGAAGGAAACGTTCCAGGCCAAAGTTTAGGGTACCTCCCCGGCATTTGTCAGTTATAAAGACTGAGGAAAACCTGGAAAAAGCTTCAATTAGAGAGGATGGTCCTGGCGGGATTCGAAACCCGGACCTCCCGCTCACAAGTCCGCGCTATAACGACCACGGCCACCCATGGCGGTCGATAGTGAATATAAAACAGATACATTGATAGCAAAAGATCAACGGGTATATCTTTGATATTCTGGTGTGTAAGATGGGACAATATGTTACATATGTAGAGCTGCAGTTCACAAATTGTTGACGAAGAAAGCTGGTATACTTGGTGAACAATGCTATATCTCCACGTACTTAATATCTGAGGAAAAACTAGAAATAATTGAAATCAGCTTAGTACTTAATTGTTAGTGTCATCAATTCTTTTTATTTCCAATTAAATATTTTTCTTCGAACACTTCAATTAATAGATTCTTTTCAAATACATCCAAGTTATTTTCACGTTTAGTGTTCATTTTGTCACCGAGGTAATTAGTGCAGTTAACTCAATATTTAATACTGTTTATAGCCCGTTTTTACCACTGAGGCACCACATGCGGTAGACATTGATAATGTACTAGATGAAGTGATGAATTTGGAAAGAATTTTCTTTTAATGAAGAAGGCGTTCCAAGGTATAAATATTTTTCTTGTAGTATTAAAAAGAAGAATATATATAATTCCATTTACTAATAATTTTAATGACACTATTTATTCCTTTTTCAGAAAAATAGTTATTTTTAAAGAGATATGTCGAAATATTCCGGAAAGGATTGGTTAAATTTTAATTATATATATAATTTAATTTAAAACTAAAGATGGTTTCTAAAATTATATAAAATGTTAAAAAAATTCATTGAGACGTGCAGTGTACAGAATAACGTGTATATTAGTAATTGGGGCATATGTATTGTATCCAGCCTGTACTTGGTGACCATTACAAAACAAGCTTCACGTCTGGGAACCTGGCGTATAGGGACAAAGTGTTCATTACTTAATGTGGAATGCGAGGCAGGGATAACGATGTCCGTTGTACAACGTAACGGCGTCCTGGGGAAACGGGTCTCTGATTTCAAGTCTAATTTTCCTCGTCTGTTCTTCCCTCAGTCACTTCCTCTCTTTTGTGGGTGTTCATCCTTTATGCGCTCTTCTTCTTCCACCTATCCATAAAACCCATTTTTTGTGGTAACATTTTAAAATAATTTGTCGCACACCATACTAGCCCTAAATTATTTTTAAATATTTATTTACGTATACTATTTATTGTTATAGGAAGGTTATTTGTAATGACCCACATATTGCAGCAGCCATCCAAACGCGCCATCTTCCATAGAAACATTTGTGCAATAATACATGAATAGGCGAAGAAATCTTATAGCAATAGTTATTTGTTGCATTGTATACTTAAAAATTGACAAATATCAAACCTCGTTCGGTTATTAAGTACTTGGTAAATGACATAAACGCAACAGAAATTAAAAAAAAAAAAAAATATGACCAACACGCTTGACCAAATCTGCCACGACATAAGACCATTATCCATAAGGTGCACGACGTGGTTCAGGAACATCGCTGATCAAAGTTGTGCGAAATTGCGCAAGGTCTGGGCATATAAAGGGAAAAAAACACTTGGTTTCACGAATTATTATCTTAAAAAGTCCAAAGTTAGGTGAGGACACTAAAGGTTCATGCTCTAGTGGATGAACATCAATTTGAAAGCTCTGTACAATTCAAGAATGGAGAATTTAGTTCAATTTGCTGAAAGTTCCAAACTCTTCTCAGTTGATGTCTAGAGAAATGTTACGGATGAGGCATGTGGCATGTCCTCATGTTATTCAGCAAACGCCTACATTCTGAATTCTCTCTGCACGAAATCATTGGTTCGTTTTCTTTAATGATATAGTATACCATATGTTAATAGTTGCATCTACTTGAACAGATAGCTGTTACATCGATTTAACGATAGTGGTAACTAATACTTGCCTTCTATACCTAAGATCGCGGGTTCAAACCCGGCCAGGATCGATGGATTTTTTCGGGGCATAAGTATGGCATAAGTATGGCTTCCTTCGGAAGGGAAGTAAAGCCGTGGGATCAGCATATCGTACCTGCACTCAACTGGGCAATACTACAAAGATGTCCTGAAAACTCTGCAAGGTCATTCCACACGTTAAAGTCCACATTACTGCTGGATCCCCCACAATGATGATGCATGACTGCACATCGCCAATTTTTTGCTCAATATCTCACAAAAATTATTGCGAAGTGTGTCTTACTCTCTTTATAGTCCAGATTTAGACCCGTGTGACTTTTTCCATTTTCCCAAATTGAAGAAAAAATCTTTGTGGAGGCTGCGGAGATGATTCAGAAGGACCTGATAAACTTTTTTTTACAGCATGTCTTAATGTAAATAAATAAATACAACTAATTAAGTTCTTACTATATTGTCATATATTGTTTTCATCTATCAGCTAACAAAATAAATTCACAATTAACAGCTCCACCTATAACCAAATGGAAAAAAAAATTGAAATACAAAAACATTTAAAAGTAAGATGCCTGATTGAAGGATCATCATAAGATAAAAAAAGTACATTCTTGAAGACCGACAGAATTGCTGGGACAGTTTAACTGCATCCAATGAACTACTTTAGGACGAGGAAGGAGATATTGCCTGAAAATATTATGATAATTCTTTATTAACAACCTCGTACAAGGTTTTACCTAGTAAACGCTTATACACGTCGTTTTTACAGTAATATATGCATGTTTATTTGATCATTCACATTTCGGCATTATGTTTCTTCGGATATTTTCGGGAATTTCCGGTGAATACTCAATAAAGAGGCAAACATCCGCGAAACAGTCACGCGAATCTGGCGTCTATTATTTAAGATAGTAAGCTTGAGTCAACAAGCCACCAGAATGACATGCATTAGCTACGGGGGAGGACTTTGACAAGGTATAAATGCTATTAATTATAACGCTTAATTACCAACTTGATCCAACCTCGCTTGCGTCATCATATATCATGTGTTGCAGAAAACCTGGCAGGCAGTTACGCTTCCTCTCTCTAGTAACATGTCGTTTTAGCCGCCTTGATGTAGGTTCGGAAATACACCAGTAATAGAAACCCCAAATACCTCATTTTTGAGATATAAAATCATTCCTCTCTAATGAGAAATGTTCTTCTATTTGATTCATAATTTTTGTAGGTCCAGAGAGCTTCCTGTTCTATTTCGTTCAGAGTAAATTTGTCAAATTCGATAATATCACTCCACGAATACCTAGGGTGCCAAAAATGTATACACACTTCCACAGTAGATATTTATTTAATATATTTCAAAGTTGAACCGAGAAACAACATAAATGTGTAGTATGATGCTGTGTAAACAGATATGACACATACATTTTGATAGCGTTGCTACAACAAAATGAAGTCAAGATTATCGTTTGAACAGCAGAAAGCAGTTTTGAAGTTGTATTAGAAAACCGAGAATGTTGTTGAAGTTCAAAGGTAATGGAGAAGTGTGTACAGAACATAACCGCCGTTAGGCTTCTGCCTATGGGGAACTCTTAAGGATGTTGTATACCGTAGAACACTGTACACTGACAGCACTTCGGGAAGAAATTGAAACGGCATGTGCTGCAATCGCTGAGGACACTTTCGCAAACGTTGTTCAATCAGTAGTTCAACGTACTCAGAAGTGTATCGACGCCGATGGTGGGCATTTTGAGCAACTGTTGTAACTGTAAAAGTCTAAGATGATTAGTGCTCATCATTTTCTGTCTGTGTGAATTCAGTTTTGTTATGTTAACACAGTTTTTTCTTTGCTTGAAGTGCGTATACATTTTTTTGGCACCCTCTGTATAGACCCAAAATTTTCTGTTCGAGAACAGTAAGAAGTCGGTAAATTTGGAGAATAAAGTGAACTCATTTCACGCATTTTGGGCCATTAATATGTGAGGCGGCGGTTTATTCTTGTAAAAAATCACGTTCATTGTGTTCTAATCTTGGCTGTTTTATAATCAAACGGTTTAAACTCTCTGCATAAAGGCTTCTGTAGAAGGTTTACTCTGATAAATGTATTAATTAACGATTATATTTGGGACTCCCTTCACAATAAATAAAAAGGGGGAAAAAATGGTCTGCTTTGTTCCCCGCTTTGACTGAGAAGTCCAACTTTTGTTCACCGTCTTGAACTGGAATAAAATATTCTGTGAATCGTGACTGTGTTAATTTCTATTCACAGCAACATTGGCGCATGCAGCCTTTTCAAATGCATGTTTCACTTATTTCAGTCTCCCATTATGGTATTTGTGCATGCCTTACATTATATATAGTATGGTAAACATTTGAAGTGAATTGGTTAAGAAATGTTGAATATTTTGGTGTTCTCTGTTCGGTTACCTTTACGTTTTTGTAGACTAATTATTTTATAATTGATAGCTGTACTTTTTTTTTAGAATGCTGAACATTTTGTATTGTATGCTAGCAAACATGTCATTAAAAATTAGATCAACTCAAGAATACAACATGATTATAAAGAACACCTCATATTGTACCTAATGTCAGCGATTTTAACTAAACTGGAACAGAATATTCTGCCTTTTGTTGATTCAACAATAATTTTATAGCTTTATAAATCCTTATGGAAATATTGCTACGCAAACCAGGTTGGTTGACTGTGGTTAAAATAAGCTCAATATAGATGCCAAGAGAAATTTATTCCGTTTTAGCGAATTTCGGAAGAATGTAGCAATTGCGGTTGTATCCATGAAAATATTTTTGAAAACTTTCTTTAAATTTCTATCGACCGTACTTACCAGGCAATGACGATGAAAAAATGTATATATATAAAGGAAAAATAAAAATAAAGAAACACTATTAACAGTGTAACAAATTAACAGTAATAATAAAAGTATATATATATATATATATATATATATATTTGAATGCTGATTAACGTCAGTTTTTACTACTGAGGCACCAGGCACCACAGGTGGTGGACACTGATGATACTTGAAATGAAATGATATATTGGGAATGGATTTTTTAAGGAAGGAAACGTTCCAGGGCTAAATATAGCGTACCACCCCGGCATTTGCCATTTATGAAGACTGGGGAAAACCTGGAAGAAACCTCAGTCAGGGAGAACGGCCTTGGCGGAATTCAGACCCCAGCCCTCCCTTTCACGATATATATGTTAGCGCTCTAAGGGCCACAAATTTTCTTTACTCAAGAAAGCACGGCATAAAATGTTCAAATAAAAATGATTCATCCAGTTCGTTAACAGCAAAAGCTTCCTTCGGAAGGGAAGTAAAGCCGTGGGTCCCGTGTCGTACATTTACGGCACGAAAAAGAACCTCAAGTCTGAAAGAGAGGCCTCTGAGCAAAATTTGTCGGCCGTTTCACGCCCTGGGTTGAATGGGAGGCTGATGACCTGAGCTGTTAAAGAGCGTCCATAAATAAATCATTTAAAAAAAAAAAAAAAAGACAGCAAAATTGGACCTTTGGGGGCAGGGTTAACCTAAAGCAATTATTTAAAAATCGCTCTAGCGGCCGCAATTTTTTTTTCCTCAATAAAACTCGGCATATGCTAATAAAATGACATAATAAAAACAGTTTCTGAAAATCAGAAAAATTCCACTATTAAGATTGAGGGTTTACCCAAAATTTAAAAATCGTCCTAGGGGTACCAATACTTATTTTATCACAACGGATCTCTGTATATTTTTTAAATAAAATGAGAAGAATAGTTTATGAAAATCAGGGAAACGGGCTATTAGGAGAGAGTTATACCTGAAAACCGACATTTAATGACTGGGGGTTAGCCTAAGCAGAAAGTTTAAAAATCGCTCTATCGGCCGCAATTTTATTTTTTTCAACGAAACTCGATATATGCCATTGAAATAAAATAAGAAATAGTTTCTGAAAATCAGAGAAATCAGACTATTAGGAGTAAGGGTTTACCTGAAATCCAAAATTTAATAAATCCCTTTGGCAGTACTATTATTTGCTTTTTCGGTACGAAATTCTGTATATGACATTTAAATAAAATAAAAGTAATTTCTGAAAATCAGGAAAATCGAATCGACTGGGCTATACTCGAAAACCGAAATTTAAAAAGCGCTCTAGAGGCACCAATGCCCTACTCTAGCACTCTGAAATACCCCTTAAAAAATTCAACTTGCCGAGGAATTTTGTGTTTTTTGCATGTATGTTCTCCATTTTTTGTTTGTTTTTCTACTGTTTAAATCTCTTTTTTATGCTGGGACACCACAGTCGATGGTCAATAATGATACCTGAGATGAAATTATAAATTTGGAAAAGATTTTTTTTAATGAAACCTAGTTCTAGACCTAAATTTATTGTGCCTCCCCGGCATTTACCCGAGGAAACCTAGTAAAGTACAGGCAGGGAGGATAGTCAGAACGGGAATCGATAACTTTTTTTGCCTATTAGTCCATCCTCTATTTATCATGAATATGCTATGTCATTGTGGATTTTTTAGAATATAGTTTTACGACAGAAGGGACCATTTTTGGTCTAAGCATAAATCTGGTTATTAAAAGGGCAAAGAGTTAAACATTTTTAGCAACAATATGAGAAAAAACCCGATACAAGCAGGCATCTCCACTAAAAATAATGTTTCTTTTTTCTTTTTACAGGATATACCATGTTGTAGCGCTCAGCATGGATACGCGTTAATTAAGGTAAGTGAATGCCACTGAAAAGGAATATTATAACAAACCTAGCAGTGGTAGAAAATGTCCACATCCGTGGCAGCGACATACAAAACTGTTGTGATTTTATTGTAACACAGCATAGTTTCATAGAAAGTCTAGCGGAAGAACTACAAATGTTACAGGCACCGTTAACGGAAAAACAAAAGTTTGCTCATGAACAAAATCTGGGAATGTACTGTGTATGAACGCGAGAAAGTGTAAGCGAGATTAACGCTTGAAAGTATTTTTTAAACAATGCGTATCTTCAACAGAGATCTTGGAAAAATATAGTTGTAAAAAGTCAAATCTGTTACACATTTACATTTCACATTTGCGACGGATTTGAAATTTAAAATACTTTGTGGGATTGGGTTGGGATTAGCTGAGGTATTATGGATTAATTAATTTGGTTAAGGTAATATACATTAGCTGTTTATAAGGAGGTGATAGAAGTTCATAAATCGATTGTATCTCAGGGGTGATTGGTCGAACCTCCATGCAGTACCGCAGTCTTGTAATGTTTAGTCCTGAGGTATAATCTGAATTTACCAGCTGAACGTTTTTGTGATATACTATCACAGGGATAGATGATATACAATAATATAACACTCGTAGTTATAGTTTTCACCATTTAATAACTCATATTTGCATATAAATACGAGGTGGTATCCACAATATTCGGAACTGATGCTGCCATTTCGACGGTAGTTGCAGTAGAGTTTTGTACCGCTAGGTGACAACACTAGCACATCTGATGAGTGAGTGTTTAAAGTTTCATGCAGCTGGGTAGGTGTGTTGAGATTCTATAGTACTTTTCATGATACTCTGTGTGTATTGTGTGGTGATTTTATGATGGATCCAAGATTAGAACAGGGCGTGTGCATCAAATTCTGTGCAAATCTCGGAAAAAATGCTACGGAGACTCTCGCAATGATTCAACAAGTATTTGGGGAACAAAGCATGAGTCTTACACGTGTGTTTTAGTGGCATGCTCGGTTCAGGGCCGGCCGTACAGGCATTGAAGACGATGCTCACACCATTAGATCCATCAGCTGCACAACGCCTGACATTGTTGCCAAAGATCAACACCTCGTTCGTGAGGATCGACGTCGCACCATTGAAGACCTTGCTCATGAAGTGGGAATTGGTTATGGGACATGCCAACGAATTTTAACTGATGAATTGGGCATGTAAAATTTGTGCCTAGGATCCTGACTGCTGATCAGAAGGCGCATCGTGTAGAAGTTTGCACGGAGCTTCTTCAGGCCGTATCCGATGACCCAACCTTCTTGTCCAGGGTCATCACCGGCGACGAGAGCTGGATGTACGCTTATGACCCTGAGATACAACAACAATCCTCCCAGTGGAAGAACCCGAACTCGCCAAGACCAAAAAGCGAGTCAAGTGAAGCGCAAAGTCAAGAGTATGCTCTTCGTTTTCTTTGATACCAAGGGGATTGTGCATAAAGAATTCGTCCCACCAAATCAAACAGTGAATTCCACGTACTACTGTGACGTTTTGCGACGGCTCCGTGAAAACGTGCGGAGACAACGGCCCGAACTTTGGCGACAAGGGAACTGGCTGTTGCATCACGATAATGCACCCTGTCACAATTCCTTGTTCACCAGGAGCTTTTTGACGAAAAACAACATAACGGTTGTCCCCATCCACCATTCTCGCCTGATTTGGCGCCCTGTCGCTTCGCTCTATTCCCCAAACTGAAAACCAAGTTGAAAGGACGTCGGTTCCACACAATTGAGAGGATTCAAGAAGAAACGCTCTCTGTGCTAAACACCCTCAAAGAACAGACTTCAAAGATGCACTTGGAAAATGGCAGAGTCGCTGGGACCGGTGTGTACGTGTGGAAGGGAACTACTTCGAGGGTGACGGCGGTCATTAGTGTCAAAGTAAGTTCTTGACCAGAGGGCAGCACTAGTCCCGAATATTCTGGATACCACCTCGTATGAGGTGAACCTACTCTGAAATCTCAGATACGGTCAATTCTTGAACTTGTTAAGACCGTCCATGAATTTTATTTCAGTTGCAATATTGGGTGCCCCACGTTAGTTGTGATCAATGTGTTATCGGTAGGGTCTTGGTGATTAGTGGGAGGGATGGTGCACAAACCAATTTAAGAGGATCATTACTTACCAAAATATCAATGAGATATTGAAACTGTGAGCCTTAATTCTACACACATTTTTGGCACCATTTTTAGAATTTATTTATCACTCGCTGTACTTTATTTAAAGAAACTCGGACAATTTCACGACGAACATTTGAGTTCTTGTATCATATGTTGGTTCATCATATACATTCTATTTTTTAATTGATACCAGAGATGATAATGCAGGCTGTTAAATCGGGGGACCGAACGTGCCACAAATCCCTACTAATAACTATGTCTTGTGGAAACACAATGTGAATTGCTGTCATGGAATATTTGCAGTGTGTGCAGTGGCAGAGTCCTGTTGAAAAAATGCAAGATCACTCTCCCTGTCAGTTAATTCTCGGAAAAAGCGGGTTAGCGTGGTATTGAGAATGGAACTCCAAGCTTCACTTCCATAAATTGATAATATGCTTATGATTGGCATGAATATTTTATAAATATATTTTAAATGTATATCACTTGTATTGAACCTGACATCTATTTAGGTCAATGTATTTATTCTCATGTTTAGACAGGAAAGGATCTTGTAGGGAATTACTATTATATATTGTTATATGGGTAAGCGCCAAGACCCATGTTATATGTAATACCTGTATAGGGTTCCGCTAGCCTTAAGAATTGGCCACGCGTGTAGAAAACAGGAAACTCAAATGATCGCTTTTGTGTGAAAGTGCCGAAAGATTCCTCTGTTAAAATAACGAACTTTGTTGCGGAGGTTGAAAAACGTCTTAGATTTCTGGCAGTGGTAAAGATTCTGTAAACAGAATAATTAAGTTATAAGTCAACGTCCAATAAAAAGATGAGGGGAGAGTTAAACTTAGGCTTTAACCAATAGAAATTCTTGCGTAGGGTAAGAAAGGCGATCTATTATAGGAGATTTTTATAACATCACGACTTTATAATGATAGAAATTTACCAGATTTTAATATCAGGCGGTCAGTCGTCATCAGAGAAACCGATGGTCAAATACTTCGTTGCCATAGGGATAAGGGAGCAGTTAGTTCCTTTGAATAATCAGAAAGGTTTAATTCAGCTGTTAGCTACATAACGAACAGATAGTTAACAATCGTCAGAGTACAGTTGGACATAAATAGTGACTAGAAATATTGAGTGTTATGATTCCTTAAGATGCTATGCATACCCAAACGTATGAAAAGACATTAAATAACTGATTAATAAATTGCCCTGACTCAGTTGAGACAAACGAGCCACGAAACTGAGGTATCCTGAGATTTATCTGAGAAGAATAGCTGCGGCAAAGACGGCAAATCCGAGAAGACATCGGAAGAAGTCATCAATCAATTCCTCTCCTTCCCCCTCTTTAATCAGTCAATCAATAAAATTCAGCATACCACAAATAAAAAAATATCCGCAATCGGTGCCTCAACGTGTAGCTTATATAAATAATCCCTTCCCTTATATCAAAATTGTCGCAGTGTTCACTTAAATAAAAGAATCAACTGTATGCTCAAAAAAATAAATAAAGGTCTTATAATTCTTTCACTACTGAGGTAACATAACATGAATCATACATAAAGACACGCTATGCCATTTTAAACACACGAGACATAATACACTTAATGTAAATTGTTGAATTAAGAAACGAAAAACAACACACACCCGGGATTAGCTGTGCAACGGCATGGCAAACGAGTAGGGGTTCGCTAATAGGGGGAAAACCTCGCGTCGCGGGAGAAAGCATCATTAAGTACAAGGGTACTTTTATTTCATGCATTAAAACCATGAAGCATTGCATTAAATATTATGAATCTGCAAATAGTAACAAACGTTTCAGTTATTATTGAACATCTGAGATAGCTGGTGAAAATGAGTTACATTTTTGGAATCAGCGTGACAAATAAATGTTTCATTTCTGCACAAAATCCATAATTGCTTATTAGTGTAGTTAACCCATTAGGTTACAAGTTGTTAAATAATGTTTTCGTAGCAATTGTTTTGCCAAACATGACATGTTTTTCAAGAGATATAACCTACAGCCACACGCAGTAGCACGAATTCCAACTCTTTTGAAAATGTCTGCTGTCAGTGGAAGTTTTCGGTAAATATTTGGGAAGAGATTGTTGATAATTGTGGCCCTATTTGCTGCCTGAACGAGTTGATTATGGATTTTTTTTGGGAGAATTTCTATCAGAGAGTTTGTATTGAGGCCATATTAAATCAGTTGTTTAAGAGAAAGCTATCAACACGAAAAGGAGTCAGTTGTCAGCAAGGGTTGGCCTTGCTCTTGAGGAACTCTGGAACACTCCGCATATATTTAGAAGGTTCAGTCCTAAAACTTTTGTGTGTCAAGAATGGCGCACGTGTTGATTAACATTTCTTAAATTTTAATATAAATATTTAATGAATAAAACATGTAATAAATAAAGAAGTCTAAACAAGTTTTTCTCTAGCTTCCAGAGTTTTAGGGAAAACAGATATTCTATCCCCAAATTTAATAAGGCAACGCTACTTAATTTGCTCTATAATGTCTTCGTTGTTTGCCTCTTTCTATATGTATGGGAAAATCATTTTCCGTATCCGCAAATCACGGTGACAAGTTCTATAATCCCCCCCCCAGATATCTCACTTGGTACAAGAAAACTTCATACTGCTAAAGTTCGTAACTATTTTTCATAACGTGGCTTATTTATAATCTTTGTTAACATCAAACCTGTAAACTAATATAATTTTATGAACCGACTCGCAATTTTTCAGGTTAGTTTACGCCAGAAAGCTTTGAGTTATGAAATAATAACATGGGGCATTATTTGTTCTTGTTCTATTTGTATACCCAGTAAATTCCAACCCACTAACATATTACAGCACATGAAAGATAAAGCAAAAATTAATCATTCGTACGTACAACACCTCATAGGCCCAAATGATATTATAAAAAGTTGTTCCATTTATAGAAAGGACTCAAACCAAATACTTACGCAGTGATTCTCACTGCAGTTGACCATTACCACTAATGGAAATGTTGCATTTTTTAACTATTTTAACTATTCTCCATGACGTAGATAGCCAATAGCAATAATAAAGTCTAAGTTTCCGTCTGCTTTGCGCAAGCACTCTCAGGTTATTCAGAGAGTTTTCAAAACCTAACTTTCTCTCATCCCAGTTGATTATGTCTGCCTTATTCTGGGATTTTGTCAAGCATGAAGCCCGACAGAAGAGCAGGAATCAATTGAAAAATGTAGCATTTCTTTGTTCTTATTATGTAGTTATTTCATTGTAGCAATAAATAAAGTTTAATATGACTTCTTGTTTTTAAATTCACTCTTCAATTCCAGTACACATAGCTTAGTTTACGCGGGACCGAAAACCCAATAATAGGTTGATACACATTTTAACTTTTTCCTTCGTGTTCCAAAAATACTCTGCCTGACTCAGAGATGTCGTGAAGAAATTAGCATTGTGGTTGTTAAGTATCAACCTTTTGATGGCACGCTGTAAAGTTTCAGATGCGTAGGTGTAGTCACTTGTTTGTGACGATCGCGTCGGTCATGGTGGTGTAGTGGTTACCATACTTGCCTCCTATACCCAAGACCGCGGGTTCGAACCCGGCCAGGACCGATGGATTTTTTCGGGCGTAAAGAAAGAGAGGCCTCTGAGCAAAATTTGTCGGCCGTTTCACGCCCTGAGTTGAATGGGACGCTGATGACCTGAGATGTTAAAGAGCGTCCATAAATAAATCAATCAAAAAAAAAAATGACGATCGTGCAAACGAGCTAGCTAACATTTTCTTCTAAATGGTAAAAACTTACACACGAGCTGTGATAAAGTGTTGAACTTTGAAGGATGAACACCAATAGAAATACAAAAGCAGTAGATTTCACATTAAATAATTTTTTCCTTCGTTTTCGAGGGTTAAATTATTGGCCTCTGAATTTAAGGCGTGGTCGTACATTCTTTCAAGATGAGCATTCAGTGCGTCCCCAAATTGTACAACCTACGAGATTGTTATAAAGATTCAACATGGTGGACTCAATGATAGCCGATTGAAGGTACCGAGTTGGAGACATTGCAAAGATCTGGATAGCCCTTGTCCATACATTTTACAAGAAGTTTTGGGTATGAGGAAGCTTGGAGCTCGGTGTGTGCTGCGCTTGTTAACAATATACCAAAAACACATTTTGCAAGAGTGTTTAGACGTGTTTAATCGCAATTCCAGTGAGTTTCCATAACAGTAGATGAAACATGGATTCACACTACACGCCAGAGACAAACAGCAGTTCAAATAGCGAGTGCCAACAGGTGAAAGTGCACAAAAGAAAGCAAAAACGGTTCCATCTGCAGGAAAATAAGGACTAAGGTTTTTTGTAATGCTCGTGATCTGTGCTCGTAGACCACCAGAATGGCATAACCATCATCGGGGAGTATTTCGCTTCATTAGTGGACAATACGAAATACGCCATTCAGTCTAAACGTCCACACTTTGTGAAAAAGAAAGTTCACACAGCTCTAAGATTGTTGCTCCAAAACTGCATGACCTTTTTATTCCGAAACACGAAGAATAACTTGGTGGAAGAAGAATTTGTTTTTCACTTTTGGATAAATATTTTACTGAGGATCTTAACACGTTGGAAATTTTTCGGATTAAATGTATTGATTTATAACGTGAGTATATTGAAAAATATAAAAAACATTTGTCTTAAATTTTGTGTTTTCTGATCAGGCCGATAACTTTTAGACGCCATTTGTAATTGTCAGAAATTGGGAGGAATATCGAGAATTCATTTCAATTGTGATTGATGTATAGAGCACAGGAAACGGTTCAGGGGACTGTTAGATTTAAAGGTGAGTCGAGGAACATTAACTTTTTAAATATTGCATGTAATTTTATTGAAAGTTACATTGAAATTATGTGGAACATAAAAAATATGTGAAAAGATTACAAGGCTATTTGGTGGTATTTAATATAAATGAGATGTTCCATTCATTTTTATATTCCATGTCTCAGGTACCCTTTACTCGGTTGGTTCTTCAGCGTTAAAAGCCAATACTCGGTCCAGACTCTTGGTTGTTATACTTAATGTTCTTTTAAGAATCTATTCAACCAGCATTTTTAAGCTTGCCTGTTGTATTTTGAATAGCCGTTCTCAAACCATTTCTTCCTGCAAAATCAGATACCACTGAGCATCTCAAAATAAAGTTTGGCAAAAACAGAGAATAAGCTGGTCAGTGTTGAAGCTCGTGTTAAAGTGAACACACATTTATCGTTGAGAGATGGACACATAGTGCTGGGTTAATTATTAAATTCAACTGCAGCTTGGCTAATGGACCTTTCCATTACCACTGCTCTTATGACAGTTCCATAATTTCTACTGTGCATGTCACCTCTATATGACAGCACAACCCAGGCAATTTCACTTCTTGCAGTTATGCAATAATCTGCCGAGCGCCAATTCTTCTATTTCCCAGTCATTTATGGTGGAAAAGTACAATATGTTATTCAACTAGATATTGTCGTCGTACATTATCGGTCACTTATCACACTGTGAAACCAAATACCAGAAGATATCCTGGTAGCTGCTGAAACCGTTGTTGAATTGTATCCTATATGAATAATTCGCAATTGAGGAAGACAGCAACACATGCTATCATGTCAGGGCTATAAATACTCCGCTTTCCATAAACTCCATGGGGTTATGTTTATCGAAAGGATAAATCATAATTATCTTTCATTTTTGTCGATTGACCACACCTATAAACTTGAGAGCATACACAAAGTCGTTTAATTATAGCGTCAAATAGGAGGCATATGACGTGGGCATCCAAATTAAGAAAGTGACTGAAAACAGTAAGCTGTCACGTTTGGGTTGCTGGTCCCGAGAATATAAAGAGCGGACGGAGGAAGGCCAAGTACCATTAGAGGGATATGGATAGTCGGCAAACAATTGCTCAATACAGAGAAATTTTTTTTAATATAGTCAGGACAAAATATGAATGGGGAATGGAGTATGATTAAATTCACCGACGACTATGAGTGAATGATTTGCCCCAACTGTGAAGAAGGGGAATTATAAACACGTTTACTGAGTGAATGTAAAGTTACGAAGGAATGGAGGAAAAAGTACACACCTTTATGGCATGGAACAAAGGGATATAGTTATACTGGATTCTGTTGACAGGCAAGGAAAGGTAAGGTAGATAGGTAAATTTCTGATGAAAGTGAGACAGCTCAAGTCTGAAAAGCCTGACAACTTGGGATGTGGGAAGCAAACTGGGTGAACCAAACACTGTGTTTGTGTGTTCCCAACGGGATTTCTCTCCCTTTCTCTCTCTATTTGTAATGTAATTTTATTTTTTTTAAATTATTGTTAATTTTTATTAATTTAAAATTGTTATTTTTGAATATATACATTTATTTTATAGTTCATTGTAAAATATCTAATCTTGTATTCAATCAAACAGACCTAGTGTGTTACAAACGCAGGATTTGTGCGCATGTTGAAGCTGTATTGGAGTCATAAATACTACTACTACTACTACTACTACTACTACTACTGCTACTACTACTACTGCTACTACTGCTACTACTACTACTGCTACTACTGCTACTACTACTACTGCTACTACTGCTACTATACTACTGCTAAAGGGTCATCGCGAAGTCGCTCCGCAGGCACTTATAGCCCAGATTTCACCATGGAAGCGAATTCGGATGGCAGCACTGACCGAGAGCCGAACGTATAGTTATTTTGTTCACTTAACCACCAAAGCAACACACTCCAAAGTCCAAACTTTAGCAACGATGGGCGGATACCCGCTAAAGACCGGTTTCGAAGGAAGCAATGTCAGAAACGTAGGAGTACCAACTTTCTCCTATGTGGTGCACATCACCTGAGTGCGGAGGAATTTGTCGATGCCCCGTTATTACTACTTCCATCACCACTATTACCACCACCACAATTACTACTCTTCTGTCACCACTACCATTACTACTATTACTATTGGTGATCAGCTCATACACTGTATACTGCGTCACGCTTGTAGATCGACTAAGTTGCTTATGTACTACCTTCCCTCCTAAAGGATCGCCATTGTGTCGCCCACACATTTCTACAACCACGTCTGTTCGCTTTTAAATTTCTGATGCACATTGAACTGCTAATTAAGTTCTTTACCCCTTTCTGTCCTGTACCCAGCAGGTTAACACCTGAAGTACTCTCTCGGTGGGGCGTTTCTATTAGCGATGGGATAATCGAATGAAACTCATTAATTTCCAATTATATTATGAAATAGCTTTTAAAAATAGCTTGCGGCTTAGCAGCGGTGTTATTGCAGCGTGTTTGTTAATGTTTGCTGCCTATCGGTTAAGTTTGGTAATGGTATGCAAAAACTAAGAATAAAACAATTTTCTATCGTATTGTTGATTTTCAAATTATGAAATGAGTGAAAAGCCTAAAACACTATAAAATTTGTATGAAAGGTATGTTTTTATTTTATTCAAGAGGAAGATAATTGTAAGCTTTAGCTCTTATTTGAACACAGTTGTTTGCTTTCATAAAAAATGTAGTAATCGAGCAGCGAGTATATTTCTTTGTATTATTTTACCGCTACAACCGTGACCTTCGAGTTACATTGATTACATGGTCAGCTAGGACCGCGCGAGATAACCTTGACATACTTATGTGATACAATTTACAACAGGCCTTTCTTATCATTAATTTGTAAACTTGACATTGCACGCTTTTTCATTGGAAGGAATAATCGTTACTTTCATACAAATTAGTGATTTAACGTGCAACGGGACATCGAGATTTGATCCTGTACAATTAATTAAAATAAATATTTAATTCTGTTAAATTAATTGGCGTAGATTAATATTTTATGATACAATTATGTAAAAATATGTAGATTGTTCGAGAACCGGAAATCTTGGCTGGAAAGATGAAAACTTTCATGTAAGAAAAGCGACTTTCTGGTGCCATAAGCAAGGTCATATACGCAATAGCTAGGGGAGTTTTCTTTTCATCAAAGTAACACCGGGGTGAATAGCTTTCACCTTAGGCAACGGTCCCTTGAAAAAGAGAAATTTTCGCTCCCTCAAAAACGTCTCTAGCTAACATACAATGAATCAAGACTAGCCAATGAGTTTTCGGATTTCAAAATGTCTTTTCGAGAAACTTCCAGCGACAAGAGATTAAGCCAATAGGAAGGAAACTTAGTGATGCATCTGCTATGTTTAGAAATGTGAATTCCCGTAGAAGACACGTAGAAAGTCTAGTAAAAACATTTTTGAAGACTTTTTCGTTCAGTTCGACTTGAGAGACGAGGATAGACAGTTCTCTTCGGGCAGTGAGATAGGGCTGTTCAATTTAGACAAAGAGAAATATAACTCGTGAAATGGAACGGCAATAGTCTATTTGTTTGGAAGATATTGATAATGTAATTTTGAGTATGCTATGCGAAGACTATAGAATTTGTAAGTACAGGGTCAGTAAATATTTAAAATTCCCCATACCCTTGCTAATGGTAAGAAAGTGTCGTCTAAGGAAAAGGAGAAATAAAGTGAACAGTGAAGTGTGAACAGTTTAATCCGCAACTTCCACAGTGTCTCCTCAGAGATCCACTTATCTCTTCCTTCCCTGGTAAAATTCCAGAATAGCCTTACCGTAATTTTCAGCGTCCCTGAGACGCTTGCGGCAGCAGGAGGGTTCAACGCGGATTTCTTTCTCAGCAGTGATATACTACGTCAACAGTAAATATCACCATCCTTCGTAAATCAGCCGCAAACTCTCCTGTTAATAAACGCTCTCAAACTTCATAATCTAAATAATCTAACTCTATTAAACTAATCAATCAATCGAATGAAAAAATATATTATTTTATTTCGATTATCCCGATAGGCGTACCTGGTGTCTTAAACTAACTTCTCGCCCACTACAGAGTGAGAGTAGGGAATATCTGACGAGAACTATCTTGACCCTATGCTTAAAATCCGTTATGTACACATGAAAACAACTAAGAATCGCGTTTCATTACCCCTCTTATGACGTAGATGTTTTCAAGTACAATGTTGCTTTTTAGCGAATTCCGAAGGAATATAAACTATTGCGGTTGTTCTCACGGAATTATTTTTTAAAAATCTATCCATATCTACGTTGATAGTACATACTAGGCACCTAATTAAAGAAAAAAATAATTAAAATATACAAATATGTGTGTTTTTGTGTGGTCGAAATTTTTGTTTATTCTCCAAAAATCGGCATATAACCAACTAACAAACGTAGAATTCATTAACCAGTAACATTGGACCATTGGGAGTGAGGGTTAACTTAAAGCGGAAAGTGTTTAAAAAATTGAAACACCGCACTAGTCGTCGCAATATTTCCTCTTGGTAGATTTCTTTAAAATAAATTGATAAAAGCAGTTTCCCAAAATCAGGCCTAATAGGCCATTAGGAGTGGGGGTATACCTGAAACCCAACATTTAAAAATCGCTTTAGCATCACAAATATTTGTTTTTTTCACAACAAAACTCGGCATATACCATTTATATTAAATTATAAACATCGTTTCTGAAAACCGTCATCTTATTGGCAGTGGGAATTTATTTGGAAAACGAGGTGGGGTTAAAGAGAAATTTAAAAACAGCTCAAACGGTCGCAATTTAATTTTTTTTAAATAAAATTCAATATATGCCATTGAAATAAAATATTAAAAATAGTTTCACATAATCAGTTAAATCGGATTGTTAGGAGGATAATTATACCCAAATTTTAAAAATGACTCTAGTGCTTTTTCGCAACCAAACTGTTTGAACAGCATTTAAATAAAATAAGAAAAATATTTACTGTAAATCAGGGAATTTGGGTCATTAGAATCAGGGGTATACTCGAAAATCAAAATTTAAAATGAGTTCTTGTGTTTAATTTTGTCTATAAAATAAAATGGCAAATTCATTCAGCGTATAAACTGTGTTTATAATTGTGCATGATGTTTTATATTAACAAAAATATCGTCGTGAAGATCGCAAATGTGAAATATTAATGTAATATGTGTATGAAAATTATATTTATATATAATAACCTTCAGAAAACGTTTGAGCTACGTGTTTTTACTACAGTAGCATTAAAATTAAATGTCAAAGCCAATGAAAATGTAGCTTTCGATTGTTTTTATTTTATTTGTCCATTGTAATTTTTTCTGAATAGTTACAGGATTTTGTTTTATTGAAACATATGAACATCATCTTAAATACACAATGTAACGCGAAACTTTCTGCTATTTCTCTCTGTTTTGGTGAATGTAAAGATGATATCAAGAGCTCAGTTTATAAACATGTTACATTTAGAAATGTTTAAAAATGTTCACAAAGTATAGTTTTGTCTATAATTGGTCAAACATTTTATTTATTAATATGTACCATTAATTTTTGATTTTTTATTATTATTATTATTATTATTATTATTTCATTTTTCTTTTGCAATACTTAATAGATCGCAATAATTCTAATTTTGTTCCGCTTACTTTTGACGTATAAAGTAATTTCTCCATAGTCATTTATTTTTAAGTGATTTTGAAGGAAATAGACAAAGCTCATAAACTAATATATTATAGTTCAATTTTTTTATAATTAACTTTATCGTCTGTCATGCCAATGCCATAACTTATTTCATTAATGAATAAGGCCAACATGAATGTTATTTTTTTTAAAGTTATTCTACCGGCTGAAAAATTCGCTTAATTTACGCACCTCTTACGTGGGACTTTTTTTTCTACAACTTCTAACCTGTTCTTTACCTCATAATCATTTCTAATCAAAATAATAAATTGATATCGCAACTGTTATTGATATCAGTAATACCGTCATCATTCTCTCGGTAAGGAAATGTAATTAAGGGCGTGAATTTCGTTTTACTTTGTTGCTGTGGTAACAGGTTACGTAACAGCTGATTCCCAGCATCCATTTCACTTCGTTTATTTGAAATCGCTTTTATGGGGGAAATATGTTGTTTCGTAACCGGTTTACGTAATAATTTGCGTAAGAGAACCGTTTGGATGTTGCCAACTGTGTCGCTAGATATGAAATGGAGGAATAGTATCAGAAAGGGGAGATGTCTAAAACAGAGTTATATAAACCCTGCAAGAGCGTGGCCGTTGTGTTGTATAGAAAGGGAATGTATTATGTATGGCATAAGCCAATTACAAACATCTTTTTCTGTTTGTAGACCTGGCTTTTAGGGAGATATGGGAAATAATTACTGGTGTTTTGTGGTTAATGAAATACCTGCCCTGTAGAAGCAATTTTATAATATCTATAATGTCCTAAAAAGTGATTAGGATTTATTTTGTGTGATATTTTTGCTTAATACTATCGAAAATTTTGCATTTTTTTAAAATTTATTTGCTTTTAAATATATTCAGCTCTATTAGATTATTATTTTATTGACAATACTGTTGTATTATCAATAAAATGCCAAAATATAGTTTTAGAATACTTCTTTAATTTGTTCCTTTAGCAGTATATGAGGAAAAAATATTATTCTCGTTTGATACTGCGCACAGTAAGTTGCAATGGGAGCAATTGTGTAGTATAGATACGTATGGTTATAACACAATTTAATCCAGTAACACCATTACAATAAAACTGAAATGAGTCCAACGGATAGCTTTTATAATCCATTAAGTCTGTTAATTTTGTTATGAAATGTTAGATTGGATATTAAATATTCAATAATATATATATATATATATATAATAATACAACAAAAATAAATTATGAATACCACACACATGAATGAACGGTGTTTAACGCCCTTTTTTGCTACAGAGACACCACAGGCATGGACACGAATGACACATGAGATTTATTTATTTTTTTTTTTGAACGGTGTTTAACGCCCGTTTTTACTACAGAGGCACCACAGGTGGTGAACACTGATGATACATGAGATGAAATGATATATTGGGAAAGGATTTTTTTTTAAGAAAGGAAAGGTCCCAGGCCTAAGTTTAGGGTACCTCCCCGGCATTTGCCAGTTATGAGGACTGAGGAAAATCTGGACAAAATCTCAGTCAGGGAGGACGGTTCTGGTGGGATTCGAACCCCAGATATTCCGCTCACAAGTCCGCGCCTTAACGACCTTGGCCACACATGGCGGTATATCACACATAAGCAGCTGGTTTCACTCAATTGTTTTCCCACAACCCCATCCCCTATTATTAGCCCTCAGAGACCTCAGCTGTCTGAAATGTACTCCTCTTCCTTGCCTATCATGATCATCTCCCTTCTAACCGGCCGTACTTTTCCCTCCATTCTTTACATTCCGCAAGTATATGCACCCACGATTCCTCCTCATCACGGGCTAGGACAGATGCTCACCAATTTTCTTCGTTTATCTTAATATCCGCCTTGCCTTTAGAGCCACTCGAACCCCTGGCTAGTGAGTTTGGCCCCTGTTTACATTTATTGCTCCAATTGCCCACTCAGAATTCAGCCCAGATTGTTCTTATAGTGAAATCATTTCCTTGCATTGCGTAAGTGTCTGCTGCCTATCCATATCTCTCAAGCGACTCCTAAACTTCCTCCATACGCTCTTTTTATTCCCTGACCCACTATTATCGTTTTCAGTTCAATTCTTAATGATTCAAGTTGAAAATTTTGGTCGTGAATATTTTTTCGTTATTGTTCCTAAGGTTTAACGTGTGTAAAAGTTTTAAAATTTTCATTATCTATATTTGATATTATAGTAGTTCGAGCATTTTTGCCCTGCTTTAGAATTTACTTGATAAAGATTAAATATCTGCGGAAAAAGACCCTCAATAATCGAAGCAAATTACTTTGTAGGTAATATTCCATGAATTGCCAGTAGCTCTATTTTGTGGTCAATAGAGGAAACCAAATTCATCAAGAATAGTATAATTAGACATTTAGAGAGTTTCTTCTTGTTACTGTGCAAGATACAATATTCAGAAAGCACTAATTTTGGGGAAATCTTTGAGAAATTAATTTTAAAATGATTACAAGGGCTGTTCATTAAAGAAAGATCACCTTTTTTGACAACGTATCTTTTCTCATTCTCATTAATTTGATGACCTTTCCCAAATCCCGTTGGGTGCAATGCACCTGTTCCAGCGTTTCTACAGGTTTTCAAAGACAGGTTCTTCGGAATCGTCGCAACAACCTTCATCAGTGCTTCTGCAAAATGGAAAATGCCCCTCATGAAGGTTTTTCTTCAATTTGGGGAGAAGGAAAGAGTCACATGGGTGGAAAACCAGGCTATAGCGAGGGTGTAGGACATGTTCCACATTGATTTTTGTGAGATGTATAGGAACAACATTTGCAGTTTGTGGTTATGCGTTATCGTACTGTAGTAATCAGATTGTTGCACGGAAATATGGACTTTGCATAGTATAATGACAGTTGTAGTTGTGAGAGGTATAATATGCTGGTAACTTGACAACTTTTCCAGTAGAGGCAAACGCTTCTTATTGGTGGTGATGGATATTTTCATGGAGTAACATCTTTGACTGCATGCAAACTTACACTGAAGTCAGCAAGCCCTTGTGCGCAAACACGTCATATGTGCAGCTTTTCGGTTAGGTTCCCCCTAATGTAATTTTCAGAATTCGTGAATGAGTTCTTAATATTATGAAGGTCATTCTTAATTGAACATCTCTCATTTTAGCCCATTAAAAGGTGACAAATATAAAGGAGATAAACGTAGATTTTTACTTAAATACTAAAAATGTAAAACTTTGTATTAATTAAGTAAAACTACAAGTTTTTCATACTTTGACCTCCTTTCTGTTCTTCAATACCATCTTGTTTCATGCTGGTCTCTCATTTTCTGTATGACGTTTGTTCAAAAGTTATGAACATAAGGTGAACTATTTAATGCTCTGCCACTCTTGACCTTTTTGGCCCACATGGGAGGCCGAGGTCGTTAAGGCGCGGTGTCGTGAGCGGGAGGTCTTGGGGGTTTGAATCCCTCCAGGACCGTTCTCCCTGACTGAGATTTTTTTTCCAGGTTTTCCTCAATCCTCATAAATGGCGAATGCCGGCGAGGTATCCTAAACTTAGGCCTGGAACGTTTCCTTTCTTAAATATTCAGTGTTCACCGCCTGTGGTGCCTCAGCAGTAAAAACGGGCTTTAAACACTATTAAAAAAATATGTATATAGATGAATAATTTATTACTCTACCACTCTTGAACAAATCGTTTTAAAAGCAGTTTGTAGGTATCTTTGCTAGCAGAACACATCTTTTATTAACATTTATGAATATATTGTCAATTTGTTGATCTCACTTTAAAAGAGAACATAATATTCAAATATTGCATCGATAATTAGGTTCACGTCTGACCAAAGCCTTACATTGGGCAAGTCTGACGTACCACCCACAAGTAGTATAAAGCGGATTATGGAAAAATTGATGCCCCCCCCCCTTTTGTCAGATTCCATTCCAGTATTTGAACATAAACACAAGCATATCTATAATTCTTCTTGTAAGTGTACCTGAAACATCATTTGCACTGGTAGTTTTGTATTTCTTAATATGTTTATTTAAAGGGTAAAGGAGGGCAGTTCACGGATAAAGCGATATATACAAATGACGCAGGCAAAAAAAAAAAAATAGTCCAATCAATAAATGCACCCAATAAAAAAGGATGAAAAGGCAGCTACACGTTTAATTAACGAAATGAAAACCTTAAATGCAGTAATTAGACCATATTAAAATAAACGAACATGACACGGTGGAAAGGAAATTTAAAAATTCAGAGGGCGAGGATTTTATTTCAAAGAGCTTTCATTGCAGAGTGCGTAACTCAAACTAGGCACAAAACCAGTTAGTTAATTAAAAAGGCAGAGTAAGCCAATATATTGGCATTCACAATTGTGTTGAAAACAAAAAAATGTTAATTGGCGAATCGACCTTTATTTATGTGAAACAGAACGAGGAGTCCAACTGCAAGTTTCGTGTTTATTTAACTCTTCATTACAAAGAACGACAGGTAGTGGTTTGCAGAAATGCAACGTGATGATTTTTCTACGTGAATTATTTAATTCACGGGCCAATCCGCGTTAACTCCTATCTGTTCATATGCTTTGGCCACTCAGCGTTACCTGTAGGGAATGATTTAAACATGGATTAAAGACACGCATTTCGTAACCTTAGAATAAAATGGTTCTACGAGAATAGATCCATAAGATTCCGGCCTTCCAGATAAGGATTACCGCATTCACAAAACCCTCCTTATTTGGTGCCATAACTTATCTGTTAAGTAAATAATTCCAGCTGTAACTTCCGCAAAAAGAAGGCTATGTGTAGATGATTGTGACATGTTCGGAATGGAGTATTGCGCTCTTATGAATTTCTTCACAAATGAAGGACTTACTCCAAATGAAATTAAACAGCGATTGGACGGTGTATGTGGGGAAGCATTTCCCTCATATTCTACCGTAAAAGAATGGGTCAAACTTTTTCCAGGATCGAGAAAGCACTGAAGACGAAGAGCGTACAGGTAGGCCCTTGGAGGTGCTGACTCCTGAAAACATCGCTCTAGTGGAAGGAGAAATTACGGAAGATCGGCGGCTGTAAGTTACAACCATTAAGGTTAGTGCAAGATGGGTGCCTAGGCTTCTTTCCTCAGTCCAAAAGCAGCAACGAGAGAGAAGTTCTGCAAACCATTGTTACAGTAGATGAAACTATGGTCCTCTACTATGAACCGTTGTCCAAAAGAGAATCAATGGAGTAGCGTAAACCTAGCGAAGCACCGCCTCTAAAGGCCAAGGTCACTCAATCAACCAAGAAGATCATGGCCACAATCTTTTGGAACTGTGAAGGAATACTCTTCATTGACTTCAAGGAGAGGAACACCACAGTAAATGGGGATACTATGCTGGCCTACTGCACAGACTAAGTGCTTCCAACAAAGAGAAAAGTCGAGGAAAGCTGAGTGGTGATGTGCGCCTTCTTCACGACAACGCGCCTGCGCACACAGCTCTTCTTCTTGGAATGAGCCTCAGATTGCAGCAGCAGTTCAAAGCACCCTCTATATTCCATAGAAACGTTATGTAATAATACATGATTGATCAAGAATCGTAGTGGCTATAGCTTTTCGTTGCAATGTAGACGTGCATATATGGAAACAATGCAAATGTCCAACATCATGCGGTTATTAAGTACTTGGTAAAGAAGGGTATCAGTGTAACAGAAATGTATGGAGATATGACAAACATTCTAAGATACTCTGCACCTCATTTTCAACTTCAAGTGGGCTAGGGAGTTTAAAGGTGGCTGTGAAAGTTTGGAAGGATGACCAAAATCCGTCACATCAGAAATTATCTATAAGATGGAGTAGTTTTGGAGGTGTGCAAACTTGAAGGATTGAGCATTTCAGAGTAATAGAGGGAAGACATTTTCTCGAAAACCTTATTGCCAAAATTGTTGCTGCGACAACTCACTCATGATCTAAAGTGAAGGGGTTCAGAGAGCAAATTTCGCACCAATGTTTGGCCCGTTTTCAGAGAAATCCCGCCGATTTAATGCGTCTGAACAATGGAATGACCGCGATTATCTAACGTCAAAGGAGGCAAAGTATGCTCAATAAGCCTTGAAGGTAACAAAGAACTATCAAAAAATGGGACATTTTGCTACATCAAAAACTGATGATTCAACATCAAGCAGCCAAAGCAGAAATGATGATGACTACAGTGAAAAGTTCTCTGTCATTTGTCCGAAAGCATCTGAATGAAATTTGTCAAATAACCGTTCATAATTTCCACAAAACTGTTTCTTTTTCCTTTTTCTTTGACCGTAGTTTTAGTCATAAATTATCAGCATATTGATATAAATCATCAAATTTGCTGCAAAAGTTTCTCTAACCATCTCTGGTGCTTAGTTCCAGTAACCGTGGCGCTAACCTTATATGATGAGAATGTTCCAACAGCAATTAAGGCAAATATGACTCAAGTTATTGGAAGCAGCAAATGTGAACTGAATTGGTTTATTTAAGGACGCTCTTTAACATCTCAGGTCATCAGCGTCCCATTCAATTCAGGGCGTGAAACTGCCGACAAATTTTTCTTCTTTCAGGCTTGAGGTTCTTTATCGTGCCGTAAATGTGCATGGGACCCATGGCTTTACTTCCCTTCCGTAGGAAACCATCCTTAAGATTTTTACGCCCGAAAAATTCGGATTTGAACCCGCGATCTTGGATTTAGAAGGCAAGTATGCATACCACTACACCACCAGGACCGACAAGTAAAAGATGAAGAAAAGGTCAACTAAATAGCTATATTCGCACCAAAATTACTTTTATTCCTTTACAAATATTTTTCTTTATCAGCAGCGATTTCCTCGACCAAGACCCTTCACTTTGGAACAATGGTCCTGATTACAAAAGTGAAATTGTAAAATTGAAAAGATAGTTGTTGGGAATATAATTGCAGAAAGAGGATTCAGGGTTACTATAACATTCTCACAAAAGATGAAACTGAGAAACAATTTGTTTTACATATCGTAGCCAGAGACCGTAAAAATACCCAACAGTTATTAAATTCTCTTTCAGGAAAAAATAATGTACATAATTCGTTCGTTTATGTAATATTTTCATTTTATATAAATTATTGTTGTAAATAAAAATGCCTTTCTCTTATAATGAATGAATGGCGTTTAACGCCCGTTTTTGCTACAGAGGGACCGCACGCGATGGACACTGATGACACATGAGATGAAATGATATTTTTTAAAGGAAGGAATCGTTCCAGGCCTAAGTTTAAGGCATCGCCCGGCATTTTCCATTAACGAGGACTGAAGAAAACCTGAAAAAAAAACCTCAGGGAGTATGATCCCGGCGGAATTCGAACCCAGATCTCCCGCTCACGAGTCCGCGTCTTAACGACCTCGGCCACCCGTGGCGGTGTTTCTCTTATAGCAGTTGTATTCATTAATAAAAAAAATCCTATTATTTCTTAAACTTTTCATGTTATTTCGGAATTTTTCGAAAGTTTTGGAAAATTTTATTCAGAATGTTTTTCAATATTTGTTGGATTACCCAGAAGTTGTCCAAATGAGCTAAAAATTTGCACAAATCAGTTTTTGTCGTAACAAGATGGAGGTGGGAGCTAAACTTTTAGAAAGTTGAAAAATAAGGGCTACTCTATGAAAGGTAGTTCAAAAATATGCTGTTAACTGGCGGTTATGCCAGCGCGCTTCTCAGTTTGTGAATTCTTTAAGAAATGGCCGGTATGGGAAACGCAATAACCTGTTTCATGAAATGTTATTGTGTCTCTGAGTAATAAACGTATGCGTCAATACAGTGACCTGTAGTTTCGTTTAAATTGTCGCGTGAAACGACAGTAACACCTGAACTAACACTTTCGAATGCTCTCAAACGAAAGATTGAAAGGTCGTTCTTCTCTACAGGAAATTGTAGGTAAAAGTTTTAACCCAATTTCAAGTCTGCGTCACCCGCACACACGCTTTTGAGAAAATTGCATTTTAAGTGAACAGAAATATATACTCTTTTATGGAAATATTTCCTCCTAAAATGGAAAATCTGTATCGAATATAGAAATTGTGGTTTGTGATTGTAAGTTGAACAATTAAATATATAAAAAAACCAGCTAATGCCATTGTCTCATAAGTTTAAAAATTGGAGAGTCTATTACGATGTCATGGATTCAATTATAGAATATTATTTTTTTAGAGACCACTAGTTGCCAAAGTAATTATCTGTTTGGTTTCTGGAACATTTAAGCAAATAAAAAAAGACAAAAATAGTTAGAAACAACTCTCCTCTTATTATCATTGTATAATAATTTAAACTTATAAACAACACTAATACAATTAATTCTAAACCTAACAAATCACTAATAAATGCTTACTTATACATGTAATATTAGTTTTGAAAGTGCATTTAATTGTAATTTTTTGTAAGATTGTCTTATAAACATAGCTTAGATATCTACAATCATTATTGTTTCTGAAATTTAAGCCCTTAGCAGTAGTTTCTCATAATTTTGCACCACATTTCGTTGCTGAGAATGTAGGTGTATGGAAGTGTAATTGAAGTCGATTATGGAAAAGGGCATTCGGACTATCCAAAACATTGGGGTCACAAAGGAGGGCAATGAAATGGTGGCTTAGGCCAATGGAGTAGTTCATACTCGAGCTAAATGTTCTAGACATCTGGTGCAAAATATAGCTTATGTTTTTGGGCTGCAGAGAAATTGGAATGGATTCAATATGGCAAACAGGTAATGAACATAATTAAAATGTATGGGAAAAAGGTAGGACAAGGCTAGAGACTATCAACAGACAGGAAATCTAGGAGAATGTAACACGAAAATCTCCTTGAGTCTATCGAAGAAATAGCCTGAGGTAAAGAGGTTTATATGTTCGTTCTAGGGAGAAAGGCAAGATCAGGAATGACCTGGTTTAGACTGAGGTTGGATGGCTATAGCGGTTAGTTCTGGTAGGAGAAGCTGCACATTTGTAGAACTGAGAAGGAATGGGTATATACTCTAGCCGAATGTACCCAGTGGAAGTTCCTGAGAAAATCGCTGTTTCCAGGAAATTTCGTAACAATTGGAGGCCGAATGGCATACTGGGACTTGTTTGTGGATCACATAAATTAACTGAATAGGCAATTTCCTTAAACATCAGTAGACTAACCGACAATATGGTCTTATTCGCCAAACAATCTATTCTTGAACAATTATGCGAGCATAGCAAAAATGCAGGGCTATCACTAAACAAACTGAAGAAATAGTTAATTTCAAACGGACCTGAAATCCCGACAAAAATAGATGGTACGGTCCTCACGTGTATGAGCGAATATACATACCAAGGACAACACATTTCCTTCCATGATAAAATGGAAAAAGAAGTACAAAAAAGGATCTCATAAACCTGGAGAGCATTTTGGGTACTTAAGTTAATATTGTTAGACCAAACACTGACTAAGAAAATCAGATTCCAGACGCTCTAAACCTGTGTATACCTGTATTACTATATGGGTGCCAGACATGGTCAGTAACAGAAAAACAAAAGAGCAAATTTCAAATATATCCAAGAAAAATGCAACGCAAGATCCTGGGAATAACTTTGAAGGGCAAAATAACTATATAATCAATAAAGCAGTTATCTCAGACAACAGACATCGCACAAATAGCTACCAGAAACAAATGGCAACGGGACGGTCACGTCGCAAGAATGCAAGGCAGACCCAAACAGATCTCTTCAAGGAACATGCAGGTCCAGATTGATCAAGAGTAGCGGGAGGAAGAGACAAATGAAATATCTCGAGAAGCAACTAGTGCAGAGAGAAATGGAGTAACCCAAGAGTGTCTTAAACAGCATACGAACAACTAGCGAGGAATAGCTCACCACGTTAGGTAAAAGCGAACTGCTTTCCCTACTTGTTAGGAGACCTTTGTACTTAAGGGACACAATAGGCTATTTTTATCTTATATTGACAATTTACTATTTCCACAGGAGTAGAAATGGACCTCGCGCTAAACCCGGTTCATTCAATAAATCGTAGCACAGGAGTGCAATGTTTAAAAAAATTGAAAAGTTGATTTATTATAATGTTAATCTATTGCTCTCGAAAATACGTCCTTAAGGTAATAATAAAACATCTCGCTAAAAGTAAGAGTTATAAATGAAAAGCCAACATTTATGAACTTTGCCTTTTTAAGATTACCGTTATCAGGAAATGTGACAGGACAATAATTTTGTGGCCTTCCCGCTGCGCATCAAATACATGTTGAGGTTTTACCTCCAGAATTAAATTCATTATAGAGGAGAGAGGATCAGAAGTTATCCTACACCAAAGTTGAGTATTTTATCTCCATGGTTGTGGATATGCAACAGATGATGACACCTGTGCTAACAAAGACCTGCGGCGGAGAAAGCTTTGAAGTTGGCTTCATTAGTATCTGGGAGGGCTTGGCTCGGAAAGTCGACCCATTGGCCTCATCATGACTCTTACTGTGCCTATCTGCTCCTCGTTAATCTCGCTTCCAGGCTGAAACAATACCTTCTGCTTTGTTTTCTAGATACCTTCCACCTCCTACAACATATACAGGGTGTTTCTTTTTGAAAACGCTCATATCTTGGTTCATTATAAGTATACAAAAGCTGTATAATATTTTTATAACCCACATAATTATTATCGGCTTCTCAAAGTAGTTCCCGTTGGATGAAATTCAGCTGTCCTAGCGTTTCTGCCAGTCTCTTCAAAGACGTGCTGGAAACTATTTGTAACAGATCCTTCAGAATCGCCTCCGCAGTCCTAACCACTGCCAATAGAAATGCCTCCCACGAAAATGTTTCTTAACTTTAAAAGAAAAGAAAAATGTTGTACGGATCTAAATTTGAACTATAGGGAGGATGAGGGACATACTTTACAATGCTTTTATAAGATATTCAGTAACAATATTTGTGATGTGCTGCATTCAATTACCCAGTTACAGTTGCGTGTGTAAGCTGGTAAAAAAGGAGATAAAGATAACCTATTGTGTCCCTTAAGGGCAATGGCCTCCTAACAAGTAGGGAAAACTCGCTTTTTCCTAACGTGGTGAGTTATTTCTCGCTAGTTGTTCGTACGCTGTTTAAGACACTCTTTGGTTACTCCATTTCTCACTGCACTAGTTGCTTCTCGAGAGATTTCCATTTTTCTCTTCCTCTTGCTACTCCTGACCTGCATGTTCCTTGAAAAAATCTGTCCAACTTCTTCTGTCCTTTTTCCTATCCGGGGGTCCCACATGGAGATCTTGTAGGTCCACTTATTGTCCTGCATTCTTGCGACGTGACCGCCCCATTGCCATTTGCTTCTGGTAGCTATTTGTGCGATGTCTGTTGTCTGAGATAACTGATTTATTAATACTATAGGTATTTTGTCCTTCAAAGTTATTCTTAGGATCTTCCGTTGCATTTTTCTTTGGCATATTTGAATTTTGTTCTTTTGTTTTTCTGTTATTGACCATGTCTGGTACCCATATAGTAATACAGGGTATACACAGGTTTCGAGAGTCTGGAATCTGGTTTACTTAGTTAGTGTTTGGTCTAACGATATAACTTAAGGGTCCAAAATGCTCTCCAGGTTAATGAGATCCTTCTTTGTCCATTTTATCACGGAAGGAAATCTGTTGTCCTAGGTATGAATATTCACTCATATATGTTAGGACTGTTCCATCTATTTTTATCGGGGTTTGAGGTCTGTTTGAAATTAACTGTGCCTTAAGTAGCTGGTAAGCTATTCCTTGAAAATCGAAAAATGAGATGTTCATAACTTTCCTAGCAGAAGCCAACGCTTTTACTTTTTTTGTTGTTGGTGATTATGGGGGATTTCCACACAGAGCTTTGCTATTTGCTCTCAGTGCAGTGAAATAATGCATACAGGGGTCATCACTAGTGATTACCTTCTAATGAATCTCCCCTTTTCCAGTTACATCAACTTCAATGTGTAACTTTTCAGTTGCCATCCTCTGGGTCGCATCCAAGGAAAGTGTTCTTAATGTTATTCGACTAACCTCTCTGACAGTGACAGCAGCGGTGTTAATATTTCTTTCCGTAGAGGTCAAACCATATTTCCATCTGTGATATAGAAAAACTCAAACTCTTCATCTTTTCCACGTCTTTCTCTATTTGATAACAAACGAGCATTGTTCATTCGCTACACACTTTCATTACAACTGTCATCTAGCGTCTGAATAGCGAGCTAGTGTCAATCTGTTGTCCCATTTACAGTGAAAATTAAACGTAACGTAAATTTAAACGTAAAAGCGAGATGCTATGTATTGTAATTGAATCAATCACAATGAATAATGTAAACTAAAAATGAACGTACAATTAGAACTAAACTTAGAAGCTTGCAGGGTACAAAGTTTTGTTTCTACGTCTAACTTAAACTTAAGAAATCGGCCAATCAGAACACAGCTGCTCTGCTTGTAGAGCTCTGTGATAGAATTTATCCATACACGGAGCACGAAAATCAAATGCAACTCTTGCTGCTTGCTGCCGCAGGTCCCGAGCGACGGCGAACAGAGTCGAAGGTAGTGACTTCATAGATATAGCAAGATAATATGGCTTTCAAGTAAATAATACCACTCCTAGAATGCGCTATAAATTGATGTTTATGAATCTTTTTCTGTTGCAATCAAAGCAGATTTGCCACCATTATAGTGATTTACCCGCCCCTATCAATTTATATTTACGAAAAAACGGCTGGATTCACCGTTTCTAGGATTTACCCGAGGTTAGCGTTAGTATACATACATTATTTGCGAATTCCAATATGAGCAGATTTGCAACCGTTACAATATTTTACCCGCCTAACAATCCCCTATCAATTTATATTTAAAAATTACGGAGAATAACGCATAGGTTACATTATGTTTAATACATGCAACATTTACACTCACAGTAGTTCGGTTCTTTCCGCTGCCGTTCGGAACTTGCAGCAGCTAGCAGCAAGAGTTGCACTTGATTTTCGTGCTACGTGTAAGGGCAAGTTATGGTAGATACAGCTGAAGATCAGCGACTCTGTAGACAGAATGGTGTCACTGGACAAAAGAATAATTGCATTATAAGAAAGCTATCCTTGCTCATATTACTCCAATCAAATTAATACTGCACTGTGCATCTGCATAAACGCTACCGCCATCTGCTCAGAAGCAGCCATTTTGCTGCTGTTGCAAGTCTTAGTCCTTTTCAAAGCTAGTGAAAGTTTATACTCATCAGCGGCGTTTTAATCCTTTAAAATGAAGCAAAAGAGTTTTAATTTTTTTTTTTTTTGAATTTCCTATTGCATTAAACAATCTTTTAAAAATAACTTAAGCATTATTTACACTAATGTAAAAGTTAATCATTTTATGGAATATCCACTAATATACCCACAACTTCTGATTAAGAAAATTGTATTAAATAAATTATTTGTAAAAATGACTTCATATTTTAAATGTATGTTTTAAATTAATGGACCAATTGCGTGGTCAACTATGATCAAGAAGTTCTAGATTTTTGTAAGGCTGTTCTATATTTTATATAACACTGTCGTGTTCATTCTCCGCACTTATACACTATATTAAATTAGCGAAATGGATGAGGTAACATTTGATGTTCTGTATATCTAATTTATGAATACGTTACTACGTTAATATTCCCGTAATGTTCTCTATTTCGCAATACGGATACATTTTATTAATTAGCGCTGCGCGTCTAAAGCATATTTGATTTTGTTCACGTTTGAGAGGCTACTGTTTAACTCTTCAATTTCTAAATTGCTAGGTAGATACCGTCTTTCGAAATGTAAACAAGTTTAGATAGTTTTAAATTATACAAATTCTTCCATATAGCTTAAAAATAGTTTGTTTTTATATAACTTATTTATTCAACAAGAAAAATAAAACCTAAGCTTTTAAACACTAGATTTTAGCATGCATCTCAGAGCTATAACATTATACACGACATAATTTCCAACAGGTATTTAAGAGGAGCATGAAGGGATTATCCGTGTAACATTAAATTTGCCAACTTCAATTGTCATTTTTTCTAAGGACTATTATTAGCTAATAAAATTAAACTTTTACAGCCTATAGATGCACATAATTTTTTCTGATATGTTTTCACTACTATACTATGCCTCTGAAGTAATTTGTGCATTTTTTCAGTTTTTTACTATTTTCTAAACATTTTATTTTTTACATTGCCACATTTTGTCCTAACTCTACCACCATAGATCCACATAATTACAACGATATCACGAAACAGTGGTAAAAGTTTTATTGTGAAATACATTGAACAGATCCTTAAAAAACTGGAAAGCTTATACAAAAATTGTAGTTTTTCAATTAATTGTCGCCAAAAATATTTTTACAGAAAAACTAACTTTTTGAGGGAAACACCAGCTAAAACCCTTCAATATTGTAATAAAAAAAAAGGATTATGTAACGGAAACAACGCTGCTAATTTATGAATTATAAATATTTCTATCATTTAAGAAAAACCACAGCCTTTTAGAGCAAATAGTTTCTGAGATATAGAATTTAGTACTCGCGATATTATATTATTATTATTATTATTAATAATAATAATAATAATAATAATAATAATAATAATAAGGCTTCTGCAGCGATATAATTAAACATTTGTTAAAATACTTATAACAAACGAGCATTAATGAAAATAGTACCAAAATAATCAGAAAATTCCAAATATTAAAATGGTATAAAAAACAAAAATGTAATTTTGACTCCCCTTTCCTTTAATACTTCCCTTAATGTTTGTGTGTGATTCTGCTAACTAGAAAGACCATAGCTCACCAACTCGGCAAGGTCTCCTCTACTCTCATACACAGTTGTATCCTCAAGAAATAATCATGGAAGTAACCACGACGTCTTTGTAGAACGCTACAGCTTCTTCGAACTTCCAAACTGCCGGTATATCCGTTTTTAAGTTGGAAGCAAGAAAAAGTCGCAGGGAGCCTATGTGGACTGTACGGTGGGTGTATCACCAGTATCACTCCGAATTCTTGCAGAAATTTCATTGTTTTTAAAGAGACATGTGCACAGTTATTGTCGCAGTGAACCAGCAATACTCGTAACCATTAATTAATTTATTTAAGTGCTCTGAAGACCATGGGGGAAAAAACTACGGTATATCAAGTGGCATTTCCTGGCCTGTAATGCTTGTAGTATGGTCACTTACTGAGAAGAAACTTGGAACCATCTTTCAGCCTACGCTTAGCCTTCATTGGGAGTAACCATTGTTGAAGACTGAGATTGCCGACTGCCTCTTTGATGCGTGAATATATCATTTGCACATTCTCAGCTTCCGTTATCGAAATTACGAATTGTTTTCTGGCACCGTTTCACTCTTGCTGTCTTTTGTTGTTTTGGGGTGATGTGGGATATAAAACAACAAAGTTTCCTCGATTTCTGAAACCTGTGGCAAATAAGTTTAGAGACTCCTCTAAAGTAGATGAGAACTTATTTTGTAATTAATATTAGGGCGCGTTTATCTTGTCTCATTGTTGACGGATCAGGAAACAAAAACACTATCGTCAAAAGCATGACTTCATCGGCGTTGCAACAGTTACGGAGTAAGCGGAATTACTCGGTATCAACTCGTTTTCAAGTACGTCGTCTACTTTTTGATATGCAAGTTTGTTATTAAGTTTAGTGGTTGTGCTTTGTATCAAACAAAAGTGATCCTGTAGGCTTCCGACAAAATGTAATTCATATTTTTAGATATTTTAGCATTTGCTGTTCTTTGTATTGTCTTCATATTTCTCGCGAACATATTCTACATAGGTTTAGGTAACTGTTGGCTTTAAAATGACTAATAGGCATGGCAAAGGCATAACTGTTAGAAGCCAGGCTTAAGAATTTATGCATGCCTTTACAGAATATTTTGAAAAAGATAGAAATAATGGTGGCCCTATAATTTCCGTGCAGAAGATACTTGAGAGAATATCTGCGGCTTTAAATTTGCATAACAACACTATGTAAATATATGAGGGTAGGTCCATAAGTTTCCGGCCTCGCCGATAATTCTTATCTGATGTCCTACCTTATCTTTTACCGATTTTCATTGCGGTAAAACAAATATTGGTGCCGATAGAGCGTTTTTTTTAACTTTGGGTTTTAGGTAAACCCCCACTCATAATATGATCTCACTGATTTTCAGAAACTATTGTTCTTATTTTGATTAAATGGCATATACCGAGTTACGTTGAGAAAAAACAAAAATTGATATCGCTAAAGCGATTTTTATATGTTCGCTTTATATCCCACTTTAAATTTCGTCTTTCATGTATACCCCAACTTCTAATCGTCCCATTCCCCTGATTATTAAAATATTCTTATTTTATTCAACTGTTATATACACAATTTCATTGCGAAATATATAAATTAACAGTAATTATGATAGCAGAAAAAGATAAAACACAAAGAAAAAGTCACACTTCAGATCGCAATGGTATAAAATGTAATAAATAATAAAGTCTATGAGAAAACACAGAGAAAGTAAGAAATAAAATTAAAAAAATAATAGATAAATAGAAAAGAAGTCAAAAGCAAAGCACACAAAAGCAAATTAAACTTAATAAGCAAAGCTAAAAGCAGCACCAGAGGTGCAAACAATATATAAGAAAAATAAAAAAGGCAACACTATCAACAATGTAACAAATTAACAGTAATTATGATAGTAGAAAAAGATCAAACACAAAGAAAAAGTCACACTTGAGATCGCTTTGTGTTTTATCTTTTTCTGCTATCATAATTAGTGTTAATTTGTTACATTGTTGATAGTGTTGCCTTATTTTTATTTTCTTATATATATATTAAATTTTACTTACGTTAACCCTCACGCCAATGGTTCAATTTTGCTGGCTTACGAACTGGATGAATAATTGTTAATTCATTATTATATGCTAGGTTTAGTTTAAAAAAAAATTGCGGCCCCTTAAGCGTTAACAGTCATTATATAATCGATGAAAATTTGAAGAAATGTTTTCAGAACTAAAACAGCAATAGTTACATTTTTTCAGAATTCGCTAACAGCTTGCAACCCCTCAACAGTGTCTTGCTTTCCCAAGACGTTCAGAAAACTTAACAGGCAGCAGTTGACGGTGCTCTGCTGCTGATTAATTAATACCCAACCCTTAACAAAGGTAGCTAAGAACGAGACAAATAGAACAATTGTGCAAGAAAAGACTGTAATTACGTTTGCCATACGTAATAATGTCCCACTATATTTGCGTGATAAAGGCCATTAAGTCTGAAAGGGGAATCTTATTGTGCTTGTATTCTTACCGACCAGGTCGTAACTCATTCCGTTTATAGTCTGCTCTATAGAATTGCGTTTCAGACAGCTGAATAGCTTGTTCCGAAACAATCAAATACAGTTCTTTTGAATGAGTTAGCATAATTCTTATTGAGCCTCTTAATGCTAAAAAATACGAGTGTAAAAAGGAATGCTAAGCGAATCCTAAAGCAGTTTCATTTTCTCACAAAATAAAAATCCAAAGCATTTTTTACTAATGAAACATTAAGTATATTGTTTAAAAATTATATAACTCTAATGAAAACATACATTTATCTTTAATGTGAATAAGAAACACATAAATTATTTTTATTTTCTGCACTTTGATAACGTTTACATACCTGTTATATAAAATTCCAAAGCAAATTGTAAAAAAAAAAAAAAAATTTTTTTTTTTTTATAAAAACGTTCCTAAAGAGTAATTATTTTTCGGACGAGTGTTTAGTTAAGAAGCATAAAGCCTTCGCTTTAGAAACTCATTTTCTTAAAAACAGAAGCCTTAAAAAATAACTTCATGATTGTGTATTAATCAGTGTTTAAAAACTTTTAAAATAAGCTCATGATTTCATGGCCGTGAAAATGCACCATATTTAAGAGCAGTTAGTTTTTTTAATGCATATACGAGGATGCCATTAGTTAAGATATATTTTATAGGAGGTACTGCGTGTTTATATGGGTATTGTCAGTAGATGGCAGCATTAGTCCGGTGGCAATTGGTGACAATCTATGTTTACAATAGCGAAAGAGTAGTTGCAAGATGGCGGTGTCTCTGAATGAATGTACAACCCAGCAGGGCTTCCTTGTCAATTTTCGTGGACAAAACATACGGTTTTAAAGAATATTTTTACTTTGAGAAGATTCTGTTACATCAAGCTGTTTATACAACTGGATGCGAATGTTCTCTGAGCGGCAGAGAGGTATAAAAGACAAAAGCCAGAAGCTCATTTAGGCGTTGAAGACTCAAGAAGCAATAGAGATGGCTATCCTTAAAATTACCAAGAACAAGATGCAATTCTAACGAAACCCTAAGCACTGTGTCTGGACGTTTAGTCGATCATCACAATCTGTGCGATGCTGACTTGCTAAGAGCTATCCGTAGAGGTTTGGATGTACTCTTAGAATAAACATGAACAAGGCCTGAAACAATGACCTACTCAGAAAACGTGTCAACGTTGGGTTCACATTATGTTTTAACTCCGCCTTTAGTTCTTGTTCAAATTATGCCATTAAACAGGAAACTTGTTCTTAAATAAAATCAAATTATCGTTATGCAAGTATTGTTAAATATAATGGACAATGTATAATTTAATTCTATGCGCTTTTGCCCAAATACAAAAACTTAAATTAATAATTCCAATTTCAAAATAAATGCCTCATTAATAAAAGCTCTAAAGTGAAAAACTGTGTTCATGTTTTAAAATACCCACATAGTACAGTTTTATTTGTGAGTTTTTATATATTTCATTTAATTATTAGTATACCATTAATTTTGTATTAATATATTATTATTATTATTATTATTATTATAAAATATGCTTTCTGTTTTGTAATACTTACAGAATTGAAGGAAATATAATTTTCCCCCTTTTGAAAATTAGAGTAATTTCACTATAAACGTTTATTTTCACATTTTGGGAGTTATCGTTGTTAAGTATCATTCTCTTTTGTGACCTGCTGCAAAGTTTCAGATGGCGCAAGTGTAGTCACTTATTTGTGACGATCATAAAAACTAGTGTTGACATTTTCTATAAAATGGATAAAACTGAAATACGAGTTGTGGTAAAGTTCTTCATTTTGAAAGATTTAATCCCAACAGAGTTAGATTTCACATTAAAGGATTCTTCCCCTTCGTTGTCGACGGTTGAAAAAGGGCTGCTGGATTTAAGCGTTGTTGGCAGATATGTTCAAGGTGATGACCGATCATCATCGGGCGTTCCAAAACTTCTACGACCAGCGAGAAGGTGACAAAAATTCACATTGATCACCCATTGAAGGTGTGCAAGGTGTGCTCCCATCGGAGCCATGCAGGTTAAATTTAGATTCATATGAAAAAATTACCTCATTTCCCATGTTTACTGTTCTTGCTGCATGCTCTTTTGTCCACTGTAATCACTTAAGTCAGCAAAGGTTTCTTTCTGTGTTGATGGTAGAATTTCTTCTCAAGGAGTCTACTTCTGATAGTTCTGCTGATCACTGAGAAGTCACACATGTCTTTAAATATCGCTTCAGTTCTGAGGATGATAGCCAAAGATAACCGAGACTATTTCTTTTTAGTATCCTGTCATGTTTTGGAGTAGATACAATTTTCCTGCCTCTTCCTTTCACCCGGTTAACATTTCCTTTCTCCCTGTATTTCTATAATACTGCTGAAACGGTAGACTGATGAAAACTTGTTCTAGAGGCTGTCTCTAGTGCTTAGAACAACAGAGTAAATGCAAGAATGAAACTTCCGAGACTGCTGGTGTGATAAGAGCTGCAGTCCCGAGCGACAGCGGAGAGAGCCGAAGATAGTGTGATTTGCGCAGATATAGGTAGATATATCAAATGCAACGGCATGATAGCCCAGACGGTTAGAGCGTCATGCTATAGACGTGGTTGTCGCGGTTAAAGGAGATTTTCAAACATTCCAATGAAATACTCCTTAACATAGTACCACGCATACAGTTCGCTACAAATTGATATTTACGAATTTCTTTTTCTGTTGGAATCAAAGGATTGCTGATGTGGTAAGAGCTGCAGCCAAAGGTGGTGTGACTTTCACAGTTAAAGCTAGATAATAAGGATCTGAAGCGCAATGGCATGATAGCTCAGATGGTTAGAGCGTTAAGTCATAGAGGTGAAGGTAGTAGTTACGATTTCTCACGTCCTGATACTTTTTTCTTTTCTTTTTTTCTGCCGGAGTTAAATCAGCTTTGTAACCATTCCAATGATTTACTTCCCAATATACTACCACGCACACAATGCGCTATAAATTAATATTTAAGAAATTCTTTTTCTTAAAGGAATCAATGGAGATTTGGCACCATTACAGTGATTTACCCGCACTTATCAATTCATATTTACGAAAGGGAGGCGAGCGTAGACTGTGAGGCCGTAACGAGCCGCAGCAAACCACTGGGTCCACCGGTTTCTAGGGTTTACCCGAGGTTATGGTTAAGATTGTGTGTACAGGTGAATTGCGAATTCCAATAAGAAACGCGTGGTACAACGTGAATAACTCAGTTTTATAATAAGGAACAACATATTGCACCCAGAAAGTTACGTAGAAGAACACATCGGTTACAATACGTTTAACAAAAAACTAATGCATGTAACAGTTACACTTTTACAAGCGGCCACGCAGAGTCTGCTATCTCTCGTTCGGGACTCTCCGCTGTCGCTCGGGATTGCAACTCTTACCACACCAGCAGTCTCAGAGGTTTCTTGTTGTAAGGGCAAGTACATATTTTTACCACTATACCTATGACTTCCTTCAGGAAGTAAAGTCTGTTGTAGATTTCTGGCACATAAAAGAATCTTAAGCTTGAAAGAAGAGGCCTCTGAGCAAAATTTATTAGCCGATTCACCAGAGATGTTAAAGACCGTCCTTAAATAAATAAAATAAATTAAATTACCATTTGTAGTACCTTATATTGGAATTATGTATTAAGAATGACAGAATTACATGTAGTAAAGAAGGTTTCTAAATACTATGAGTTTAGCAAAGTTCACTAAATTCTTTTACGTTGCCAAGGAAACTACAGCTGTACATATCTCACTCTTTCACTTTGCCGGTACATAAATTGCACCTGACTGAAGGCCTTTCCAATGCTAATGAGGAGACATATAAAAAGGAATGTGCCAAGATTTAGAATAGGAAATGAACCCTCACGTTTAATACTGCACCCCTCCCATTTTTTTTTAACTTGCTTGTCCTTAATCCTTTCACACTTCCATGCGCCCTTCAAACGACAACCTGTTGGGTTTTATGGCTTTCGCTTGTTATAGCGTCGGATTCCGTAGCGTCCAGGCGCCAACGATTTCGATTTACATAAAAAGGTTCTGGAATTATTTCGCCACGCTTCTGCAAGAGGAAAACTACCAAGGTTTCCTTTTATGTACGGAATGTAATCAGCCCTCTAAAACGTGCCTTTATTAAACTGTTGGAAGTTAATCCTGCAGTCATACAAAGAGTTTCAAAATGCTCTTTTTGCTTTCGCTGAATGGATACGGCTTGATAAATCTTAACGTATATTGTTAAACTCGTTTGCTGCCTGAAATGGATTTAGATTAATTACACAGGCTTATGACAGAGTAACAAAGGAAAATATTAACGTATTGAGCAGATTTAGTTAAGCAAGAATGACAGTAATCTCATTCAAATGGTACAAAGGCGACCGACACTTTTCCGAAGGCTTCAACTGCGTCTGTTTTTTAATATCGTCATAAATGAGAATATTATATAATTTAATTTAATTATACTATCCATTAACATAGAATGCGCAACCTTTTTAACGTGACGTTAAACATGTTAGTAGTAAGAAAAGTCCCAGATGGAATATTTCACTATCCACAGCTTGAGTCAGTCATTTTAGAACTTTATCTACAGTGAGCTGCACTAAGTGATCCACGATATTCGGTATGCTGTAGCACACTGTGATAACTATCGCTATCCAAAACTTGTAACGAAGCTGGTGAAAGGTTATGAAAGATTCAAACTATCACCAGTAATATTTATCCTATTTGGATATTAGTTCTACAGAGGGATCAGCGATGCTTTCCCTAGCGCCCGGAGTTTTTCCAATGAGAGAGCCACCACTCTTTTGCCGCGACGTGGATGTGGGTAACAAGCCTGCTTGCTTCCTTACTTGTTGACCATGATGACTGTGGCAGTCGTAGGTTCATAAGTTTCCGGCCTAATCATTTTTAGGTATGATAAAGACTTATTTCCCTTTTCAATATAGTTATTCTTTGTTGCAACGCACTTCTCACATCTTTAAATTAACATTTTAATCCCCTCCCCCAAATAGTCAGAAGTCTTGTCTGCTAAATGGTCATCCATCACTTATTCGTCACACGTAAATTTCTTTCCTCGAAGTTCCTTCTTGAGTTTTGAGAAGAAAAAATAGTCACTGGGGTTAGATCAGGGCTGTAGGGAAAATCCGCACACCACCACTCAGCTTTACTCGCCTTTTCTCTTTGATGGAAGAACTTAGGCCAGCATAGAACTCCCCATTTACTGTGGTGTTCCTCTCCTTGAAGTCGATGAAGAGTATTCCTTCACAGTCTCAAAAGATTGTGGCCATGATCTTCTTGGTTGATTGAGTGACCTTGGACTTAAGAGGCGGTGCTTCGCCAGGTTTACGCCACTCCATTGATTCTCTTTTGGACAAGGGATCATAGTAGAGGGCCATAGTTTCATCTCCTGTAACAATGGTTTGCAGAACTTCTCTCTCGTTACCACGGTAGAGCTCCAAATATGCCTGACAACAGATGACTCGTTGCTGCTTTTGGACTGAGGAAGCAAGGTACCCATCTTGCACTAACCTTATTCATGTTGAAATGTTCATCAATAATTCGAAGGATTGTTGTTTTAGAAAGGTCCAAACTTGTTGCTATTTCTGTAACTTTGAGCCGCTGGTCTTGCATAATTTCTCCTTCCACAAGAGCGGTGTTTTCAGGAGTGAGCGCCTCCAAGGGCCGACCTGCACGCTCTAAAGGTAATAATCTTTATCGGCGAGGCTGGAAACCTACCCTCGTACATCAAGTGTATTATGCCTCGTGTGTTTACAACGGCCTAGCGTATCTTTATGAATCATTCATATGTGTTAACTCAGTCTGCTCGTGAAATTCGAAGACTTTCAAGCAAGATTGCCCAGGGCAGATGTTCTAGGTTGTAAAACAGTACATAACTATACAATAAATGTTAGAAACTGAAAGTATTCAGCCTAAGAAACCAACAAAGTAGAGTAGCGTTCTCACCAAAGACATTACATGACATTGGCAATTAGAAAATTCTCTTAGAAAATCTCCTCATCGTCCTGCACAAGTGGGAATTTGGGTCAAAAACTACTAAATTTAATAGCCTACAATTATCACTGGAATAAATTTAAAAATGCCGCGTACAAGAGGAACCCGTAAACTATATAAAAAGTCAAAGATAATATTAGCCAGGAAATTGTGCAAATTCCTCAAAGTGAACTACTGTAAGGACGAATAATTTCCTAAACAGATGCCAAAAATGTATGGAGAATGAAGGAACGCAGATTCGGCACCTCACGTGATAGTTAGGTAAAGAAACGAGCCTCTTAAATTGGTTTGTGCATTGTCGTGTGGTTGTTTCTGTATTGTTTTACTCTCTCGCTAGTCACCGAGACCAGACTCGCCCTAGGTAAAACACTCCGGGGGAAAACAAAACTTATCACACCGTGTTTGGAGTCTGAGTTATTAAAGCCGTGTTCATAAAGTTGAAACTTATCGCTTGGATGTAATTGCATCTCACCTTCAGTGAAATACGCTAGCGCGAGTATCGTAGCTAATGAGAAAACACGCTAAACACTGTCAATATGCACTTTCAGCACGTTGTAATATCTTGCACCCATTTCCCGCGGGAACCTATCACTTTATTATAAATCATGGAAAATCGCATGCAATCATAATGGGGCATAATCGATTATTTAACAAATCCAATTAAATATTATCTTCGCCAATCTTTTTCCACCAAGCCCTTTCTTCAGATTTCGGAATAAAACGTATTTATTGGAGGTTAAATATGGCGGACGTAGAAGCAAAGGCCAGAGAGCTTTCTTTTTCGCAATGTGTAGACGTTTACCCTGAATAGCATTCTTCAGATAGTCCAGTAGTGAAGCGTAATACTCTCTGGTGATCGATTCTGCCCTTCTGGATGAGAATCCGAAAACTGTAGCCATGACTTTTTCTGCAGATGGCACCGTTTTTGCTTTCTTTAGTGCACTTTCACCTGTTGCCACCCACTTTTTGAAGTGTTCCTTTGTCTCTGGCATGTAGTGATGAATCCATGTTTCATCTACCGTTAAGAAACGTCGGAGAAACGCACTGGTTGCGTTTAAACTGGTCTAAACACTTTGCTAGTTGTTTATTAGAATGCGTTTTTGGTACATTGTTAGCAAAGGAGCGGAAAACTTTCTCATACCTAACTTCGTGTAAAGTGTAATGAACATGGCCTATCGAACTCTTTGCAATGTTAGGCTTGTTGCCTTCAAGCATAACATAACAGTGCAGCACCCATGATGGTGCATTTCCTCCATGACATAGAGCCTATGAACTTCGTAAATTAATACAGATGTCTACTTTGGCATCCTTGAATACAAAGTTTTGCTCACAGTACGAGACCCTTTTGATTATTCTTCAAGCTACATTTTTCAAGATAACTCCACTCTACCTTCTTTCACAGGACTTTGAGGTAATTATTTTTATTAATACTTTATTAAATTGGAATATAGGTAGTGTGGATGTAATCATCATTACATTTCAGATAAAAGCAGTCCTTAGAAAAACAGAAGGAAGGTGCTAAACTGGCCTGGAAATGGTGAGAAATGATTAATGTTTATGGGTAATGTTATTGTAAGAAACAAGCCAAGTCTTAAATGAGGACTCCAGGAGACTTTGTGTGCTTGTAATTTCGTAATTGATTCAAGAATGATTTAAGAAGTTCATTTTCTCAATGTCCAAACGCTGACAGGCAGTTATTCAAGCACTTAGCTGAACAACAAAGTACTTAATGAAAGCAACGATTTGATTAGGCAGTTGGGTTCTTCAAAAATCGACATTTAAATTTATTAATATACTATATATCACTATTGAGTGTTTTGTCCGCATTTTGTATTGAATATTTTGAAGCAACAATTAAGAAAATTGTTCCAAACTAACTATACTTCTTTAAGTGTGTGTTTTGTTTCTGTTTTTTAATAAACATGCTTAACCACCACGGGTAACCGAGGTCGTTAAGGGGGGAATCGTGAGGTCTGCAGTTCGAATTCCGCCAGGACTATCCTCGCTGACTGAGTTTTTTTTCCAGGTTTCTTTAATCCTCATAAATGGCAAATGCCGGGGAGGTACCTTAAACTTAGGCCTGGAACATTTCCTTCGTAAAAAAATCCTTTCACAATTAATAATTTCATCTCGTGTGTCATCAATGCCGCAGTAGTAAAAATTTGTTAACACAGTTATGGAAGAATATGGTGGCAATGAAACAATAAAATAATTCATATATTCGAATGAAAATATTAAAAAGTTAAGGGTAATGCAATAATTTTTTCCAACACTGTACTCACCCTAAAAAATCCATCGACGTAGGTCAGCTTTGAACCCGCGACCTTGGGTCCAGATGGTTACCACTAGAACACCGGACAAACTTATATAAGTGATGTAAATGTACAGAAACTGTAGGATGTTTAAAATAAAAAAATAAAATGGGATGTTTAAAAAAATAAGGCAAATAATTGAATTTCACTTTTATTCATAAACACAAAATATCATTTTACATACACCATATGCTGTAGGGACAGCTTGGGTATTTTACGGTATCAAATTTAAAAAAAGCAGTAATTTTTTCGTGTATATACAATTTTTGTACTGTCTGTAACTATAAATGTTTTTGTATCAAACATCTTACGTATTCATATATGAAATTTACATTAAACTGCATACGTAATATATGAAGGCGTCTTTCATAATTTTGCAGTCCGTTAGGTTGGCTATAAATCGTGTTTTTTCCCATTTTTTCCCCATCTTTCCCTCTCCACTTTACACATTGTAGTAGTTTTTGCCTTTGACTCTGGATGTTTTAAATAAACATTGCATCAGTGTGTGATGAAATAACTGCGAGTAACAGAAAGAAGTGTGTAAAATGTGGTGTTTACAAACATGTACAAATAAAAGACTAGGATTTATATTTAATGCGACAATTCTTTTCTGATCAAAGGGCAAAGGTACATGCGTAACAATAAATAGATTTCAGTGTTATAAAGGAAGTGTATTATTATCAATACATAACACAGAACATTATATCTTCTATTATTTAAGCTATCGTAGCGAAAAGCACAATGTTAGTGGAATCACATGGAAGAAAGGTCACGAGATAATTGGATGGGCTGTGAATTTCACATTTGAAGCAGTTGTTTTACATCATCGACGATATGCACTGTGTGGGCGAAGCAGTTGTTTTACATCATCGACGATATGCACTGTGTGGGTATTAGTCTCCCTGCTTTCTTCGATCCATCTTGTCACCTTCCAAATCTTTAAATCCTGTTTGACGTTGTGGAGCCTCCCAACCTGACTCCCCTCTTTTCCTTCCTGAATAAACTCATGCATTCAGCATTCCTTGGGCATACTAAGCCACTACAGCGTCTTGCTTTTATGAATCTAGCTATATCTTTCTCTTTTATTAATTGTTTATACCCGACTCTCCAATTATCCTGTTTCTTTATGAATTCGTACTTTTTCCTTATTATTTTCCTTCAAATGTCCTTAAATTTTGCTGTTCTGCCATGGTTATCGTCCAGATGGCCGCCCTGTATCTTACCACTGGTATTAATGTTTTATATATGTAAATTTGAAAACTCAAATTTCCAAAATAGCTTTACTCCCTGCTTGAATTTTGTCTTAATAAATATTTAAATTTGGGTACTCCTTAAAACACTTATGTCCTATTTCTAAATATTTGATCTTCTTCCAATATCTGAGACTGATTTAATTTTTTATATATTCACCTTCAACCCAATCTGTTTCTTCCTCTAGTTTATCATAAACTTCTATTATTTTCTTCTTTGACCTGGTTACAATGTCTATATCTTCTGCACATACGCATATCTGGCTCGATTTATTAACAATTGTGACCCTTTGATCCAGACTTTTATAGCATAGTGTAGAGCTAAAATAAACAGTGTAGTGAATAACCCGTTTCCTCGTTTCATTCCTCTATTAAATTCAAAATATTCCATATTCATATTAACAAGTCCTATCAACTTTTGTTGGATTTTCATATGATCCATTGCCTCATACATTTTCTTTCTATTAATATTATCGAATGCTCGTTTGAAGTCTATGAATAGTATGTGTAAATTCGAAACCATATTTATAAAGGTTTCCATCATCTGCCGTATAATGAACAAGTAGTCTGTTGTGCTCTTATTAGGGCCAAATCAACACTAATATCCACCTACTATCGCTTTCGTTATCTATTTAAGCCTAAAGTTAATTATAGATGGTAATACTTTGTAAACTACACTTAATAGGGTAATATCTATGCAGCTTCTACAATCAAATTTATCCCCGTTTTTGGAGATTGGGCAAATTATTCCCATGTTCCATCTCTGGAGTTATTTTTCCACATTGTTTCGATTAACCTATGGAATTCTTTTACAAGGGGTGTTCTAACAATTGTTTGGCTCGACTCAGATATGTGGAGATGGCCAAATTACTATTGCTATTTCACTCATGTGATGTCATTTTAAAATCAACCAGGAAACTAAAAAAACTTTTGAATTTTGACCAATCAAAGCCGGTTTACGGAATGAAATTATCGAAAAAAATATCAAATCCGTTTTATCACGTTTTGTCTTGTGGTCAGTGTAGCCAACTCTATACCTCCAATATATAATTCCTCAGCACGCATCACTGACCACTTTTGCTAGAGGCGGTGGGGAGCTATTGATAACAACAAAAGCACGAACAATCAACAATCATAACGCAAAATAATAGAAATTGTAATTCAAAGCATTTTCGTGGTGTGTCAAATGTGCAAATTGATCTTATCATTAGGAATTCCAAACCACAGAATACAAAGGAAAATAGATACACTCTGTTATCTTTTTTATTTCTCAGTTGGTATTAGAAAATCGAACGATGGCGATTGTAATAGTCGACTTTTGTCCATTTCAGTCTTACAGTTTCTGAATAGAATAGATATTCATAATTATAACAAGTGTTAATGTTCTGTGAGCGAGTTTAAAATATATATATATAAATTAACACTAATAATAAAAGTAGATAAAGATAAAACACAGAGAAAGAGTCACACTTGAAACTGCTATATTTCGAACTACTGCGAGTTCTTCAATGGCAAGAAGCTATATATATATATCACTTTTATTCTTATTCTATTCATGAAATAATCCTAAATTCGTATTTTGCTCTTCTCTATTACATCACTGACAATCGACAGTCTTCTGTTGCAAGATTGCTTGAATAGATTAAGTACAAATATACAGTTATTACAGCTTCGTAAGCCAACTTTGGAAAACTAATATTTAAATTGTTATATTATTCGTGAAATAGTCCTAATTAATATCATTCAGCCTTTCAGCCAACGTACGGTTTCACTGATTTCTTGTTCACCAATCAGGTGGAACTTGGTCCATAGTTTTAAAGTACGGTGCTCAAAAACTAATAACTGAGTTTTTTTCACCTACGTTAATTTGTTTGATTTCGAATGGACTAGGGATCTAGGAAGCCTATTGTCATGCACTTTCCTGTGCACTATTGGCAGTTTTTAGTTCCCCACGGAATAAAAACTAATAACAGCAGAGTATGTTTTCAGAAGGATCAAACAGGTAAGCCAAATCACTGCATGATTATTCTAAAAGTTCAAAAAAAAAAAAAAAGCATCGTTCTCGCATTACAATTACCCTTCTTGCTCAAACATTTTCTTAGGTAATTTTTAATTGAGCTTCAAACTCGTGCTTGTTGTCATTAGATAATTATTTATTCACCTTAATTAGATAGCTATTAAGTATAATCCTTTAGATGGTGCGCTGTAAAGTTATAGACCTGTATGTGTAATCACTTTTTTGTGATGATCTTGTAAACAAACTAGTGTTAACATTTTCTAAATGTTAAAACAGAAATACGAGCTGTGATAAAGTGCTTCGTTTTGAAGGATTTAACCTCAACAGATACAAAGTAAAGGGTTCTTCTCCTTCGTTTTCGACGGTTAAAAAGTGGACTGCTGAACACAAGCGTGCTTAAGATGATGGGCGCTCATGGCTTCCGAAAACTGGGATATTCAACGAAACGCTGATCTGCACCTTGATGCAGATATCAGAAGCAGTCAATTCTTTCCTCCACAGGACACCACACTGTCCACCGTTGCTCTTGATTGCCTCCTTACATGTTGTGTGTTCAATAGCACACCGCAGCTAATGGCGAAACACCATTTTGGGCAATAGTCGGTCCTGACGCATTTCAAACTATTTTTCCAGAGCTAAAAACAGAATGGAAAGTCAATCATTATTGAACACCCCAAATAGTAAGATACACATCATCCTAATTAAATATTTTCATCTTAATTTGACATATTTTAACTTAATTAAAAACATTTCATTTAACAAAAAAAATGTCAATATAATTAAATAAGCTTCAATCTGAATGAATGGTATTTAACGCTCGTTTTTACTACCGAGACACCACAAGCGGTGAACACTGATGATACATGAAATGATAAATTGGGAAAGGATTTATTTTTTAAGGAAGGAAACGTTCCAGGCCTAAGTTTAGGGTACCTCTCCGGCATTTGCTATTTATGAGGACTGAAGAAAACCTGGAAAAAACCTCAGTCAGGGAGGACGGTCCTGGTGGGATTCGAACCCCAGACCTCCCTCTCACCTCGGCCACTCGTGGGGTAGCATCAATATACTTAAATACGTCAAACTAATTAAATATATGCGAACTTATTTGTACGCATATAAATTTAACTAAATACATTAATAAAATTATAGTTCAGTATATTTAGGCCTAGGTTTGAATAATAATAATAATATAAATAAGTTAGTCTAAGCTAGTCATTTAAGTACAGTAAGGAATTTAATAACTTTTCAGTAGTCCGGGAAAACTTAAATTCGAACATTAATTACACCCATAGCTACAAATATCAATGAAATGTTTCTATTTAATGAAGGCTTGAATGACTTTCATTTCCCCATTCGAAATTTCAGGATATTCACCGCTTAATATATCCAAAAAGTTATGTAGCTATCATGTCAGATAACAGCTAATATCATACTAGTGTTCGTTTAGTTTCATTGGCAACAGGTTTGTACTATCGAAATATCGGAATGCGTCGCGAATCCAAAAGAATTATCCATAACTTTCTAGAAAGTAACTTTAAATCTCATCATTGAGAGCAGAGAGACGGAACACTACAGAATCACAAAAGGAAAGATCAATTTCAAATGTTCGGGAGATAGAAAAAGTATTAATTCACATACTTGGAACACAGTGGTGGCCGAGCCTTGAAGGAACAAAATTGTGTTTAGGAAATATAGCATGATCCACCTGTTTGGGTGTGGGTGATATTAAATATTATTATAAACTAATTCGATGGTAGAGGACATTTCTTACTGGCAATAATTTGCTTCAAAGCAAATGGCAAGAGTGCAAATCAACATTGCATAATGACAAATGAAAATCGTAGATGCTTTCAAATGGCTACTACAAAATTTAGCGTACCAAAAGGCTTAATGTGTTCTTTGGTATGCTAAATTTGAGAGTGTTAAACAAGTTCAAAGAGAATTTCAGAATGGTGTGCGTAATGTACTAAATAGGATTCCACAATGTTATGATATCGAATTTGCAGATATAGGTTCTGTGTTAAAAAAAATGTAGGTCTTAGGCGAAACCCAGCACGACAAGCAGCTGTCTTTGAAGCCATGACGAGGAACCTTACGGAAAGTTAAAGACTACTGTCATCAGAGATGAATATACCATACACGTCCTGTCAGTGTATTGTTATAAAGTACCTGAAACTGTAACAATATAACTTAACAAACCTTACATGTTGAGGGTTATGAACTCGTTTCAATTTTGCATCCATAATGCGCCATTGGATTGAAGATGAGAACAGCTTTTTAAATAAATGACAGTTTACAAGGCAAAGCGACTTTTCATGTCAGCAAGAGAGTAAATGCTCACTACCGCATATTGGGCAAGGGAAAATCCACATGTCTCCTACGAGCTTGATCCAAATGTTAACGTATTTTATGGAGCGAGTCGCAATAAAATGTATGAACCATTCTTATTTGCAGAAAAGACACTTCGCTACTCGTAGATCGTATTTTGATATGTTACAGTTATTTCTGTTGCCACAACTTGAGGGAGACAATAACACGAACATTGTATTCTAGCAAAATGGTGCACCCCCACATTGGGATGGGGGTCGTCATTTTCCAAATACCTATGATGCGGCCGTGACGGTCCAATCTCCTAGCTCGTCTCAAACTCCTCAGATCTGACTTCATTGTTTGGGATTTTGATAAAAACAACATTTATTCACAGAAATATAGCAGCATTAAAGATAAAAATAGTCTATTGTGTCCCTTAAGGGCAAAGGCAAAGAGCAAACAAGTAGGGAAAACTCGCTTTTTCCTAACGCGGTGAGCTATTCGTCGCTAGTTGTTCGTACGCTGTTTAAGACACTCTTTGGTTACTCCATTTTTCACTGCACTATTTGCTTCTCGAGAGATTTCAATTTGTCTCTTGACCAACTGAACCTGCATGTTCCTTGAAGAGGTCTGTCCATCTACTTATGTCCTTTTTCCTATCCGTGGGTCCCACATGGAGATCTTGTAGGTCCACCTATTGTTCTGCATTCTTACGACGTGACCGCCCCGTTGCCATTTGCTTCTGGTAGCTATTTGTGCGATGTCTGTTGTCTGAGATAACTGACTTATTATACTATAGGTATTTTGTCCTTCAAAGTTATTCCCAGGATCTTGCGTTGAATTTTTCTTTGGCATATTTGGATTTTGTTCTTTTGTTTTTATGTTATTGACCATGTCTGGCACCCATATAGCAATACAGGGTATACACAGATTTCGAGCGTCTGAAATCTGATTTTCTTAGTTAGTGTTTGGTCTAACAATATAAACTTAAGGGTCCAAAATGCTCTCCAGGTTAATGATATCCTTCTTTTTATTTCTTATTCCATTTTATCATGGAAGAACATTTGTTGTCCTATGTATGTATATTCGCTCACATGATGATCTAAAATTAAAAATTACTCAAACTTTCCAAAAAAGCACCCTTCTGATATTACCACGGACAAGGGCTGAATTGCATCGCCGTTATAAGCTGTGTAGAGTGCTGAATTGTTTTATGTTTTACAGTGTTCTATTTTATCCATACCAAACGGAATACCCTGTATTTCTGCCATAAAGCCAACATGGCCAGCCAATTGTTACCTAAAAACAATCATACACTCATTCTTACAGTACAGCCATTCAAAAATAAGAAAACGTCTGGCCTAAACCCGAAAAGTCTTGAAAAAGGACCTTACTCCTTGTAAACCAGCGCACTTATGTGCGAAGCAGGGGGTGCTTATTTCATTACCATTTTCATAGCAATGCCTAGAAAAAAGTCTCCAGCTTTTATGAAGTTTATCATATTAAATGCAATGTCGAAAACTGTTTTCATATCATGCGGCATGGTGTTTGCAGTCGGAGCATGTAGCAGTGTACTTAAATCAGATCTGATTCCACATTACAAACATGTATATATAAAAAAGGAAACTTAAAATAAACGGAAAATAATCACACAAATATTTCTATTTCTCGAATTACTCAAAGGCAGAAGACAAATGAAGATGGTAAAAATAAATATTGAATCTTGAAGTTAACGTAATGCAGTTACGGTAAAAAGCAACAAAAAAGGAGAGAGGGAGAAAAACTCCCCTTTTTCTATAACATGAAAATAAATATCACAATAAATTTAAGTTAATGAAGTCTAAACATTTTATTGTATTTTCATATTATAGAATATAGGGGAGCTTTTTTTTTTTTTTTTTTTTTTTTTTTTTTGCTATATACACATGTACATTTTTATATTTTTTTTTCTCTCTTTCATTTTTTGTTACTTGACTTAACTTGAAGACTCAATATTTATTTTTACCCCTTTCGTTAGGGCGCGAACCCATGAGCGGGAGGTCTGAGGTTCGATTCCCACCAGGACCATCCTCCCTGACTGAGGTTTTTTTCCAAGTTTTCCTCCGTCCTCATAAATGACAAATGCCGGGAAGTACCTTAAACCTTAAACCTTTCCTTCCTTAAAAAATAATCCTTTCCCAATTTATTATTTCATCTCATGTATTATCAGTGTCCATCGCCTGTGGTGCCTCAGTAGTTAAAACGGGCGTTAAACACTATAAAAAAGTTCTAAAATTAGGTAGGCATTAGTTACATTATGATACGGTAATATATATACAGAGTGTGCCAAAATGTATACACTTCAAGCAAAGATAAAACTGTGTTTACATAACAAAACAAACAGAAAATGATGAGCACTAATCATCTTAGACTTTTACAGTTACAACAGTTGCTCAAAATGCCCACCATCGGCGTGGATACACTTCTGAGTACGTTGAACTTCTGATTGAGCAACGTTTGTGAAAATGTTCTCAACGATTGCAGCACATACCGTTTCTATTTCTTCCCGAAGTGGTGTCAATGTGGCTGGTTTTCTACGTTATACAACATCCTTAAGAGTTCCCCATACGTAGAAGTCCAACGGCGGTTCTGTTCTGTACACATGTCTCCATTGCCTTTGAACTTTAACAACATTCTCGGTTTTCCAATACCACTTCAAAATTGCTTTCCGCTGACCAAACAATAATCTTGGCTCCATTTTGCTGTAGCAACGCTAGCATAACGTAATGTGCGTCACATCTGTTTGCAGAACATCAAACTACACATTGCTGTTGTTTTTCGGTCCAACTTTGAAATATATTAAATAGATATCTACTGTGAAATTGTGTATACATTTTTAGCACACTCGGTGTGTGTGTGTGTGTGTGTGTGTGTGTGTGTGTATAAACAAGATATATTGTTTATTTATTTACGGACGCTCTTGAACATCTTAGGTCATCAGCGTATATATATATAGTCCCATTATTAAAGCTCCTTTTCATTGTTTCAAGGGCTTTGAACACTGTTTCAGCTGCATTTCGGAAGAAAGAAAGGGAAAATTGTCACTTATTCCTTGTTAACTATCGGCCTTCTTAAACCCTCTTTACACAGACCACAGGCATATGTCTATCATTATCGACATCTCAGCCCGCACGGAATTGAATCCAAATGCAGATCGCCTGTAGCCCCCTTAACGCGCCCACGTCATGACTGCATTAGCCGCCAATCACACTTCAGATTCGATCCACTAACAGGTGTTTGATCCTCTGTGAACATTAGTCTATATACATCAGAGGGTATATTCAATTTGCAGACGTGCTAAACTCGGCTTCACGTTAGAACAAACACTATATTCTATTTGAACATGCCCGTGCTATCATCGGCGGCACCGTGCCAAGTAGGTCATCTACACTCCCGCGATGGCAAAACTTGTGAGATCGCTCGCCGCGGCGGGGGAAAAACTGAAAACAACTTTCGTGTTATTGCCCCCATGTTGACTGCTGGTGTTCTTCTTAACTTATTCCTCACGGAAAATAACGAACGAGGGCCTGCCCCACATTACTGAATGGTAGTTTTCTTTTTAAAAATACTACAAGTTTCATCTTGCCTTTTATGGCGCCTATCCAGAACTGTATTGTTATTTTCTGCAGGTAAGGACGACGGCAACTTTATTACTTTAGTGTTACAGGAACACCCCCATGAGATTAGCAATAATTTCCTTGTGGATCCAAAGTATTTACTTTTAGACACATCACCATTCTAAAAATACGAGAAAAACGATACGGAGTACTTTATATAGAACTAACACACTTTTTTCTTTATTGGTTTCAAAACGATTGCTACCACAACATATTTTTGCTCAAATGTAGAGTATCTTTAGGAGATTATTAACCTCCTTCTTGCATAAGGCATAACTTAACACGTCGCTCCATGTTACTGGCCGCTCGTTATGTGTAACCTTCAGATCGCTCAAGGTCTGGGGGCGTGTTTTTAAACTCTGTCCTTTAAGTAATCTCATAGGAAGAAGTCCGGCGGCCACAGGTTCTTGGAAAATCATCCGGTGGTGAAAGGAACGTTCAATTAGCGCCATGGATTGGTTTGATGCATGGTATGTAGCACCAGCTTGTTGAAAATATCCACGACCCAGCTCTACAACGTCCGGTTGCTCAAAAAACTTTATGTATATCAGGCGGTACTCTGCAGTGTCCAGAATATGGTAAAAAAAAAAAAAAAAAGGTTAATTTGTTTTGTATTAAATAATTAAAGAAGTGTGTTAGTGCTATATAGTTGTAGTAGTAGAAGCGTGTAAATATATTTGTCACAAATTTAATTATCCATGTCGTTAGGGTCCTTGGACAGTACGTGCTTCCCCAATGCACTAGCCAATATTTAAAATTGCACAAACCAATATTTAACTCTTAAGAAAAATATATATATATTTGGTCTAGCTTCTTGCCATTGAAGAACTCGCAGTATTTCGAAATATAGCGATTTCAAGTGTGACTTTTTCTCAATGTTTTATCTTTATCTACTTTTATTATTAGTGTTAATTTATATATATATATATATATATATATATAATGAAATAAATAAACGAAAAATATATAATAGAATGTTTTTCGAAATACATATATAAAATAAACCGAAAGTAAAATAGTACAAAAGCAAATAACTTACTCCAACGTAATAATAGTAAAATAATAATACAAATAATAATTAAGCTGTAATATTACTTCTCGGTACCTTGTTTCCTACATCGGAACGTGTATTCTAGAACTTTTATTATTTATTTGAAAGATTACAGGTTTAAATTTGTTTACATTACTATTTTTCAGATTTATCTAAATCTAGAAACTAACTAATAATATAAAGCGATTAAAATAATAATAGTTATAATAAAATAGATAAAAATGGAATATATACTTAACATATACAATAAAACGTATACATAAACTAAACTAATTATAAATCCTCATACATGCTGAAACCCAGCACTGATCTACAATTGGTAACCAGCTGTTAAAACAAAAATACAAACTACAAACGAACACTATTACTTACTAAATTAAAACAAAACTGTTCCACCGGTTTCCAGCGATAATGTGTACTGGTATTCTGTAGAATTATCATTTACCTTAAATTTCTGTCTTCTGTATCGAAATAAGTTACGTAACTTTTATCCAATTCTTGTTAATTATATATAAAACAAATTGAACTATATACTGTACATTTTATTGCCTAATATCTAACTTAGTCTGCAATTTAGCTTCCCTTACGTTTAAGTATACATTATTGTTATTATTATTAATGACTTTTTAATACTAGTTACTATTTATTAATAAATAAGACTTTTATAAATCTTATTAATGTTAATATGGTTCACTTAATTTTTAACAATAATTTATGTTATTTTTCTCTGAACACTTCTCTAGAGTCTGCGTGTTTGCACTCCCACACATATATTTGCAAATAATTCAAAAATATAGACTCCTGTATACCTACTCCCCTTTCCTGGTTGTACACTCACTCGGAGGCTCTGCCATCTTGCAGCTGCTGTTTCGCTATTATAAATATTGTTTCGTGTCCAATGTCACAAATAGCCACCGGACTAACGCTGCCATCTAGTGGCATTAACTTCAGGTGTCCCATTCAAACATATAGTCCCACACATAAATTTATAAATAACTTAATTACCTCACCTTCATTTATTGCTAGGAAAGTATTAGATTCTTGCTCAAGACTTGAAGGTTATGCAAGAGATAGTGAACTTTTTCCCCCTTTTTTGACTATGCATTTTTGCTACATTTCGTAACAATTACTTCATTATACTTTCCACAATTGAACGTTCGTTTCTTGGAATCTAATCATATAGTTTAGTTTATACTAAATTTGTATTAAGTTTTAGTAATAGAAGTGTTACAATGTGTAGCCACGTACTTTCCTATAGCGCTGAATGTACAACGAAGTAAAAAGTTGGAAGATGTGTGAAGTTTGTTGCCTCACATTTCCCTTATTACAGTTCGGGAACGCAAGCATCTTGTTGTATTCTTTTCTGCCTGAGTTATGTGGTGGGAAGTGGTTTTATTGCACTGGGGTTCGCTGGGATTCTAACTCTGCCCTTTACTTGTGTGTTCAAATTTGAATTTCAGAGCAGTGCGACTGGGAACAGTGGGGGAATTCTCTACTCCTTGTGATTTGTATGAGATTTCGCGACTGCATTTTCCAACTCTGTATTTACAGAGTTTCATACGGGGACGAATTGCGTCTAACATTATGACATTGGGTAGAGGGTAGGGCTACATCACAGTTGGAATGTTATGGTCTATATAATACCTCTCTCTTGCTTTTAATTTTTAAATTGTTTTGCTATAAAAGACCAAACCTCAAATCAATAGTTTTTGATCCAATAAAGTCTACAAATGAATGAACAGAGAGATCACTGATTGTGCGCAATCTTGTGGACATACGAGGGTATATCCATGTTTCCGGCCTCGCTGATAAGGACTATCGCCTTCACAAAATCCTAATCTGGTGCCATATCTTATCTGTTAAGTAAAAAATTACTGTTGTAACTTCCGCTTCGCTGTGTTCAATTATTCAGATATAGTTGTACATAGAAGACTATGTGTAGAAGATTGTGACATGTTTCAAATGGAGTTTAGAGCTGTTATTAAGTTCTACACAAATTCAGGGCTTACTACAAATGGTTTTAAACAGCGATTGGACGGTGTATGGGCCAAAAGTTTTCGAATGGGTCGAGAAAGCATTGAAGACGAAGAGCGTGCAGGTCGGTCCTTGGAGGGGCTCACTCCTGAAAACATCGCTCTTGTGGAAGAAGAAATTATGAAAGACCGGCGGTTCAAAGTTACAGAAATAGCAGCAAGGTTGGGTCTTTCTAAAACAACAGTCCTTCGAATTATTCATGAACATTTAAACACGAATAAGGTTAGTGCAAGATGGGTCCCTAGACTTCTTTCCTCAGTCCAAAAGCAGCAACGAATCATCTGTTGTCAGGAATTTTTGGAGCTCTGCCGTGGCAACGAGAGAGAAGTTCTGCAAACCGTTGTTACAGAAGATGAAACTATGGTCCTCTACTATGATCCCTTGTCCAAACGAGAATCAATGGAGTGGCGTAAACCTGGCAAAGCACCGCCTCTAAAGGCCAAAGTCACTCAGTCAAACAAGAAGATCATGGCCACAATCTTTTGGGACTGTGAAGGAATACTCTTCATTGACTTCAAGGAGAGGAACACCACAGTAAATGGGGAGTACTATGCTGGCCTACTGTACAGACTACGTGCTTTCATCAAAGAGAAAAGGCGAGGAAAGCTTGAGTGGTGGTGTGCGCCTTCTTTACGACAACACGCCTGTGTACACGCCTCTTGTTGCGATGAAATATGGTTTCAAGGAGATCGACCATCCCCTCTAGAGCCCAGATCCAGCTCCCAGTGAATGTTTCCTCTTCTCAAAACTCAAGAAGAACCTTCAAGGAAGCAAATTTAAGTGTTACTATAATAAGGAAGGAAGTTACATAAAAGTACTTGCTATAATTAAATTTAGGGATGACAGCTTATAAATACTATCTCAACATCGAGTTTGTAATGGACTTTAGTATGATTTGTGATACTTGGATTTTGTGTTCACCAACACATTACTTTTGACCTTTAACTCGGTGGTATGATAGACAGTGTCAGCATTTCTGTATAGTGCATGAGATTTTCACTTGCAATATTGCAGCACTTTTACTGTTCTTGAGAAAGCTTTTATATAAATATCTGCTTTTTTCTCACAAAGTGTATGAAGGTGGGTGTAATATCATGAACCCCTCTATCTTGTCCATTCTTTGCCACAAGAAAACCTTACAATGGTTCAGAGACGAAAGGAAGCACGGATAACCGGAAGAGAATCAATGTTGCCACCTTTCTCGCCCGCTTCAATCAACCGTAATCACTTAGCAACTGGTTCTTCCTTTAACCACTCCCCTCTAGGGAATGTTTGAGAGTTCTAGAGATCTACGCGTTTCTCTTTCTTGAGATGCCAAGTTTTCTGTTTCCTTTGTTCCAAGTTGGTACTGCTGAAGTGTATGATGGTAGAAAATAAAAAATTGGCTATATTGTTTACCTGTACATAATCGGGCCAACTGTTTTTCTTTTCTAGAGATTAATGATGTATTCAGTATATAAATGAGCAATAGTATTAGGAATATGTTTATTGCAGTGGTACCATTACAAATAAACTTCAACATGCGTACGTGCTTTCATAGTGCATTAAATTTGTTTGATTTAATAAGGTAAAAAATAATATATTAGGCATTAATTATTTCACGCTAAAATACAAAATAGGTTTGTAAGTTAAATTAAAAACAAAAGGAAAATAAAAATCATTAGGAATCTCATAAGCAAACCCAATTTTTCTCCTACCCCTTTCATGTTATCAGGCTTGTCAGATCATCAGGTATTTAGTAGATATTCTCTTCTGCTTTTCTTTACTGCTTAACCTGTCTCTTTTCGACTTGGTAAAGCTTTGTGATAGGTGCTCCTCCCCCATTATTCCTAACCATTAGGCACATGTATATACAATTCCTCCTTCTCCGCACGAGTGAGGAAAATTCTCAATTCATTTTCGTCTGTGGCCTTAATTAACTGCCATGCTCGTAGCTTGAGCTAGTTGAGATATTAGCGCGATTGTCCTTTCAGCAAAATCACCTCCGTGCATTATGCAGTCTTCTGCTGCTATTCATATTCCTCAAGCTGTTCTTAGCCTTCCTCTATACGCTCCTTTTTCTACGACCTCTTAACACAATGCCCCTAGTTTCGATCTCATGAATTATTCGAAGCCACTGCTTTGAATTTACATTCTGTGGTCTCGCTGTAGGCCCCAAATTTCCTCTCAATTCCGCAACTCGCTATGCGCCTCCCCAGTTTCAATAACCTTTTCAAAAAAATGTCACTTGACTCTAGCTCAACCGTCTATGAATAAATAAGTCGCTTGCTGTGTAATCTTATAAAAATTTCAGTATTTGTTTCAAGAGTCGGGAAAATGAAACTAGACAAAATGGCATCTCTGATCAAGAAAGGTTGTAAATGTTCTGTGGAGGTAACTGTTGTTGAGGGAGCTCTTCAGCTCAAAAGAATGTGAAAATTTTCACGGTACATGTTGGGGCTGAAAGATGGGTGTACGAGATGCACTCAAGTTATAACACCTCCAATTTTTTTCTCAGGACTGGAAATGGTTACAAACATGGGGTTTGTTTTAAAATACTCGGACACTCGTTAATGCGTGTCAGCACTGTATGACACTCACAACTAGCGGCAACTGCGAGAGTGAGGACTGTTTTTGATACTTCAAAATGGCGATGTTTTCATTACAAAAACAGCGTGTAATTATTCGTCTTCTCCATTTGCGTGGTTTGACATCGACTGATTCATAGAGTGAGACATGTGGTGATGGTGTCATGCATGTGTTTAATGTGCGACAGTTCAAGGAAAGCAGATCGTCGTGTGACAACAAACCAAGGCAATCTCGGCCTCACACAAGCCGGTCTGACGACATAATCGAGCCAGTAGAGAAAGATTTTGGAGGATCGCCGAAAGAATGTGGAACACATCGCCTCCAAAGTTGGCATTACATGGGATCTGTGCACACAATCCTGCATGAAGACCTGAAAATGCGAAAAGTATCCTCAAGGTGGGTGCAACGAATGCTGACGCAATACCACAAGGCTGCGTTCGTGGCATATTGAAGCGTGATGACATGAATGGGACGACGTTCTGACCATCGATTGTGTCAATGACAGCTATTTTTGACTGTTTCCAGCAATGAAAGACACTCTCGATGGTTGCACATTCACTAATCGTGCCGCTGTTGCTTGAGCGATTTTCCAGGTCAAAACAGACTCATACAGAATCGTTTGCAGTGGTCATGGAATCATGGTGTCGACGTTATGAAAAATGTGTACGGCTGCCGGGAGATTACGCCGAGAAGTGACACAAGTTTCATAGTTTTCGCTGATTAGTTAGTGAGAAAAAAATTGGAGGTGTTATAACTTGAATGCGCTTCTGATAAATAATTCCCAATTGCTACAGTTTGATGCCGACAGCATCTTTATGCGATATTTTGCCATTGCACAAGGCATTTACAGTTGCACCTTCTTCTAGAAATGTCACAGGAGTGGGCTGTGTTGATCGAAATAAAGAAAACGGTCATGATTATATAGGAATAAGACAGCACTTGCATATCCACCTGCAGAATTCGGTTAATATACTGTGGGTCACATCACGCGCGAAATTCTACTATGTGATTTGTGTACTACCTTCCTTTCCATGGGACAAAATCTGTAAGGATCACTCACATCTCTATACAAGCCATATATATGATTTATGTACAGTACAGTTCTCGATTATAAACCATAAAAGTGGTATAGATAAGGTAACTGAAAAGGTCGAATGGTGCAAAAATCGTAAAACATAATAAAACTATTAAAATAAAATTAATATTGATGGTTTAAATATGTACAAGGCACAAGTAAAACGTTTAAACCAAGAAAGTAAAATAAGGGAGAGCGAATATTATCATAATTAGAAAATGTGATTGCAATGGATGCTCGTAACGCACATTCTATACCAGTGTAGTGTTCTGACGTCACGGTTATTACCAACTGCAGGAAATATAACAGATAGCAATTCATAGTAGGAAGGGTAAGGGATAAACCTGGAAAAAAGGAAATCCCCAATCAACGCACACACACAAGTACTAACCTGCAGTGAATCGTAGAAACCGGAGCACCCAGTGATTTACTGCGACTCGCTACGGCCTCACTGCCTACGCTCGACTCCTATTCTTTAATAATGTTATATAATCTTTGGTAACTCTGAAAAATAAACGAGAAGCCTCTGAAAGTGATGCGCAGAGTAGCCCTGATGCAGAAAAATGGAAGACATACACATGAAAATGACGATATGAAATTTTGCACCATCTAAGCATAATTTACACAAGAAAAATGTTACTCAAGATGGACGCCGCATCTCCTCATCCCAGAACAAAAGGAACATCTTATTTTCGGCTTACTGTTTGGAAATGTTTAATGCAAACAACTTTTAGCGCTTTTGTGACTATATACCAAACGAGGCTTCAGTGCTATACGCCGGAAATGAAACAGCTATCTGGACAGGCGAAGCGACTCTTAAAGGGGAAATGCCTTCCATCCATTTGAAAGGTAAATGCTTCAGTTTTTTTGGAAGTATCTTTGAATGACTACTTCAGAAGGAGAAATTGATTGCTGGAGAATACTGTGCATCCATTTTGGAGAGAAGAAAGTGATCGCGGGTAAACGTCCCGAAATGCCTAAAGGATAGGTGTTGTTTCAGCTTGACAATGCGCCGGTACATTCAAGTCGCGTCGCTCAGGGAATTACGATTTGAAATGCTTCTGCACCCACTCCATTCACTTGATTACGGATTACCATATCACTTATCAAACCACCCTCGCAATATTGTTTTTAATAAAAAAATAAGTTCCGAACAAGAGCAGTTGCACATTTTTGTGTATGTAGAATATGTTTATTTGTATTAATATATGAAATTGAAAATTCGAAGTACGTTTCTGGCCGTTTGAGTTTCTGGCCTCGCCGATAAGGGTTAAGGGGTAAGTAAATAATTGCAGCTGTAACTTCCGCTCTGCTGTGTTCAAATGTAGTTGCATAAAGAAGGATATGTGCAGAAGGTTATCACATGTTCAAAATGGAGTATCGAGCTATTATTAAATTCTTCACAAAAGAAGCTCCAAATGAAAATAAACAGTGATTTCACGGTGTATATGGGGAAGCATCCCCCTCATATTCTGCCGTAAAAGAATGGGCCAAACTTTTTCGAATGGGTCGAGAAAGCATTAAAGATGCAGAGCGTACAGGCCGGCCCTTGGAGGTGCTCACTCCTGAAAACATCGATCTTGTGGAAGGAGAAATTATGGAAGACCGGCGGCTCAAAGTTACAGAAATAGGAACAAGGTTGGACTTTTCTAAAACAAGTCCTTCGAATTATTCATAAACATTTAAACATGAATAAGGTTAGTGCAAGATGGGTGCCTAGACTTCTCTCCTTAGTTCAAAAGCAGCGAGTCATCTGTTGTCAGGCATTTTTGAAGCTCTGCCGTGGTAACAAGAGAGAATTTCTGGAAACCATTGTTACAGGAGATGAAACTATGGTCCTCAAATGGGATCCCTTGCCCAAAAGAAAATCAATGGAGTGGAGTAAACCTGGCGAAGCACGGCCTCTAAAGGCCTAGGCCACTCAGTCAACCAGAATATCATGGCCACAATCTTTTGGGACTGTGAAGGAATACTCTTCATTGACTTCAAGGTGAGAAACACCATAGTAAATGGGGAGTACTATGCTGGCCTACTGCACAGACTACGTGCTTCCTACACTCCAGATCTAACTCCCAGTGACTATTTCCTCTTCTCAAAACTGAAGAAGGGCCTTCGAGGAAGGAAATTTAAGTGTGACGAAGAAGTGATGGATGCTGTTTGTGCCCATTTTGCAGACAAGATTTTGACTATTTTTACGGGGGGAATGAAACATTAATTCAAAGTTGTGAGTAATGTATTGCAATAAAGGATAAAAATATAGTTTTTGTCTTTATCATACCTAGAAAATGGTAAGGCCGGAAACTTATGGACCTACCTTCGTACATGCGTTCTTTTAAGTTGCGACTGGTGCTGTAATAAACATTCATTAATAAATTTGTATGCACTTATAATAATGAATCTTGCGTTTCAAAGATTCTAAAATGTACGATAAATTTATTATTTTTTTTCTCATAATTTGCTTTGACTAAAACCTTTATTTAAAGAGGCGTTTACTGTATCGATCTTGAGCATCTGCATTTAGCGGTAGTTGGTCTCATAAGCGCGGATAGTGAACATGCTGCAAAGCCGGTATAGCTTTAAAATAGGCGCAGTGTGTAAATGTAAAAGAACACAGTGGAATTGTTTTATCAAATGGTTCTGATCTGTGGAAAGAAAGCTTTAAGTAGCACAGATGTGTTTGCTACTCCTAGAGCTGGAGTGGACTGATCGAGCTTCCTGTCACGTAGGATCTTAGCCCCTCCCTCCCCATACACGCGGTCACGTACCGACCCGCCACATAGCGACAAACTAATGCAATTAGAGAGCCGTTTTATTTATCCCCACTCTTGATTGTGAAGTCCCTTCCTAATTACCCCCCGCTTCCCTCTCGCGCCGCAGTCTTGTACATTGTTTATACACAGGTATGTCAATAATTGGCAACTGGATGACATGACTTCTGTTTGATTGATTGTTTGCCCGTGCACTCGCCCACGGAAATACAGTAACATTCATTAGACACAAGCAATTTGTTTCCCGAAACACAATGAGGTCTGCGGAAGAGAAAATCAATGTGGTGGGAGATCATCGTGCATGAATCAGCGATGGGGAACGGGTTCGTTCATTAGTCTCCAATTCACGTAATAATTGTGTTTGTGACGACGCCGGAAATTGGGCATCCGGAACAAAGGAGAATAGAAAAGTGTCAGATCATGCACGCAAACTTTCCATGAGTTTTTTTATGAGAGCCTTCAAGCTATTGATGCCATCCTGCTGAGTACTTTTGTAAGCCCACATTATTAGGCTTTAAACAACATTAAGGTATTTTTTCATTCCAAAATAAATGTATATAATTCATCAATATATTTTTACCATCTCATCCAAGGAACCCCCCCCCCACAAGTCCCTGGAAATAATTCAGCAATAAGGAGAGAAATAACTAAACAGATGAATGTTTATTTCAGTATTATCTGCCAAACAACATTAAGGCTTGTGCCTGGTTTAAACCAAATTATGTTTAATTGCAGCATATTCCTTGTTCCTGTTTCTAATACACTAAATGTATGACGTTTCTTGATTCCTCTGTGTACAGATGTAAGGGGAAATTGAAAAGTAATGCCTCCATGGCTACAACCCTCCTATTTGTTAACAGATTTTAAAAATTCTTGTTGTATCTGAAAACTGCATGCTTCCTCTATATAATACACTATTCATCCTGTTCACATACTTACGCCAACGCGTGACTAGTAGGGAAATCCTCGAAGAAGAATCCCTGTGGTTTTTGCGGATACCAGGCTCCAATGGCAGCTTTCCTCTCGTCGTCAGAACGAAAGTGAAGTACTTTAAAGAGCTGTTTCATCTTCTGGAAGAGGTGAGAGTCGCAAGGTGTACCGCTATGGGTGGCCGAGGTCGTTAAGGCGCGAACTCGCGAGCGGTAGGTCTGGGGTTGGAATGCCGCCAGGACCGTCCGCCTTTACTGAGGTTTCTTCCAGGTTTTCCTCAGTGCTCATAAATGGTAAATGTCGGGGGGTACCCTAAACGTAGGCCTGGAACGATTCCTTTCTTAAAAATAAATCATTTCCCAATAGATAATTTCATTTCATGTATCATCACTATTCATCACCTGTGGTGCATCTGTAGCAAAAACGGGCGTTTAACACTGTTCATTTTCATTTTCGCAAGGTGCAAGGTCGGGACTGTACGACGGATGCGGTAGAACCTCCGTGAAATGCAGGCGTGGGCGGGCGTTGTCGTGCTATAGAATAGGATCCGAATCCTTCCGGACTCAGATATTCTTCAATGTTACTACATAGCGTTGCGAGTTAATCGTTGTTCTCTGTTCCCAAAAATTCAAGGAACAAGACACATTTTGGAAATCCCGAAAAAAGTTCACAATGACTTACCCTGCAGGTGAGACCACCTTGAAATTCTTGGAATGTGGCGATGTGCTATGGCAGTACTCTCGGGGTAAAAATGATGCGTCCATGGTTCACCTCCAGTGAGAATACACTGGAGAAAAGCTCATACCAGGCCAACACATCTTGACAAACTTGCTTCCTCTTGCGTCAGTCTCCGCGGCACCCAAGTCGCACACACCTTGTGACACCCAGCAATCTGATGTCAATGTCAGCATTGCCGTAAACAGCTTTCGTTCAGCGATGAATTTGGATAGGCTCGCAACCTTCAGCTGTCAGAAATTCAATGATACCTCGCTGTTTCAACCTGAGGACGCCATCTTCTTCAATTCGCAGCACACCAGCGATATCTGGGAACAAAAGAAACTAATGCAATATATGGCGGAGACATGGAGTTTTCAGATACAGCAATACTTTTGAAAATTGATTAACAAATAGGAGGGTTTTGGCCATGGAGGCACTGCTGTTCAATCTCCACTCGTACATAGTTCTTTAAATGTAAAGACTACAAATATGAAAGGAAATTATTTTGTTAAGGAAAGGTTTCATTAGATTACCTTAAACCTATTACATTCTTCCACATTAGCAAAAGTGTTAGTATTTAATCATACATGATTTTATAATACCGTGTTCAGTTCTTCACGTTTCTGGGCTGGAGAAAGAAATATATGATACAAGACTTGCCTGTTCACAACTAATTCTTTTCCTGCATTCTCCATGACTTACCACATAGACTGGGGAAACGACCAATAAAATAATAACTCATGACTTGCTTCTGGAAATTTTTCATAACTAACCGCCAGCAACGGACATTCTTCTTAATGGATTAACAAAAGAAATTTCCTACAATAATTCTAAGATTCCTTATGGACAATATTAATATTTTAGCACAAAATAGGGGACATAAATATAAAAGTATAAAGCTAGAATATGAGTAATGTATTACTCTATATAGTTCTTACACATTGCTTAAAAGACTAAATCAAAAACTGAATTCCATTATGTTTTACGATAACTTGGCATGAAATTATATTCTGTATATGAAGCAATTGCATCTTACATAAAGGAAACTAAAATATTAAATAAGGAGTAAAACTGTTTTTAACGAACTTGCAAAAACATTTTAAACCTTTTAGAATTAACCTCTACATAGAATTCGTATGCTGTGAAACTGCCATAGTATGAGAGACAAAGAAAGTTACCTAACTGAGTTTGCAAACTGTATATTCGCCTTGTAGCAGGCAAAGTTATGAATACAATTAAGCAAATAACATGTTAACTCAGTAACACTTGTGTAGCGCTTTAATTCCAATTCTTTGTCGCATTAAAACCCAATAACTACCCAAATAACTTGTTGTAATTTCTTTCAAGAAAATGAAAATGCAGACTTAAGCACAATTTACATTCTAATTAAATAAAATCAAGTTCAAACATTGCAGCAAACCTGGGTCGACTTAGTAGGCAAAAAGATCTCTTTAAATTGCTAAGATAAAACCGAATCACCCTCCATTCTCCTGAACTTCTTACCTACGCCCTGTCACTACAACAGCTCAGAAGGGAAGACTGTCCCCGACGCGAGGTAATAAACCCCCTGAACATTTAAGATATGACAAGTACAGTATGGCGATCAGAAGAAAGCGCGTGTGGGCTGAAGTGCGAGGAGGGGGCTTGAACCATTATCAGCTGAGTGTATGCGAGATACCCACATGAATTAAGAATTTTCAGACTCATATCTTGCACGCTCGCTGGACTTTTAACCATAGGCGAGTATAAGATACAACACTTTATTTTTATCGGCATGAATATAACGAGAAGGGTAGAAAATGGTTATGCAGCACATTCCTCTCGCTTGCATTCCTCTGATTGCCAAACAGTATTGACCAATAGAATTACGTCTAAAGTGACGTTACCACACTTACGTGACAGTAACTAGAAAAGTTTTCGAGCGACAACGGCACACATAATACATCAGCTCTTGGGAGGACATCACACACACCAAAAATAAGTAAGGCCTTAAAAGAAACAGAGTTATAAAACTTTGCCAAATTAACAGCATCTTCCAATTTCCTTAACAGTACACACTGATTATCAATACATTATAAACTCATCTAAAACTACTGTCAAAATATTTCAGTATTTGTCATTAAAGCATCATCAATTTGTTAAACAAAATACCTGGGTCACCGGTACACAAATAAAGAAGTCCGATATAAATGTCTGATTAAAAGAGCCGAAAGATACCCAAACTGCGTCTGAATAATAGAGAAGAACGAAAGTGTCTGAGGAAGTACTTTCGCAGTATAGCCGCCCACCCTTAATTTTATTACTAAGCAATGTGCTTCAGTCAATAGACGAACACACTCCTAAACCAGGCTGGGAAACAAAACTAAGAAGAAATATAGCTTGAACGACCCAAAACATGCTGTATAATTTCGTTATTTCTAAAATGCCTGAAATAAATCTATTTATGAATGTAACAATTTACTTTTTCTCATATTTGTTCTACCAAATTAAGTTTAAAAAAAATGTAGCAATGAAATTAATTTTTGTCCTGCATCCAAGCTGTGCAAGGTCACACTAGTTGCCAGTTTCCATGCTGCAATCGCAGTTTGCTGTTACCATAAGAACATTGTTCGTCATTGGTTATTAATAGGGTTACTCTGAAAGTTTTAAGGATGAAAGCAATTATATTAATAAGGTTATTTTTGACCTTTACCTATTTTCGAAGTACTCTCCACCACGTCACAATTTCTCAAGCTGTTTTGTGAGTGTTGAACACCTTGTTTCGTCGATAATGTTACCAACACACTCTCCATGTGCAATCACTGCATCTGAGGCGATTCAAATGGATAACTATGAGAGCTTTTCTTTTAATTTGGGTGTAGAAAAAAGTCACATAGGTCAGAACTGAGCTGTAGGGAGATAGGACGACTTGGGCTCTTGACTGCAGCAAAAATTCACTTCTTACCTGTGCAGAGCGAACTGAGGAATTGCATGGTGCCAGAAGATTTCACGCAGGACGCTTTAGTCGTAGCGCCAGTGTAACGAAGGCTTTGGGCTGACATTTTGTAAAGTACAAAGTGGCAGTAACGGATTTTGTCCCTCGTTATGGTAAGTAAGAGCAGGTCATCTTTTCGTCGTTCTTCTACTGGAAAGAAGGTTCGTCGCTAATTTTTTTGGATCATGCCGGTATATCGTCACTTGTTATTATGCTAAATATGCTTTTTGATCTTTCTCCATCAAAGTTTTCTTGTATTTCCGGCACTAATTCACTGAGATGGTGCACGGTCCGGGAACTTTATGATATGAAGTTTTTCTTTTTACTGCTGCCAGTTAAATGTTCAGGGCTTATTGAATATGCCAATTATACGTTCTGCTTCCATCACATTATCGCCTGTCATTGCTGTTGATGGCCATGTCTCGGGACCTTTATCATCATCTTTCTGTCTTGTGTTCTGCAAATCTTCGGCTTGAGGAAAGCAACGATCTCTAAATGCACGGAAAATTTTTTCAAACATTTTCTCTTTAAATTGATGGCAGTAAATGCTTTGTGCACGTATCAAATTGTAGTTGGTCTGGTTAGCTTACTTACTAAAGTTTGAAGTAACTCAACAACAGATAATAGAAATAGCATTTCTCTCAGGTTTTAAAGTTATAAACCATGTGATTCTGAAGTACTGCCGTAAAAAAACTTACCTGGGCATTCAGACACGCAATCCAGTATTTCACTAAGCGTCTTACACTGTCCATAAAGAAGGATTATTGGCTGAACCAGTAATTTCATCATCGTTGTGGAATCATTTGTCCTTTAGAAATGTAGCCAGGGCCTTAGGGCCACTCACTATATGCAAGAGGATGTTTTAACCACCGCACAGGTTTCCCTTATGCATCTGTAGCACTCACGAAGCCAATTACGAACAGACTTTTCGGTTCAATTTCTTCACAACCTTCTCTACGAGTATTGTCATATGATGCATGAAATTCTATAACAAGCGAACGTAAGCTTCCATGCTGAAGCCTTGTCTATCGTGATCATGCCTTCATCATTTACGACCATAATCCCGTTTACTGACGTTCTGTCCGAAATGCATGCTCAAGCCTCCACTGTTGTCTTCGACAAACATTTCTTACCCTACACGACATTCATGCAACAGTGTATTTCACTCGACTGACTGTCAAAAATAAAACACAACCCTTTGATCCACTTTTTACAAGTTCATAATCCCCGTCATATTTGCTCAATGTCCAGGCAGTCAAACTCACTTCCTAAAGGATTATGATGATCTATATAGTTGCATCTTTCGTCACTTCCTACTACCGCTGATTGGTACGCCCAGCTGAACGAGCTGGGAGCCGGGGAGGATTGAATTGATTGCGCCTTTTTTCCTTTCAGTAACATGAGTGTTATTTAAAATCGGTTTAAGTGAACAAATAAAGTATCAGTGGAGAATATTCAAAATTTGATCAGAACTGTAGCATCTTACCCTATTCGAGATGCATACAACAGAAAAGTCTTTAATTTAATTTAATTTTTTTTTCGGAGAAGAGCTGACGGCAGTTTCTTAACTTTATCGCCGTATGAACCTTAATTAAAACCCAGCAATAAGACTTCCATAAAATAATTACGACCGTTTCTAATTTAGCGACGCTATAAAGATTCCTCTTGCAGAAAACACATTTTAGTCAAGCATTTCTAGTAGTTTTTACGAACAACCATAAAGTGAGGTTATGTCCCACCAAGAAAATAACCTTTATTGACTTTCATAATGCTTAACGATGAACTAAAGACCGGCAGGGCTAGTAAAATACTCAATGTAACTTATCTAGCTAGGCCGGAGAGCGTTATTAATGATAATATAGCGCAATGTGAACAAGAAATATAATATTAAAGAGAAGCGATCAGCTGCTATTGTATACATTAGCAATATTTATACATTTGTTGAGTTTATGACTCTCTTGGCCATGTGGTTCCCTTTCAGATAAATAATGTCTCTTTATACTGTCTTATTTGTATTTTAATTGATTTTTTCATATATTTGATCATAAACTTTTTAAAAATAACAGTTTTTAATGTTACGAGGGTAGGTCAATAAATTTCCGATCTAACCATTTTCTAGGTATGATAAAAACAAAAACTATAATTCACTTTCCAAAATAGTTACCCTTTATTGCAATACACTTCTCTCTGCTTCGTCATGCTTAAGTTTCCTTCCTCGAAAGTTCTTCTTGAGCTATGAGAAGAGCAAATAGTAACTGCGAGCTTGACCTGGGCTGTAGGGGGGATGGTGGATCTCCTTGAAGCCACATTTCTTCACAGCTTCCTTTGCAACAAGAGCTTTGTGCACAGGCGCGTTATTAAGAAGACGCACACCGCCACTCAGCTTTCCTCGCCTTCTCTCTTTGATGTAAAACATTTGTACTTTTACTGCTGATATACACGATCCCGCAGTTGATTTTCTCTTGTACAGGTATCCAGAACGTGTATATACCATGCACGGATAGAATATTTTTGTCGGTAGTTCCTTCACGCTTTCTGTTCGAAAGCGACATTGAGCGTGATGTTCAGTTCCAGCACACCTAATGCCTTCTGCTGCGCTACCTTGACCCCGCAAAACACCTTATGTACAACTGTTGACTAGTCCTATGTAATTATGCACTTCTGGTTCGACATATGCCGTCTGTGGTTTTGTGTGTCTGTAGTAATTAGATAAATTATTAAACGTTTATAAAAATGTATGAGTCTTTTATGTTGTTTTTTATAAAATAATGTGCTCCAAGGTTTTTCGTTACGGTGGAGATTTTTTAAAGGATGTATTGGGCTACCCTTATTATTATTATTATTATTATTATTATTATTATATGAAAGATTTCCAGTCTTCAAAAATATAATCTTTAAGTTATAATACATTTATATAAAGTTTCTAGAAGCATTGATCAATGCAGTGCAATTCAACTGTAAAAGGATTATATTCATCACGTCCCGCTAACTCGCGAATGACACGCGGTAAAGAACCGAAGACATAAGGAAAGCAGTTGGAAATTTCTTTAATCCCCAATCCCCTTATGGACTGTCAAGCTCTCCTCGTCTGCGGACGTTCACCTTGCAGCTGAAGGTACCTTGCGTTGGGGTTACTTTGTTGTTCACACTGTGCACAAACGTAAATAATGCAGCCATAAGGACCGAAGGAAGAGTCAAACCTTTCTGTTTCTCGCTCACTTCTTCAACTGGTACGTAGGTACTAGATTTAATTACAAACTTATTTTAAGTTCTTAAGAGGCGTAACTAACTTTTCCAGAGAAACGAGCCTATTGTTAGTTCACAATCGTCTAGAATATTTAATTTTGAATATGCGTGGACACCTAGGTAGGAAGAATGAACAATAAGGGAAAGGTAGATATATGGAATAGAAGATGTAAAAATTATTAATAAACAGGTACACAGAGTGCTAAGAAACAGGCCGCATATAGAAAAACGTCCGTCACGCAGGAGTTTCGTAAACTAAATGAATTCCTCAGGAAGTAGAATAACTTTCAATAAGAATATAAAATCCAAATTTGGGCCTAATTAATTAATGAAATAAGTTATGGTATTATTATATGTGAATTAGCATGACAAACTCTAAAGCTAACTAATACAAGAAAAACTGAACCATAATGCATTACGTAACTATGTTTGTCTTTCATTTGAAAATAAATCTATTAGTGCCGATAGAGGGCTTTTTTAAATTCAGGTGTCTAATAAATCCCCCTCCAAATAATCAGATTTTACTAATTTTCAAAAACTCTTTCTTATTTTATTTCAATGGTTTATAACGAGTTTCCCTGAAAATTTAAAAATTGCTGTCGCTAGAACGATTTTTAAATTTCGCTTTAACCCGCGTTCTTTAAATTTCGAATTTCAAGTCCGATTTCCCTGATTGTCAGAAAATATTTTCATTGTTCCTTTTAAATTGTTTATATCGAAATTCGTTGCGAAAAAGCAACTTTTGATACTACTAGAGGAATTTTTAAATTTTGGGTTTCACATAAACCTCCAATCATAAGTCTGATTTAGCTGATTTTCGTAAACTATTTTTACTAATTTATTTCTAAGGCATACATCAAGTTTTGTTCAGATAAATACAATTTTCGGTCGCTAGAACGATTTTTAAATTTTCGCTGTAGGTAACTCTTAACTCCAGTGGTCCAATTTCACTGGTTAATGAATTCCATGAATTTCGCTGAGAAAACACAAAACTTGCGAAACACACATACACACATATTTTTTAATTGTCATTTTCGGTGCCTAGAAGGTGGGGTCGAAGGAGATTTGAAATTTTTTTTTCAAATTTTTTTCATGTGCATAACTGCAATAGCTACATTTCTTTGGAATTCACTAAAAATTGAGGTTGAACTAAGATTGGGAAGAATGTAACAAATCTAAATAGAGAGATTAATTAGGGCAAAAAGGCGATAGGAAAGATAAAACAGAAGAATTGGGGAAGAAATATAATAATTGCATTTGAATTCAAAGGTCAGTAATAATAGACGGAAAAAAAGAGCAAAAGCAAGGAAGAAGACATGTAAGGAGAAGCCGAGGAAGCAAAGAAAGTAACGAATGATGGAGGAAAAGAATAAATGCTGAATTGAAATTAGAATTACTAATGAATAATGTACATTGAAATGAAGAAACAACAACAACGACAAAAAGCGAGGGGTAAGAAAATGATTACAATGGTGTGAAAGATGTCGAAGATTGGAAAAACAGAGTACGAGAGAGCAGAAAACCACGAGAGAAATACAAATTAATATGAGGTCAATCAAAAGAAAAGAGTTTACTAAACAAATAGTTAGGCAAGTATGACATCAGAATGTGTGCACCTCTTTGTGACGTGAAACAGCAACAACACAAGAGTTTATCGCCGTAAACACACTCTCCACCTTGTAAAGGCACTACATTTGAGATAATACACTGCTTCAAACTAATTTACACAAACCGCACCAACACAAGAGTGTAACTTGGTAGTAAATTACATTTCTAATGCCAAGGGAAGAAATCTTTTTGGATTAAACTTGGCGTTTATGTTACGCAATTAGCCCAATAAACCTACCGTAGACACTAAATTAAACAAGAACAGCTCTAAAACGCCTTGCTGCCTTGGAATATGCACATGCAGGGAGAGGTTTTGCTGTTCTGAAATATTCTCCATTCCTTAGTCAACCACTGGGGGATCTAAAGCTCTCCACAGAAACCTAAATTCATAAGATTATCCCCTAGGGTTTTTCCACGCATGCGCACGAGAATTCACTATTCAACTTGTGAAAGTGGCAGAGGGGAAGTTTGTGTGCTAGATTGGGAAATTATAAATGTTCTATTAAACTGCTTTAAATAGCTTGGCAATTATGGAATTCCACCGTCATCAAATTTAGGTTTAAATGCTGAGTCAATTTGAATATTCAGATTCGAGAGTTGTTAAGACGGGACTACCATTTGTTGACGTTGCGTTGCGTTCAAGCTCTTTCAGCCTGTATCAAATACATTTTCACAGTATTTAATTACGTTCAACGTTTGAACACTGCGCCATAAGACGGCGTGAGCCGGACTTTGGCAAGGTTTAGCTTCAACAAACGCAAACGTAACGCCAACTTAAGTCTACATTATCAATCTGCTTGCATGCAAATTACTTCGTCGCACCATGTTAGTTTACCTGCTACGTTTCATCTATATTAATTAAATATAAAAATGAATTTTTAATGATGTTTAACGCCCATTTTTGCTACTGAGGCACCACAGGCGGTGAACATTGATGATATATGAAGTGATATATTGGGAAAGGATTTTTTTAGGAAGGAAACGTTCCAGGCGTAAATTTAGGGTACCTCCCCGGCATTTGCCATTAAAGAGGACTGGGGAAAACCTGGAAAAAATCTGTCAGGTCGGATGGTTCTGGCGGAATTCGAACCCCAGACCTCTCGCGGATGAAACGAACAAACGAAGATGAAGAAGAAGAAGAAGAAGAAGAAGAAGAAGAAGAAGAAGAAGAAGAATAGCAGGTCATACCTACACACAACTTAACTGAGTAATGCTACAGAGATGTCCTGAAAACTTTTCAGGTATGTCACACTCAAAAGGCCACATTTCCGTGCAACAAGCTGGATAGTACAGCACGATAATGCATGGCCGCACAACGCAAATGCTGTCATCACAAATGCAGATTTTGCTTTTCCCTTTTCCTCAAATTGAAGAAACACCTTCGTGGGAGGTGTTTTCCATCATCAGAAACGGCATTGAAGGCTGCTGAGGCAATTCTAAAGGACCTCGCAAAAGATGGTTTTCAGCATGTCTTTGATGACTGACAAAAATGAATTTTTACGGAATACTGTGTGATAAAAGTACTTAACTAAAGAAGATCTATTCATCAGCAAAATATCAATGAATGCTGCACTAATAATTCTAAAGCGTTGTTTGGCTGGAGTGAATTTAATACTACTGCCTCGTGTAAGTTACATTAGCACTATTTATTATTCTTTCAAAACCTAAGTATATATGACAACAATTTTTCACGTCCTCGTTTCCTATTTTTCGTCGGTCCTGGTGGTGTAGTGGTAACCATACTTGCCTTCTAAACTCAAAGTCGCGGGTTCAAACCCGGTCAGGATCGATGGATTTTTTCGGGCGTAAAAATCCTAAGTATGGCTTCCTTCGGAAGGGAAGTAAAGCCTTGGGTCCCGTGTCGTACATTTACGGCACGATAAAGAACCTCAAGCCTGAAAAAAAGAGGTCTCTGAGCAAAATTTGTCGGCCGTTTCACGTCCTGAATAGAATGGGACGCTGATGACCTGTGATGTTAAAGAGCGTCCTTTAATAAACCAAATCAACAACAATCGAGACAAATATTAACATATCTATTTTTAGTTTTAAGTATATGGTCACCTTCTTTAGTGGGATGTTCATTCTCTCTCTCTGTCTCTCTCTCTCTTTCTTTTGGTTTTATTCATGGATGCTCTTCAACATCGCAGATCATCAGCGTACTATTCAAATCAGGGCGTAAAACTGCCGACATATTTTGCTCAGAGGCCTGTTTTTTTTTTTCTCCAGGCTTGAGGTTCTTTTTCGTGCCGTAAATGTACGACACGGGACCCAAGGCTTTACTTCCCTTCCGAAGGAAGCCATACTTAGGATTTTTACGCCCGAAAATATCCATCGGTCCTAGCCGGGTTTGAACCCGCGATTTTGGGTTTAGGAGGCAAGTATGGTAACCACTACACCACCAGGACCGACTTTTCACAGTCTGCACAACACAGTTTCAGTTATACTTTTCACCAGGACCCTGTAGCACAAAGTGAGGATGTTTACCAGAATTTTAATAGTGTTTTCATCATTAAAACAAAGTAAAAATAAAGGAAAGACCAATGAAATTTGGTTTAAATGTAGATTTTAGCTAATAAAAAAGCATTTTATAAGTAAAATTTGCACATTTACCCATTGCCAGAAGTTGAAATATTTGTCCTTGTGGTCCTTTCCCCTTTTGAGGCGTTTTTTAGTCATTGAAGTGGGCAGTTTGTACTTGCGGGCTGGTCTGCATGCTTTTTTAAATTTATTTTTGAAGTACTGCGCACCAGTTTGTCAGATTGTTGTGATGTCACTGTCTTCAAGACCATATTAAATTTGTTTTGCACCAGAATAGTTTTTTTTTTACAAGCAACGTTTGAAATAAAATGCTCATAGACTGATGCTTACGTCATCGAAATCCATTTCTATTTGTTGGACAAAGTTTGGCAGAAGATAACGTTACGCTATTCGTCGATCAACTCACTTCATACACGTTATGTCAATGACCTGCGTACACGCACATGTAGCGAAAAGTGGCTGGCTGACATCTACGCGAGAAGGGCGAACGTTCTTTGCCTGCTGTATACCAGAAGGGATTAGCTGGCATTGTCCGACTTTCCAACCCTTACTGTGTTCGGAGAAAGACGTGAGTTTTTACTTACCTTGCTGTGTTACACGTTATCTCTTAAATAGTACTAAACTTACACATTATAGACATTAAGCAATGTTAATTCTACATATGTGAATTTTGTCATGAAAGCCTCCTATAAACAGAAAGCACAACTACGTGTAAGAAACCACAGAATCTTTGATTTAAAATCACAAATAAATTACTCTGTAATAGTGGGGAGCCAGTGACAGCTTCACGTTTTGCCCTGGGATGAAAATTAGTTTCCGGGCACATTTACTTTTCTTTAAGGGTCTAATTCCACAACTAATTTAATTTTCCCTTTTGTTGTCATTACAAATGCCACAGCATTAGTGTTAACCGTGCTTTTATTTCTGCAATCTTTCGAGGCGTAAAGTCATACGATCTGCTCATTATTCTTGCAAGCAGTTAAGTTTTCTCACAGAATGACTGTTAGTGAACACAACATACTAAATTTCTTGTTTCAAACCATAAATGAACTGACAAATTAGGTCTGTTTTAGTTACTATTACAATAACTGATGTTTGTTTAGCAATAATTGGACTCTTACAATAGTGAAATACCATAAAAAAGTTATTGTAGATAACAATGTGTCCCCTATAATGTTCATTGAGGAGTAACAATGATAGATGAACCAATGATATACATTATAAATATATTTAAAAATATTAGGATGCATCTAATAATATGACCCGAGACTGTAATGCTAAGATAATTTGTCAGGTATACTGTTTGTTTTTCTTTAACACAGGCCACGTTTATTAATACGACGTATTAATGTCATTTCGCGATTTTTCTGACATTGGTGAAATATTCCACGGAAAGTTGGTACTGCTGCACACCTTTGGTTTATTAAACCACAATTAGCTTTAAATTGTTTCGCTCTTTTTTAGCGGATTAGAAGTTGTAATTTAATTTCCGCCGCCGCAGTTAGGAGTATATCACATTAGCAAAGGAATGCTGCGAGATATTTTCGATATGTTGATTTTGCGGTACTTCTCTCTACGGTGATAATGAAATGTGATTAAATCGGGAGATATTTACCTGAGCCGCAAACATTTTGCAATGTAATTCAATTATGGGTTTAGAGACTTTACCTATAGTGAGTACCCAATAAATCTACTTTTGGTTTTAGGCGTCTATCATAATGGGCATTTTAAGGAGTTTACGAGGGGCATTCAAAATGTTTTGCAACCAGTCTGTCCATTGTTGAGCTATGTCTACAAAAATGTAACTAACGCAGCTGGCAATAATGAACCTTAAGCTATCAAAATATGCATAAGTGCAAGTTTAAACTTGCATAATTACTGATGTACAGTCTGTTGAGTTCAGTCCTGGGTCAATAGTTGGTAAAAAAATCATGAATATTTGTACAGAAAACTTTAGATAACAATCCAAAGAGTGAGGAACTCGGTGGAGTGATATTACTGTTGAAATGCTAAGTATGGAAGAGGGAATCAGTGTTGGCAGCATGAACATTTAAATGTTCCAAATGGGTTCTACAAAGAGGGGAAAGAAGTGTGCAAGGAAACTGCTGAGCATATTTTCACCAAATGTGCTAAAAATTGGACAGATATATGCACAGGTGATGAAAGTTGGTTTTATTACTATACCAATGCAAATATAGCTAAAAATGCTTGTGGATAAATGAGACTGACCCATGACCAGTTAGTTCTTCTTCGACAAGATTTTCGTTCTCTGAAGCGTTTAACAGTTTTCTTCAATTATGAAGAAACATTACTGGTTGATTGTATCCAGAAGGTGTGACAATGAATGGAGAATACTATGACACTTGTATTTTGAGTCTTTATTTGCAGATCTGAGGCGACGGCGTCCAAAAACAGGACATTTTAGACCACACGACAATGCTCTCCTCACACAACAACTGCAAATTTGAAGAAACTGGAAGTCTCCAAGTCCAGTTGCTTAACAATCCACTCTACAGAATTTTTCATTGGTGGAAAACATTTTAAACCAGTGCAGGACCTTGTTCAAATTCAACTCTGTTGACAATATCTCTGTTTGAGTATTGTAATGCTTTTGACAAGAGGTAGCACCGTCTAAGAGATGGAGAGTTCTTTGAAGGATTGTGAGGATATTTTCGAATTCAGTCCTTAGCTTGGACTTTAAGGTGACACAAACTTCTTGAATGCCCCTCGTAAGCAGAATGTGACACAGAGTTGCCTTCTTCGCTCCATATGATGACGAAACATCTGGAACCAGTTTTCATACCGGCCAAATATGAACTCATGATACTCCATCCCACGGTCACAGTCTTTTAGGTCTTGCTTGACCATAGTGCGGCTTCTAAGGAGGAAACGCCAATTTCTTATTTGAAACATTTTGGATCGTCTAGTAGGTAAGACCCCTTTCATGCGCTTCCTCTCTTGTTAACATTTTTGACGATTCTGGTGTGCATCTTTGAACCATTTGTCTGTTGACTTGACCTGACTATTCGGTGATGAGATCTTTCGTTAATGAATTTATGATGGAATTTTTGTGGTATTATAATCTGCTGTCCGCCAACCCCCTGCACCTCTGTGTCTGTACAACGGTCTCTCTAAGAGCTTTGAGAACGAAAGCAATAACATTTTTAACAATGTCATATAATCATTGCATCAAGTATTCTCCGTTATATTATATGCAACCTCTCATCTGTTCAAACTATTTTGTAAATGCTGAATGCCATGCTTCTTTGGATAGAGTACAAATACATTCTTCATAGGCAGCCACTGCGGCTTCAAGGGGATCAGATCGTTGAGCACGAATTTCATTTTTGGGAGTATGACAAGTCACTTGGAGTCAGATGTGGATACTTGGGAGGTTCGGAAAATTTTACTGCTTCCTGCAGAAATTTAGTTGTTTCCAGTGTAATGCGGACATATACCACATAAACTAGTTTAGCCCGCTTCGTTCTAAGTATATTGAAGATTTAGAGCAGACACCATTTGACAGTGACAGTGTTCTTCAAGTGGAACTAGGTGAGATGGAAAAACAGATCATCTTCTTGTCTCGTTTCCCTGGATCTGTTCTTGATCTTCCTCCATCATTTTCTGGCACCTATCCACACAAGCACTTTTCTAGTCATCTGTTAGCAGACATCCTAACATGAAGTTTTTCTTCGAGGACTGTTTGCAATGCTGCCTATCCAATATACAGGATTGTTCAGATGTGATTTTCCAACACATAGGCTCGGATTTTATCATTTTTTCACCCGTTGTTGCTGTAGTGGATGATTCTTCTTAGTCTTCATCTTTGAGGTAGTCCCTTCCTCTCCTAAAATTTGCAAAACATTGATAAATAGTTTATTGTGAAGGAATTGTTTCTTCAAATGCTTGATGAAATCTTCCAAGTCATACTCTCTACCTTAAACATCAGTCATGGTAAAACTTAGTATATATATGAGGGTAGGTCCATAAGTTTCCGGCCTAACCATTTTCTAGGTATGATAAAGACAAAAACTATATTTTCAATATTAATTACCCTTTATTGCAATGCACTTCTCACTTCTTCGTTGTACTTAAATTTCTTTCTTCGAAGGTTCTTCTTTTGAGAAAAGGAAATAGTCACTGGTAGCTAGATCTGGGCTGTAAGGTGGTTGGCCAATCTCATGGAAGCCACATTTCTTCACAGCTTCCTTTGCAACAAGAGCTGTGTGCTCAGACACATTGTCGTGAAGAAAGCGTACACCACCACTCAGCTTTCCTCGCTTTTTCTCATTGATGGAAGCAGGTAGTCTGTGCAGCAGGCCAGCATAGTACTTCCCATTTATTGTTGTGTTTCTCTCCTTGAAGTAAAAGAAGAGTATTCCTTCACAGTCCCAAAAGACTGTGGCTATGATCATCTTGGTTGACTAGGTGATCTTGGCTTGTAGAGGCTGTGCTTTGCCAGGTTTACGTCACTCTATTGATTCTCCTTTGAACAAGGGATCACAGTATAGGACATAGTTTCATCTCCTGTAACAATGATTTGCAGAACTTCTCTCTCGTTGCCAAGGCAGAGCTCCAAAACTGCCTGATAACAGATGACTCTTTGCTGCTTTTGGACTAAGGAAAGAAGTCTAGGCACCCATCTTGCACTAACCTTATTCATGTTTAAATGTTCATGAATAATTCAAAGGATTGTTGTTTTAGAAAGGCCCAATCTTGTTGCTATTTCTGTAACTTTGAGTCGCCGGTCTTTCATAATTTCTCCTTCCACAAGAGCGAAGTTTTCAGGAGTGAGCGCCTCCAAGAACCGACCTGCACGCTCTTTGTCTTCAATGCTTCCTCGACCCATTCTTTTACTATAGAATTGATGGGGGTACTTTCCCATATACACCGTCCAATCGCTGTTTAATTTCGCTTGGAGTAAGTCCATTGAATATGTCACAATCTTCTGCACATATCAACTGAACACATCGGAGCTACAATTATTTACTTAACAGATAAGGAGTGTAAGGGTTTTGTGAAGGCGATAATACTTATCGGTGAGGCCGGAAACTTATGGACCTACCCTGGGACGTCATCGCTTGACATGCATCCTAGCGTCTGGCGCAGCGTACATATACAGAGAGGTGCTAACTAAGTTGTTGTAGCGCGCTCAAAATTGTACATGTTGGTATCTAAACATCTAAAGGTGGGAATACCTGCATTGGCTTGTCACAACTCCATGTTGACCATTCTCTAAACCTTTAGAGTGTCCCTTATAGACTTTCACACTGTACGCACGTTGTTAATACAAAAACATCCAAAAGAAAAGTTAATAGTCTAGTAAATATCTTGCGTATTTTTGTAATATTTTTAACAAGTAACACTGGTTACTGTATTTTAAATATGTACAAATCCAATAATTTAAATAAATTATTTTTATAAATCAATTGATCATTGCATTTAAAATTAGCAGCAGAATGTGTAATTTCCTGTATTACATATTTTTTAATTCCAACCCTTCAGCCTGTATTTAGGAATGACAGATATTCATTATATCAAAACGTAAGAGAAATCAGCAGAATTCACACGTACTTGTGACGGGAGCTCAAGCAACGTGGCTAATCCCGCGTGCCGATAATGAACAAATAGCGATGGTGGGCAGCTCTTTGACATGCGATGACGGATGTATTTACAAATGCAACTAGGTGGATAGTGTGTATGTAAACAATGGTCGTGTTTCGTGCAGTTTGCAGCGCGTGCTGCCGGAAACGACTCGCAGTTGCATGTTTGGCAGCTTTGATTATTGATCCATTCTATCACAACGGTTCGTAAATTAAGTCACGCACGCTTTTTAACAGTTTTTAAACCATCGTTCTTCTATCGCATTTTGATTGTTTCATTTTAATCACAATTACCGTGAAAACGATCATCCACTCTACAGCCCCCAGATCAAGACACCATCGGACATTATCTTTTGTCAAAATTGAAGGAAGTTTCAGATTATTTTCAAGGGTATAGAAATTCTAATTCAAGGACGTCAGGAATGTGCTTTAATAAACAGTGCTTGTTGAAAGATAACATGATGATTTCTAGTAAAAGGAAATTATGCTGGAAATTTAGACGCTCTTTAACATCTCAGGTCATCAGCGTCACATTCAATTCAAGGCGTGAAACGGCCATAAATTTTGCTCAGAGATCTCTTCTTTAAGGCTTGAGGTTCTTTATCGTGCCGTAAATGTACGACACGAGACCTACGGCTTTACTTCCCTTCCGAACGAAGCCATACTTAGGATTTTTACGCCCGAAAAAAATCCATCAATCCTGGCCGGGATCGAACCCGCGATCTTGGGTTTAGGAAGCAAGTATGGTTACCACCACACCACTAAGACCACTTACAGATCGAGGGAAGATATCTGCATCAGATTATGAAACAATAAAAGTAATAAACAAGTGGTTTTTAGAGATTAAATAACCCCTTTTCCAAGGTGTAGAAATTTGACAGCATCCCTCGGAAAAAATAGTAAATAATTAATATAGTACTGTTCCACACTGAAGCAAATAACAGCAGCAATTGGCCCTGTCATGGGCTCGAAAAGTCTGTCAATGAGCTTCGCATTTATATAAGGGCACTCAACTAGTCGTGGTATGCCTGTACATTTTGACCCGTTGTTCCAGGCGTCACGCTTGAGCTCAACTTTGGAGATTTTTGATGGCCAGACGGGAGGGCTTTGGGAATGTTTATCGTGTCAGTTAGCTAAATATAAACCTTTAAAATGAGTGTTTTTAGTAGTGTTTAATGCCTATTTTTACTGCTAGGTATCAGGCGGTGGACACAAATGCTGCATGAGATAAAATGTCTGCTGGAATATCTGTGAGATTTTGAATAACATTTGCGCATCGAGAAGCTGAATATAGCCGTATTGGTTCAAGTGAAGCATCCCTGAAAAACAGCCGAGCCATCGTAGGTAGTGGGTTTATGGAATATTTCACGCGTTCTACACCTGGTATCATTGCTGTATAGACAGAAAATCATCATCAGACCAGATAACCCGTTTCTAGTCCTCTATAGCCCAGCATCTGTCGTCTTTTCCTTTAGAGCGAGCCCCCACTTGTTTGCCTAGTCGTGGAGAAGGTAACAAGACTGCTTGTTTACTTATAGACCTAGTATCGCAGTCGTAGCGTAAATGTTCGTGGGTGTGTGTTGTGTTCGTTTCTTGATTCGACAACATACCTAAAGTGTATTACGCCTCGTGTGTTTAAAACAGCACAGCGTGTCTTTATATACGATTCATGTGTGTTAATTCAGTGGTGAAAGAACCCTAGGACCGTTTTTGGCATACAGTTGATTCTGTTACTTATGTGAATGTTATACTAACCTCCTTTTTCAGAGAATTAACCGAAAGAGAGCGTGATTAAGCGTTTTTTCCAACAGGGCTGTGCCACAGCTCACATTCAAATGATTCCATGAGAGCAATTCACAATGTTTCCACAAGACAGCGTTATTTATAGGGATTTGTGGCCCCCCTGGACTCCCCTTTTAACAGCCCACGATTATTATCTCTTGGATAAATTAAAAAATGCTGTGTACAAGACGAACCCGCATACCATACAAGAACTCAAAGGTAATATTCGTCAGGAAACTTTCTGGATTTCTCAAAATGAGCTATAGAGAGTGATGAATAATTTCCTAAAGAGATGCAAAAAATGTGTGGAGAATGAAGGCGGGCAGTTTCAACACCTCATTTGATAATTTGGTAAGAAATGAGCCTCTTAAATTGGTTTGTGTATTGTATGGCTAGTTTGTTTTGTTTTACCTTCACGTTAATAACCGAGAATTGGCTGATGGGCTAACCAGCTGAGGAACTGCGCGTTCGTTCATAGGGAAACACTTGGGGGAAAACAAAGATGATCGCACGGTGTGTGTGTGTGTGTGTGTGTGTGTGTGTGTGTGTGTGTGTGTGTGTGTAAATCAGCAAAATTGGACCATTAGAAGTGGCCAATTGTTTTTCTTTCTTAACGAAACTCTGCACATAATATCCAATTAGAAAACTATTCATCGAGTTCGTTAACCAACAAAATTGAACCATCGGGAGTGGGGGTTTACATAAAGCGAACATTTAAAAATAGCTCTGGCGCCTGCAATTGTTATTTCTCAACGAAATTTGGTATAAGCAATTAAAAGAAATAATAAATACAGTTTCTGAAAATAAGCAAATTAAAACTATTAGGAGTGGTGGTTTACCAGGAACCCAAAATATAAAAATAGCTCTAGCGTCACAAATATTTGCTTTTTCGCAAGGAAAGTCGGTATATCATTTAAATAAAAAAATAGTTTCTGAAAATCAGGAAAATGGAGCCATTACGAGTAATGGAGGATATATTTGAAAATCGAAATTTAAAAAGCTCTCTAGTGGAGCCAGTTTCTCTGCTCTAATGCTCTGTAATATCTTTCACAAAACCGACTTGCTGAGGAATTCGCCTAGTTTACGCAACGCATTTTTTCGTTAGCAGGTTCTTTTGTGGGGGTTTCCTACTCCAAATTTGTAAAGTGTGCAGGCTCCTGGTTAGTGTATGTGTACCATAGATGGTCAGCAATTGTTTTTCTTGTTAGAGCAAACTTCAATAGTTCCTGTCAGTGATCAATTTCTTCTGGCCGCAATTTACACACCTTCCTTTCACTGGCTGAACATGTATTAGTCTGTACTGCGTGAAACAGCTATAAAGGCAGCCACTTCCCGTACACTCTGTCCTTTTGACTGATCAAATGCAATCACGTCTTGCTGTCAGGAAGTAACATGTTGCTCCCCATCCTGCAAGACACTGAAAACACACACACACGCACGCGTGTCAATCAGCACCACTGCCATAGGTATTATATAGCATAGGGGCCTCTGGCGATGAGAAACACAATCATGAGTGATTTATTTTTATTTGTTACGCAGTCTTAAGGGGAAATATATGAAAAATAATAACTGTACAACAGATAAGGGGTTGCATTAAGTTCTTTTAACGCCTGTTTTTACTAATGAGAAATAACAGACGGTGATAATGCATGAGATGAAAAGATAAATTGGCCAAGAATTTTTTTTTCACTTTTAATTTTCATTTATTTATTTCTTTAAAGAGATTTCTTTTGATTTATTTACGGACGCTCTTTAACATCTCAGGGCATCAGCGTCCCATTCAATTCAGGGGGTGAAACGGCCGACAAATTTTGCTCGGAGGCCTCTCTTTCAGGCTTGAGTTTCTTTATCGTGCCGTAAATGTACGACATGGAACCCACGGCTTTACTTCCCTTCCGAAGGAAGCTATACTTACGATTTTTATGCCGGAAAAAATCCATCGATCCTGGCGGGGTTTGAACCCGCGATCTTCGGTTTAGAAGGCAAGTATAGTACCACTACATCACCAGGACAGACAAAGCATAAAGGTGAACTCTCTGACGATATCCACTTAAAGTAGTCGGTAAAACTAAAATTAACATTTTAATTCTACTTGTTAATTACCTCCCATCGAGAAACTAGGCACTTTTGTTTTCTAGCTTTGAGAATAGTGTTTAAATTTAAGTAAAACAACAGTCCTATATGCTAGCTTAAACGACCTATCGTGCTTTGTGGATTAAATGCTGTGTAATGTTAGGAATTACAGTGCTATTATTGTTGCAGTATGCGTGGATGTAATGAGCGTTGTAAACCGCAGTTAATTAAAATGTGATTATATATATTTAGTTTGCTGTGAAGGAACTAGAATATGTTGATTATTAGCTAATCAGATTGGTTTCTAAAAGACCAGTTTATACACTGTAAATTCAGTCCCTGAAATAACGTTTTAGGTCATACAAAACTTTTTTGCTTTAATCTTTTGTTCACCAGATCATTTCCCCTTACTCTTGCGCTAATTGCTGCTCATATGTTTTAATGGATATTACTTAGTAGCACTTGGCACGGAAATAATCGTGATGCACAAAAACCGTAATTTTTAAAATTATGTCTAACGCCGTTTTTACAGCTGGGGCATTACCGGAAGTGGGGAACACATGAGATGAAATGATAAAACTGGGAAATAACTTCTTTTTTTTTATACATTTTAGGATACTTCCCCAGCATTTCCATTGGTAAGGACTGAGGAAAACCTTGAAGAAACCTCGATCAAATAGAACGATCCTGGAGGTCTACTGCTCACTGGTTCGTCTCTTTACGACCCCGAGATACACTCCTTCCAACTATTTCGGATTGTCCATGATTTCCTTATTACATCATTTCCATCAAAGGGGAAATTATCACTAGTAATATATCAACGTTCGAATCTCAACGAATAACATAAGAATGTAAATATAATTCCTCTAAACTTATCTTACAAAATTGTAATAATTGTATATTTGTACTTAACATTTTCAAGCAATCTTGCGACAGAAGAACGCAGATTGTCAGTAGTGCCAATAGAGAAGCGCAAAATACGAGTTTAAGACTATTTAATGAATAGAATAAGATTAAAAGTGATATATTTTTGAAATTTGCGCACAGAATATATAAAATGTTATATTTATGAATATGTAATTCAGAAGTGGACAAAAGTCGACTATTACAATCGCCACCGTTCAATTTTTTAATACCAGCCGAGAGAGACAGAGGGTTGAGATAACATACAGTTTCTATTTTTCTTTGTATTCTGAGGGTTGAAATTGCTAATGATAAGATCAATTTGCACATTTGACGCATCACCAAAACGCTTTTAAGAACCCTTCATTTTGCGTTATGATTGTCGATTGTCAATGCTTTTGTTGCTATCAATAGCTCCCCACTGCCTCTAGCAAAAGTGGTCAGCGATGCGTGTTCAGGAATCATATAGTGGAGGTATAGAGTTGACTACACTGATCACAAGACAAATGCACAAAATTCAAAATTTAGTGTCGTTTCATTGGTCGATTTTAAGGTCACACGAGTGAAATAGTAACGGAAAAACAAAATTATTACGGTAAAAGAATGTTCCGGAAACAAAAGAAAAAAATGCCATCTGGTAACTATGCAGCAATACACGGCTTGAATTCACCAGCGCATTGTTATAGTGAACCATCATCCACTTTTAGGCCACTCCTGACGTTTTTCAGCTTCTCCAAGTAGTCAATCGGGATAGCGTTCAAAAAATGGAATCCATCACCTTTTCAGTGATGGGGACACATTTGGACTTTTCTGGACCCGGTTCGCCTTGTGCGGTTCTCTTTCGTTTCCAATGTATAGAACCTAAAAACGTCTTTTATCCAAGTATGGACATGTTTTGCGGTGTTTGCCGACACCCGAGTTCCGAGGTTGGTTCGCCAGCATCAGCCACTGTTTTGGGCCCGATGTCTGTGTGTTGTGCCATATGCTAATATGGAGAACATTTTTAAAATTTTATTTTAATTTATTTAATATGCCTGGGTGTTGTGCATTTGGTTGTACAACTCGAGGAAAGAAAGGCGTTACATTATATCGCATTCAAGGTTTAATTTGACATGTAAACTGCATTCAAAGTAACTTATGTAATGTAATAAAATATTTGTCAACATGGCTCCGTTGTATTTAGCAGTAACTATTACTAAGTGCATTATAAATACAATATTATTACTGTATTACAGTATACTCTGCGCTTATTCTTGAATATATTTGTCATAGCTTTAAAAAATTAAATGAATGTATGTAATTTGTGAAGGTGTTTTGAATGTTTTTACATAAAAATAGTTTGCCACAGCCATGTAGTTCATTTGCAACGCCACTATTGCAGAAAAAAGAATTTCAAAAGTGCAACACGCTGCTGTAAGATAACAAAATGCACGTTCATAATTGGAAGAAAAATAGAAAATGCAGATCTATGGATTATGAAAAGTTTAAATTTTCAGACATATCATTTAGTTTATTTATCTCTTTTTTCACACACCAATTAAAAATATAGGTTTCTGTTGTCATAGTCATTCTCATTGCACTAATTTAGAGCAGAGAAATGTTAAACTTCATAAAGTTCTTGTTCTAAATAGAATTTGGTAGGAAGCCCTCTAAGCCCTCTCTATAATTCTTATAATTCAGTCTTAACTGACAGGTTAACGGTAGGCCTTATACAGTTTATGTCAACACTGATATAATAAATGCATTACAACAAATAATTTAAATAGTGAATAGCAAAATAAAAAAATAAGTTCTTATTTTAAGTTTCACGTTTTAAAAGGATGTAATTAATAAGGCCCATGTTTAATATTGCGATTTCTGTTTTAACCGATGACAGCCTTTTCCTCTGCCGGCAGATGACCCGTCATTGACCGCTGAGTTGGGATGCGGTACTACGCGAAAGTGCCGTAACTATAAGTGACATAGTCTCAAATGTTTGCCTTTTCTGTCTGACCTAGGCCTTCTAATACAAAAAGAAGAACATGAGCAGACGCAGAAGGTATCATTCAACAGTATAACATAAATATTTTAGGAACTAACTGTATGACAATGGAGTAAAACGACAGAAACACGTAGTCTTATGGGAGATAGAGACTGTTAGGTCCAAAATGGAGCGTGTTCATACTTATGTAATAGAGGGCTTTAGTAGAACCTACCTTGTGTCCATATTCACAAAAAGCCGAAAAAATTCTTCTTAAATATTGCCAAACAGTTGGCCAATGATCGCATGCGGCTCTCATCTTGAGATAATTTTTTCATGTTCAATTTTTTATGCAAAATAACATAAACCCCCTCGCGACCTCTACTAACTCGCTCATTCTCACTGGTTATCATCGAAAACAATATCATGGACTTCATAGCTGATTTTGTAATTGCAGGGCGTGGTGCGTCTTCAATACTAGTTCGGCCAAGCTTGAAAGTCGAACGGTTTCCTTGGAACGGCATACTTCAAGCAATGTAGGCAAAATCCTTTCATGAATTTACTGTATTGTTATCCTTAACAGAAAAAATACTTTTTCACTGTCATTCGAAAGGCTTGTTTTTAACCATCTTGTCAAATAATGAGTTAACATTAGAATCAAGTTTTGACAGTTCAGAGGGACGATCAAAAAGTTTTACACTACCCTGACCAAGAGAACACAACATTTAAGAGATTTTTTTACAACATCAATGCATTTATACCAACGAATTTGCAACTTTTCAATACCCCAGTAAAATAAGATTTGTTCAACTCTAAAAAAATATGCGTCTATCTCAGTTCATCATTAAATGTGATTCTTGTTCACCCATTTGATTCAGGTTTGGAAACAAAAAGGAATCGCTGGGAAACAAATCCGGCAGCACTTTGAAGCAAAGGTCATGCGGTTTTGCAGACCTGTTTGGGGGCGCATTTTTGTGATGAAATGAAAATTTCTTTTTTGCAAATTGTGAACGATTAGGAAGATGGAACAGTTTGTGTTCTTTGGTGCACTATCACCTGTTACTACCTACTATTTTCTTCTCCGGTCTATAGTGACGAATCATTGTTTCATCTGCTGTTATAAAACATCGGAGAAACTCGCTGGGACTTCGTTTTTAAACAGATCTATAAAGTCTTGTGATGTTCATTTTAATGATTTATTTGGTCCATTGTTAACAAACGCGACATCCATCGAGCGGAAACCTTTTTCATACTCAAAACCTCGTATAAAATGTGGACAAAACTAGTGAGGTCTTTGCAACGTCAGCCAACTCGCATATCTACAACCGGGGATCATTGAGTACGGCATTGTGAATTTTTGCCACCATCTTTTCGATCTTAGCAGTTTTGGGGCGCCCTGAACTTAAATTTAGCAGCCCAGTTTTTAACCACCGAAAACATAGATGATGTGTGACTCTTTTTGTATTTCTATTGGAGTTAAACCCTTCAAAACGAAGTTTTTATCACAGCTCATATGAAATTGAAAATGTTAGAAAAATGTTAACACTAGTTTGTTTACACGATCGTCATAAACAAGTGACTACACTTACGCCTCTGAAACTTCACAGCGCGCCATTTATAGGATGATATTTAACAATAAATGTACTAAGTTTGCCATCTTCACGTCATCTCTGAGTCAGGCCGAAAACTTTTAGAACACTCCTTATTGAAAGAAAACTTTATTACCATATTTAAAATGTTGCTGTTCTTTTCTTTTGTCAGAGTATGTGGTAAGTATTTGGTCCTTGTAAACACAATAGGAGTCTATTTCATTGTCGCTTAGTTCTCTTCATGTTTTGTCATACAACTTGCAGTATAAACGAGCTTTAAAAACGTTTTTTAATGTGTATAGCTTTCATAGACAAACTTTTTGAATTTGTTAGACACGGGGTGGGCAGACAGATACGATAGACTGGTTTTAATGTAGAATAAGGCTATTTTTTTTTATTTGTTTCATTTACGGATGCTCTTGACATCTCTGGTCATCAGAGTCCCATTCATTTCAGGGCGACCGCCACGGGTGACCGAGGTCGTTAATGCGCGAACTTGTCAGCGGGAGATCTGGGGTTCGAATCCCGCCAGGACCGTCCTCCCTGACTGTTTTTTTTTCAGGTTTTCCTCAGTCCTCATAACTGGCAAATGCCGGGGAGGTACCCTAAAGTTAGACCTGGAACGCTTCCTTCCTTATAAAAATATCCTTTCCCAATTTATCATTTCGTTTTATGTATCATCAGTGTCCACTACTCAGTTCAGGGTGTGAAACGACCGATAAATTTTGCTCAGAGGCCTGTTCTTTCAGGCTTGAGGTTATTTTACATGCCGTAAATCTACGACATGGGACCCACGACTTTACGCCCCTTCCAAAGGAACCCACACTTAGGATTTTTACGCCATCGTTCCTGGCCGCGATCTTGGGTTTAGGAGGCAAGTATGGCTACTGCTACACTACTACGACAGACATAATATAGCCCGTTTGTCTATTTATTTACTATTTATTGTTGCTCGCTAAATACTATCACATTAAGCAATAGTTTGAGAAACAGAGAAATAATGGACTATCTGAAAATGGGCGAAACTTAACTTCAGAACAATTATTAACTTTTGGTACGACTCTCACATCAGAAGAGAAGTTGGATGTCTGGGTTTCAAGATCGATAACTTCAAAGAAAGCGTATAGTCCACTCACGTATCGGCGTGAATTTCCAATTACGCGCTATTCTCAGAGGGATATTGATTACAGTGTCATCACTGGCAGATGTTTTGCACGGAATTAACTCTCCTTTGCCTTGACGCTGCTGTCCGCTGCAAACATAATTACTGCACAGATGTAGTAAAATATTATTACCTGCAAAAGCTCCACTGCCTTGCATGTGTAAGGGATGAAAGCAAAATGTATGCTGGCGCTACGAAATGGGCAAGGAATGATCCGCAGGAACTCAAATATTAACCTCCTGTGTAGCTCGCGTTTGAATTAATAATGGCATCGCCGGAGTTGCACAAAGAGGAGAATTTGAATAAATCTGAGAACGCGGCCGGACTGAGAATTCCTCATCGCGGATTCTTCTAACGAACCGGCAGACTCTCAGGAGAGAAGTTTGTGGCAAGCCTGCGAGGGCGGTTCAGGTGATTTATTGAAAAGAGGACCTTGTTGATGTCCAAGCGACCTCAGAAGACGTTCCTTATTTGGGGGACTTAAGACTGGTATAGTAGTGGCAAAAACATGGTGCTCCTAGGGGAAGCTGTGGTAACTATGAACTGTGGGGGAATGTGGGATCATTAATAAATTGAAATACAGTTAACTTTATTTTAGTGAAAGATGAAAGCCATTTTTAATGAAATGTTATTTCTTGCAACACTCAACAAATTTAAAATTTATACAGTCCTTTTCGTTTATGTGACATATCTTATATCAAAGAAATGTTGAATTTATGTTGAATTTTAACCAATCACAGCTGCATCGTCTTTTCATGATTTTACTGCATACATATTAATTTTTCTTAGTGTTTTCACAGAAATGCGTGATCAAAATCGATTAATTGTAATTGTAATTAATAAATTACAATTAATCTTAATTAGTGATGCTTTTTCCGGCGGAGCGAGGTTTTTTCCTGTGAGTTTGCCGCGCCGTGTAGGGGTAGGCTTTGCTTGCTTATCTGTTGACCTTGCTGACTGTCACAGTCGTGGCGCAGCTTCGGCAGTATACATATAAAATAAATATAAGTATAAAAATAATAAAAATAGGATTCTCACCGAATAAATCGCATTAATAATCATTTAGAAAATTCCCTTAGAAAAGTCTCGCATAATAAGTGTCATACGGGTCTGTGCAAAACGCTACTGAATTTAAGATGCAATTATTATATCTGGGTAAATTAACAAATGCAGGATACAAAAACTCAAATATTCGTCAGGAAATTGTCAGAATTACTGAAAATGCACTACAACGAGTGATGGATGAATAATTTCCTAAACAGATGCTATTTAATAATTTCGGAAGTAATTAGCTTCTTAAATGTTTGTGCATTGTTGTTTGCTTATTCTTTTTATTTTATACACTTTTCGCTAATCACCGTTGGCGGCTAACTAGCGGTGCACTCGCCCATATACAAAACACTCCAGGGGAAAAGAAAACTGATCGCAGAGTGTGTTTAAGTAGTCATGATGTCTATTAGTTTTTTATAAGCTCGCATTATTGTTCTGTTTAAGTGACACAGTGGATTGCACTGTAATCCTCTTCTCTCTTTTAACAGTATTACCAACCACACGTACTGTAATCACATTTTTTCGCCAACTATATTTCAGAAATGATTATTAGCACAAGAAGTGGGTTCCAAAAATGCATTATATTACCATAAATGCCCAGAATTAATTTTCATTTTCGCCGCAAGTGTATCTCAATTATTAAATACCAAAATTAAAGCGTCATTTAATTATTTGACAATTCCAGTATTTCGCAGTTAAATCTCATGATGTGGAAAACAAAGTGTTGATAGAAACCAAACAATCAATATAATCACTTTGCACAAGGGAAGACGGCATAGCAGGGGAATTATTTGGGTTGTGTTATTAACACTGTAAATACAACCGGATTTTCAAAATGCATTATCTGTTATTTCCCCCATGTGTTTGTTTTTAAACCCGGATGTGTTAATTAATAAATTGCAATTATTTTATCGTAAACCCGAACAATCGATATCCCAAACGCTGCCTGCCTCCCCTTCCTGTGCACTGTTTGCTGATAATCAGCCATTAGGAGAGTTTCAGATCCTGCAAGCTGTTATAGAAATAGGATGTCCTAAATCACTGGTTTTAAAGTATTGCAGATGGTAGTTGAGTAACTAGTAAAAAATGTCTATATCAGGCTTTGGCGAGTATTGAAGGAATAACAAGTTTGAAGAATTTTGTTACCTGATATCCATAAACATTCATCTCCTTGTGTGTGAAGTGCATAAATTCGAAGGGTAAGTGTTAAATCATTTCAAATACTTTTTAACACAAAAATCTAAGATAGTGAAATTAAAAGTCTGTGGAATGTATGAAGCCAGCAGATGATGTATGTGTACAGAACTGCATGTGATAACAAGCGAGAATGCCACATAGATTTACAGGAAACACTGGGTGCGCGTGCTGTGCCCTATCAAACGGGGCAGACAACCGATCTGCCGCGCAGTGGGCATCCTGTGTCCGCTGATGACGGGTGATGGTGGTGGAACAGTTTTATGCATTGATAGGGACTGGAGACTTGTGGAATTAGAAGAGCAAACAGGAATTCCAGCAAAAATAGTACATAGAATTTTAAGGGAGGGCTTGAACATGCAAAATAGTTGCTATTGTATTAAGTGAGGCACAGAAGTGTACTCGATATGGAATATGTATCAATCTGACGAGATTTCAAGAAGAAGGGGATGCTATGTTGAACGTTGAATTGCACTATTGCAATTGATGAAACGTGGGCAAGGGCGTAAGAACCAGATCTCAAGCGACAGCCCAGCGAACGGCATCATCCTGGGTCATCATCCAAACACAAGTTTCGTCAAACTCCTTCATCGACAAAAGTCATGTCTTTCTGGCGTATGAAAGTCAAGGTGTGCGTGAATGCCCAGTATTACAGGCATATTGTGGTGTCATAATTGCGCGCTATCGTGCTGTTGAACAGCGCCTGTGTCAAGTTTGTTTTACAGCGGCGGGGATGAGAAGTTCTTCCATATCCGCCATATAGCCCGATCTCAGTCCCTATGTTTATATCATCCTCAAAGTGAAGCAGCTATTGCGTGCGAAACGTTTTGCTAGCAAAGCGGACATTTTGACCGCATTTCGACGCGAGATGGCTCACGTTAGCAACTCATATACAGCAGATGGTATTCAGCGCCCTCCATATCGCTGGCAATGAACTTTCAGGTTACTTTGAAGGCTGCTAAATACCATGCATTATCTGGGATAGATTTGCAACCCCGTGTAAGTAATTGTATGTAACTTTTGCTCATGCCAAGGGTAAACCAATGTTGTCCGGTTGCCTGTTTTGCTTCTTTCCTACGAGGGCCGCCTACCAGTTTTCCTTTGGTCGCACCACTCGGCAGTAAATGCCATAAACTTTCAATCGTACATCTTAGATGTTTTGTATGTCTCTTGTTCGCGAGAGAAAAAAGTAATAAATGCCTTGATTTATGACTTAAAACAATGGCGTATGAAATTTAATCGCACACTTTCAAATACCCCAAGTATTCGCTATGCAAGGTGGTAGATCGCTAGGATCTTCTTTAGTTTCTACTGACTACAAGTCGGGATTTCCCATTTCAATCCACCGGTTAGGGAATCGTTGCCCTGGTGTTCAGAGGCATGGCCATCGAATGGGTAGAAGTCCCGTCTTGTTGCAGTCACTTTTTCTCGCGGACATTAAGAGGTCTGATGTGCAACTGTAGCAGCACATCTCAAATGAACCGCAGATATCACGATGAAATTGTAAATTTTATGGAGAATTCTTCTCAAACTGGTACATGTAAAAATAAGACAGCAGCGTGTTTTCTGGTTGAGGGACTAGGACTCCTTGCCATTGTCTGTCAGACTCTTTCGATATTTTTTTATGTTCTCGCAGTGTGTACAGGACATGGTGCTTTATTTTGTTGCAGAAGCAGTTGCTCGGAATCACCTGCTAGGAACGGCACCATGACGCGAAGAAATAATCGTTGAGTAAAGAAAGACAATTGAATCACAAATTTTTAAGGAAACGTTTCCACCACAAAACACGATCTTCGGCAAACATTGCGCGTGCGCATAATACTCACGTACTCACCTTTATGTCATATTTACCGACTTAATGTAAGCTAAAAAATCGTTAGGTTCCTATCGCCCAGCCTGTATATGCGATGAAATGAGAAATTTCAAAGGGATTTCTTGTTTAAGAAAGAGGCATTTAGGTATCTTTTCCATTATTGAGGACTGAGAAGAAAAAAAATCTGCTAGGTGGACGGCTTTGGCGGTAACCGAATCCAAGACTGCGTACCTTAACGACTATCGGCCACCGAATGTTTAAAAAATGCGTAAACCACATATTAACAAAATACAAAAATATATTAACATAAGTTTTAATAGTTTAAACAAAACATCGGTTTTGTTTACCAAAAATAATGAATTTTTAAAACTTCAAAGGAAAAAATTTTAAACTAACCTTATCTGTAATTTCCAAAACTAATAGTAGTCGCTAGTGTAGTTGTTGACAAAATATTGGAGGAAGTTAGATGAACGGCCCAGTCGAAAGCATGCTATCGTTATATTACAAACAGTGTGTACGTTACTGTACATTACAGAAAATAAGATGCACAATTAGCACCGAACAATATGCTATAATTATAATGCCTAGAAAGCATACATAATCTTTTTTATTAGAACTTGAACATACAACGGTAATCAAGTGGACTGACTTTTCTTCAGCGATATTACACGGATAAAGTGTAATATTACCTAACTGAAAAAATGAAACCGCTGTGTTTTATGTTTTAACTTCCTCCACAACAGGAGGAAGATTCAAGACCACCATTATTTAACTACGGTGTAGATTGTCGTCTGTTCTCCCATCATAATTTTAGAAAAACATGCAGAATTCTCTTGAGTCCTTATTAAGACATAATTGATGATTGGATCTGCTACTTGGTTTAGGTAACGAAGCAGCCTTAAAGGGCTCAAAAAGCTACTCTTACTCATAGATGCTTATGTTTCTTATATCCGTTTTGAACAGTGATTTAGAAAAAAAATGGGCCAAAAGTCTACACATGTACACGTTAAGTGTTATAATGCCATGGACAGCACTTTCACTGTGTTACTAATGTCACTTGTCAACAGAACGCCCATTGGCGGTCAATTGATCCCTTTTGATTTTCGAACGCTCATGTTTTCACTATTTTTAGAAGTATTTTGCCATTGTTTTGACTTTTAATCCCTTTTCAATGACGTTTAGCTCAACAATATTTAAATTGACTGCTTCCTTACCCACTAGTTGTAACAGACAATAATCATCACTGCACAACAAACATGTTTCAAACGCAGCCTCTTGTATCCGTGTCTAAATTTTCGCTTAGCTTTTCATTTTCATGTAACTTTCATCGGCTACTGTCATCATTACTCATATAGGAACGAAGCAACATCTAAGGTCGCTAAACCAAGACATGTCAAATAAGATTATGTAAGAATAATAAAAATAATTTCGGTTATTCGATATATATAAAAAAAATTGTATGTGATTCTTGTGTAATCAAAAACTGTACAAAAAGTGTCATACTAATATCTGTGAGAATGTTTTAATGTAACAGCTTTCTGTATACATATAACCTCTGTTTGTATAGCTAATGTCTTTTTTTATTACTAAAAACCATTTATCCGGAAATGACCTATAAAAGATGAACAAAAGAAGGAACGAACAAATGTATGAATGAATAATTGAATTACCAGCAAATAAATGAATAGACAAAGGAAGGGGCTTGGGGACATAAAGCGCTTAACATACGTGATACGTGATCAAAAACCACGAACAGTTGTGAGCAAATCTCGAAGTGTCAACCTGATTACAGGTTTCAAATGGTTCTCAAGCACATCACAATATGACTCGCTGTTAATTTTGTGTCTTCTGGGTATGTTCATGTTCCATGATTGCTCCTATAGAGTCCCAGAAGAGCGTAAGTATCACTTTACCGGCTGACACAACTGTATGGAACATTTTTGGTTTTGGTGATGATGAACATCCCCACTCTTTGGTGGTTCGCTTGGTTTCTAACTGAAAGTGATAGGAATAAGAAACCATCTCCTTCGGCTTTATGACGTCATAACAGTGTTTCGCAGTCAGACATCTGCGTGACTTTCTTTTGGCTTAGGAATGAGATGTTTTGGTACCCATCTAGCGTAGAGTGTGGGTACTATGGAATGTCTTGAATCATGTGGTGCGCAGAGTCATGATTCATCTTTAATTCTACAGACATCTCATCAATTGATACTCGCGATTGTTCTGTTGCAGCAATAGTGTCTGACTTGGCGTCTCAAGCTGGGTCGAATCGAGCTGCTGAAAAGAATCTCTTGCTACTGGAGGAAGGAATCCCTTGCTGCTGGTCTGCATTATTAGGCGGGTGAAATATTATAACGTGGGAAATGTACTCTTGTTCCATTCGCAATTAATTCATATACACACACACACACACACTAACCTAATCTATCAGAGGGTTCAGAGACCTTAACGAGTTTAAAAGATCTTCAGGTTTATTAACCGTTTAACGGCAGGTAGTGAAGTGGGGGACTTCACACGCGACCCTCTGGTTACTTCTTGTGAATAGATATCTCTTTTGATGGCTTGAAGTTAAAAGTTATGACACACATATAGACATTTTATTTATATTATTAATATCAACGTCAAAATATGATGATTGGTCGTATATACATATATGGGGTCGGAACGGAGGAACCCGTTACAACTGAATGCCATTTATTTAAGTCTGTAGGGATGAATGAAATAAATGAATTTATATGACACAAATGAACTGTTTGGCATCTTAAAGCTATCTGGCATTCACCTTCCCGCGCGGTAAGGAGAAAAAGAAGAGAAATATTCAGACATTTTGACCTGACTGGGCTCGAATTCAATACCTCCAGATTAGTAATCACAAACTCTACCACTATATTACGGAGGCAGTGGTCAAGCTTGGTATCTTTACTTTTTATAGATTGTCTTTTAAGGCATTTTTATGCTTATCATATATTCTACTCGTTTATTTGAATTGATTCTGCAAAAAATACATTTTCGTATTATTTAATTTGTTTTTATGCACAAGCCACTATAAACATCTTCAACCTCTTTTAATATCTTTTGTTCAACAATTTTCTTTTCCAAAATAGGTAAAGTACGTATAATTTTATGGATGGTTTCCAATACATGGACGTCTGTTCAAATTAATCTACTGCTCGTGTAACGCGGATGGTGCAAATCGCTTTCTGTGCACGTAAAAGCAAGGCCTACATTATCAGCAAGAGGAGTAACCAAGAAAAGGCTGCTGGGCTCTAATGAAAGTGGCGCATTCAAGGAGTTCATGAAGATGGGTGACATAGAAGGGGAAAGCTGCGAGTTTCTTAATCACCCGGCTACAAGATGAATTCTTTCTCATTTTCTCTGTTGTTTTTACGTGCACAACGTGAAAACACTGGAGGCTTCACAAATGCATGTGTTGAAAAATCATTAGATAAACGATTTGTACTATTTTAAAGTATATTAAAAAGTATTTAGAACGTTATTGGACAATATTATAATGTTTCAATTTTTTTTAAGATATTAAGAAAGAAAGAAATTTGAGGTCATTTTTGAAAATAAATAGTATAAATTGAAATTTTTAGAGTTTTAATAACCCTAAATCATTAAAACATTATTATATGGCCATCCAGTCATTTCTTTAGGTTGGGAACAAAAAGTAATCATTGGGAGCCAAATCCGGCGATTATGGCGGATATGGAAGTGTTTGGAAACAAAGATCACATAGTTCTGCAGCAACAATCCCAGACGTATGTGAAGGCGCATTGTTGCGTTGAAAGGGAAATTTATTTTTTTGCAAAATATGCACTTTTAGCTTCAATAGAGCCCATGAAAATCCTAGAAATCCGTAGCCATGACTTTTTCCTGAAGATGGAACCGTTTTTGTTTCCTTTGGTGCACTTTCACATGTTGCCATACTCTGAACTGCTCCTTCATCTCTGGCGTGTAGTGATGAATCCATGTTTCACCCACTGTTATGAAACGTCGGAAAAACTCACTGAAATGACGTTTTAAAAAACCAAAACTTTATTTAAAGTCGAGCGAAAACCTTTCTCAACCCCAAAACTTCGTTTATAATGCAGTGGACACGGCCTGTCGTGGTCTTTGTAATGTCAGCCAGCTCTCGTACCTTCAGTTGATGATCGATATGACATTGTCAATTTTTGTCACAATCTCGTCAGTCTTTTAATGTGAACCCTAACTATTTTTTGTATTTCTATTGGGGTTAAGCTCTTCAAAACCAGTATTTTTTCACAGCTCGTATTGAAAATTTTATCCATTTTGTATAAAAAGTTAAAACCGTCACAAGCAAATGAACTTAAAGCGCGTCGCCAAAATAACGAGATAGAATTATTACTCATTCAAAGTAAGCCGGTTGGCTACACGATGAACGTGCTAATATTAGAATGTATAGAATATGTAGAAATGTGGATTCTGCATTAAGGATAGAGTATCGGAGAGTTTTGTAAGCCAAAGGGGAGTGAGGCACGGCTGCAGTTTATCACCCTTACTGTTTAATCTCTTTAAAAATGACATTATTGGCGTAATAATGCTACTAGCTGCCTCAGTGGTAAAAACGGGCGTTAAACACCAATAAAAATGATGCTGGAGAACATTTTAGGGGGTATGCAGGTGCCAGTGTTTTGTATGCGGATAATGTGGTTCTGTTCTACGTCGATTAACGACCTGCAGAGAGAACTAGACAGACTTTGGGCCTATACGAAGAGTGATTACTCACCGATAATATGAATAAGATGAAAGCAATGACCTTTATCAGTAGAGTAGACGTAGACATACGCAGGGCAAACGCTGTGAAGAACTTCGTACATTTGAGCATTACTTTTTCGATGAACGGAAGTACAAAACATAAAGCAGGGTGAAAGCAGTGGAAACTCTCCGGTTGCATAGCAGAGTCGCAGATATGCCTGTAGGTGCACTGGAAACAGTCTATGGAATCTACAATAACATATGGGGATGGGAACAAGCTACCGAACTAGGTTCAGTGAGAACATGTTTTCTAAAAATATTTTTGGGGTCTGGGAAAGGACACAGTGAACTGCGATATTAAGAGAGAATTCGGGGCCTACAGCGAGACCATAGAGTGAAAAATCAGAGTAGTTAAATACGGCTGCGAATTGTTTATGGAAACCAAACTTTAAAGGGTATCGTGCTTTCAGGGACTGCTGGGAATGGGAGTGCACAGTACAAGAGCATTCAAATTAGGAAAGGGATTAGAATCAATGGGCTTCATTTGGATGCGGGTCGGGGGAATATAAACAGCGAATGGAGGAGGGTTAGGAACCGCTTGAGGGATATGGATAGGCGGTAGATAATTGTGCAAAGTAGAGAGATGATTTCGCTGGACGTTTAGTCGCGGCTAAAACCGGAATGGGGGATAGAGCAGTACATCAAAATAGGGGCCAAACTCACTAAACAGTGACCTGCGTGGCTGAATGTAAAGGTATGGAAGAACGGATGAAAAAGCAGCATCTACAGCACTCCTTTACAGGATCGGACAGAGGGAGATGGTCATAGCCTTCAGGTTTGTGAAGGCTGATAACCGTTAAGGAATTGGGGAGGGGTACAATTTGATTGTTTTTTATTGCCGAATATAGTTTGATATCCTATTGTCAATATTCAATATCTAAAGCAATATCTGCGCTAAATCCAGTTGACCTAGTATATCATAAAATCACGTACGGTCTGTTGGATCATGCACCTGTTAAGTTGTTTTGTATTGTATTGGTGCCACTGCGATAAATACTACTCTGTATACATTGTTGTTAAGGCGAAAGGCTTTTTTGTTTTGCACTTTTGTGCAAAATAAAGCTATTAAATAAAGCATTGGTTTTAACTCAGTAGGCCTACTTGAATTTTACTATTTTAGTGTTCACTTAGACATTTCTAGACAAGAACAACGCTTCTTGAGTATATTCCTTTAAGCAATAGTCTCATTAAAACCACAGGTGTTGGTGTTTTTATCTGAGCCAAAGCAACGCCTACTGAAACCTTTCCTGTACCGTCATTTGTTTATGGTAGTCTTTCACCGGTGTATGCCAAAGGCAAAGGCTACGTTAATAAGACAGGGGTGGTCATTAAGGAGTGTGAAGAATTTCTCACGTGTTGCTACTACTGAAAGAAGGTTTGCTGATTAAGTGACGCAAATTATAAAGCAGAAAAACTTCTAGTGTCTTCATTAGGAGCGCGTGTAGGAGCCCAAGGTTTGCTCGAGATGATTAAATTTAACTATTTTTCTCAACGTCATTCGAAAAAGAGGGAAATATTTGAATCAAAGCTTTCAATTATTTTTTGAAATATTTTAATCACCATCTTGAGTTAGCCACCGCTTTTTTTTTTTTTTATTCTTCTTGTAGCCGCCATTAAAAACAGCTCCCTTTGAACTGGTGTTAATTTCTGATTTGCCCAGAATCAGAACGAAAAAGTTGCTAGTGCCCACATGCAAAAGTCGTGTATTTAATTCCATTCGAAATCAATAAATAATAAATTTACTTTGGTGTTCATTTTCCTCATATTAAAATAAAATTCCCATCATTAGGGTTTATCGATCTTTTTTTCAGGTTCCCTTTCGTTTTCATATTCCAATCTACCCCAAACAATACCTCTCTTCCCCCCCCCCCCCAATTTGTCAACATGCCTCTTATATAAGCTCTCTTGATGTTATAACAACAAACCAATCTTCTCTTTTCGGAAGCAAGAGGCAATAGCTTTCATAATCCCTTATTTGCAAGTTGAGAGGCTTTTAAAATAGAAGTGGGTCGTTCGATAAAATATCTATAACGCATTTATTTATTATGATAACGCAATTAGATCTTTTCTTCCGCTCTACCAACCTAACAATAATTACATTAAGATACACTAACAATAAAATAATAAATAGCATAAATTGTATGGGTATAAATTTACCAAAACCGTAAATAGTGAAAATCAATCTGATAGCAAAAATGCACAATAAAATATTAATGTAATAATAATAATAATAATAATAATAATAATAATATAAGCAATAATAAAAAATTAATATACTCTAGGGGCAAAGCCCCCATTAAGGCTGTGAAACTGATGCACCCAATATTTTTATTGAAGAACTGAAACATTTATAGCATTCTTACACTATCACAGTCGACAAAAGCTATTATTAAGCCCCGAAGCCGATTAGGCAATCCCCTGTTTTAACATTTTAAACACTCTTCGAGCTGTGATATACGAAAGCACAAACCCTCCATGGTCTTCCTGTAACATCGCATAGGCCTCAGCTGAAGAATTGTGGAGAAGAAAGCAGATATTGTTCATTGCACCTCAGCGCTATTTTACTGAAGGCGGAACTGAATATGTTTCAACTTGCACACCTCTCACAAGTGGAAGCCATTAAATGGCAATGAAACTGGTATCGCATATAAATTACGCTTAATACTCCCAATAAAGTCACTGTTCGAGATTATCTAATAATAATAATAATAATAATAATAATAATACGTTTATAAGATATTGCATTAGAATAAGGACGTATCAACTGAAATCGAAAATTAAAACCCTTAATAATAGTAGCATTTAATAAATGGAACGTTCAACTTATTGTAAATACAATAAAAATGAAATATATGAATAGTTTTGCTACCTCAAGTATCGGTGAAATGAAATGATACATATGTAAAAAAATATTATTTCTTCTTGCTTGTGCTATTTTAAAAACCTCCATACAAAATTCCAGAAAATAGGCGGAATAATTGTGGGTATGCTTTTTTTTTTTAACGTTACTTCTTGACAGGGAGATATACAACCCCCATTACTGTAGGGTCCCAAGTGATTGTATGGCATGAACAGAAATAGATTAGTTTTCGAACCTTTAATGCACATTAAATCAATTATTTTAAATTATTTTGGAGCAATGACGTTTTTATATCTAACAGATTACTTTTTTTTTTAAGTATTTTGGTCGCAGAATACAACATGCAGTTGATATTGCAAACACTATAACTTCAACCCCTGAAACTGAATAAAAACTTCAGTAGTGTTTTTTTTTTTAATTGATACAAAATGTCTGTCATAGGACAGGAATCTGGTTGCACTGCACAGGTTGTCCCAGGCTTTTCTTCTACACTACACACATACACATAAGAGAATGAAAACATTGAATATTACAAATGTAATTTAATAGTTCAGTATATGTACTAAACATTGGTTGTAAAGCTATATACAAAATCGTACGTGTCATTTATCATTGTCTTGCATTTTTATGTTCGTCTTCTCGGGTATATATCCCTCCCCATGCTTTTTTAGATATTTTTTTCACGTCTTTCGTTTGTCTATGTTATTATATTTATTATCTTTATTTTAGGATGTTTGGGACATACTAAAAATATCGTTGGTCGCCACCTTGACTGATGTAGTCCTTTATTACGCGGACCGCGTTTTCAAATGCACTGACTTGACTTGACTTGCAGTTGATAGTTCCATATGGAATCTTAATGAAGTTTTTCCTCAAAACCTCGATGTTACATTCCTATTCGAGAGAGGTGTTTACTTAATGACAATTTGGTGTCTTTAAATGAGTCACAAATACGTTTGAACACGTAGTTCCATTTTGTCATCGTCTCCTATCTTTACCCACCTACAAACGTTAGGAAAACTTACTTTTTGACTTGCCCTAGTACGAGGGTCGTTCCGAAACAAATGCCTCCTATATTTTTGTTGACTTTGGATGTCCGAGCCAGATGTCGTTGGTGTAGTGCTAATGCTTGAACCTTCCTCTTTCATTTGCAGATGGTTCCGTTGTTCTGTGGTAGTTGGCGCCAGCAGAGGAGTGTTCCAAAATGAGTCTGATATTGACGCGCATATAAAACAGAGGTGTGTGATTGAATTCCTCACTGCTGAAGAAATCCATCGACGCTTGCTAAAGGTGTATAGAGACGTGAGCAATGTGAGGCGATGAGTACGGCATGAAAAGGATGTGCATGACAAGCCACGACCGGTCGACCCTGCATAGCTGTCACCTCTCACAATGAAGAGCGTCTTGATCAACTCATCCGTGCTGATCGCCAGATAATGACCAAAGAATTGTGTGCAAACCTGAATGTCGACTGTAATACTTTGGAAACAATGTTGGAACATCTTGGTTATCGCAGTCTGTGCGAGATGGGTCCCATAGATGCTTACAGAAGAACAAAAAATTCATCGAATGGAAATTTGTCGGAATCTGCTGGACCAATATGAAACTAAGGGTGACAACTTTCTGAATAGCATCGTCACCGGAGATGACTACGTGGCGAACATTTTCAAGACTCGGATGCTGTTGTCAAAGCTGTAAGGAAGTGGATAGCCTCAGCTGGTTCAGACTTTTACAAGCGCGGCATGCAGGCTCTGGTTCATGTTGGCAAAAGTGCATTACGAATGATGGTGACTATGTGGAAAAATGAGAGTTTGTAGCTGAAATATTGCTCTATTTAGTTGTGCTTTGTGTATCTCCTGTAGTTTCTATGAATAAAAATAAGAGGCATTAGTTTCGGAACAGCCCTCGTACAATGTCTATAATATACTTTAGAACCTGACAGTATATTAGCACGCCGAAAGAGTATTTTTTGAGGACTAAAGTCAAACAAAGAACATTAAATAATTATTGTCGCGTTCTCATACAAAAGAGTAATAATATTTCTTTTATCAGAGCTCTGGAATGCTCAGGAAATTGCGATTTTAACAGTGAACAATAACATTTTTTAGCCTGTGCATCAAAACATCAGTTGATTTAATTTACTTCGTTGAGAGGCTTTTGTTTTCTATTCTAGTTTTTGTCTCGACGCAGCAGTTGTATTAAAAGTTTGCTAAACCGCGATTGAAACCAATCTGCTAATGCAGGGAACGCTTTTATAAAGCTTTCTCGACTTTGTGGCTTTACTTAAAACGTGAATTATAGCGGCGTTCCAGGGAAAGGCGTGCAAGTTTTACTCCACTTTTTTTCTTTCAGCTGTCTGATAATCCAAGATCGCGTGTTTCGGCTGACACTACATCACAGCTACCAAAAGTAAATAATAAAAAGATAAGTCGTCACGAATACCAAATTCAGAATTCGACGCCGCTACGATCGCGATACCGCTAATATTTTATTCAAGGATTTTAAATGAAACTTTTGATTCCGTTTTTATTACTTTTTATTTCTATAGAGTTTATTAGATATTTGTCAAATATCAACGTGCCAATTCGTCTTCGTTAAGGATGTGAACAAAAGTAATTAATTTTGATCACAGCTTTTATTATAATGACATTTTTATAATCTATTTAAAAAAAAAACTTGTGTTCTAAATGTCTCAGAAAGCCGTGAAAATGCAGTCATTATTTATTGGCAGAAAGCCCCTGTAGCCAAAATATTTCTTGAGCAGCATTCGTTCATGTATTGACATTAAACAGAATTGGTTACTTATTTTATATTAATAAAGATATAACATCCTGTTTATGCATATAAATGATAGATATATGAAATAACCTACAAACTGCAAATGGATATAAATTCAATCAGATCTATAAAAAATTTAATTTTAAATTTTCAGTTAAAAACTCCTTAGCTTCTCTTTCCTTGATCTACAGGCTGTCCCACATAAAACCGGTACACCTCGGTGCGTTCACATTTATAATTTACAGCAATTATAAAACGGTTGCTACAAGTAGGAAGGGGTGCAGCAAATTGTGGAGTTCTTAAAGGGTTTGGTATTTCTAACGAAAGTGTGAATTGAAAAGTAAGAGCAATTAAATTCTGGTTAGGGATGATATGAGAGAAACAAGCTCTTCTTTGTGCACTCTGTATAAGGGAGCAAATAAGGGGAGGGTGGGATACGGGTTGGGCATCACAATTAAGAATGGCTTAGATAAATTTGGATTGCAATATATTTGGTTAAGGGGAGAGAACATTACACGAAACATTTGGGAAATAGTTCATAGACGTTTGCGAGATATACATGGGCAAAATATTGAGAAAAAGTATCGCTTAGCCTGCAGGCTCAAATACATCCGGTGTGGGGGAGGGGGGATTATTTAGATATCTGTGGCAGGGAAGAAAGAAGTGGTCGCCTATGGTTCACATTAGGAGCTTGGAAAGGAAATAAAACAGTTAATGCTCTCGGGGAAAGAATTCGTCCATTGTGCGGAGAAAGCGATACCTGGAGGCATATTTTGGCAGAATGCAGGGAAACGGAGATTTTAAGGAGCGAGCATTTATCACCGCAATTTCTGAATTCCAATAGAAATTTGAACATTTGCATGTGAGATAAACAATTTGGGAATATTTTTAGAGAAGCCCCGACAAAAAAGATTAATGGCTATAATGAAAAGGGGGAGTTGGGGAGGAGGGGTGAGTAAATGGAAGAGGGGCTCAAGAGTAAGGGGTTCTATTCATGTTTATGTATTTGCATATAAAATTATTAATAGAAAACGTAAATATATCGAAGTATTTGTATATTTGTATATACGCATGTAGATCCGTATGTATGTGTATGGCCATTTTAATTATTATAAGGACGACATTAGCATGTACGGCCGTAAGGCCCATGCGACAGTTGTATTTATTTGATTGTATTCTAAAACTGGTACAATAAAACGTCCATTACTACTACTAGGTATTTATAATTTTGCTATACTGCATTCCATTAATTTTTAACAGTTCGATATTTCAATTTATCAGTAATTGTCGTGAATATATTGAAATAAAATGTGCAGTTTTTAGTAAGAGTTGATTTTCAGTAATTTTACATTAAGACAATCTCCATTAAGGAGACTAAAGATATGTTGGAGGCGATGTATGCTGTCATCAAGCTCCCCATAACCAGCACAATTTAAGATCTGTAAAATAAATGTAAAACTACAGAATCCGTTATGAATATGAACAAAAATAGGCATCCGACAGTTGAAAGAAGCCCAAAAATCAATTAGACAATTATCTGAGCAAACTGATGTATTCCGCACAACGTGAATGACATCGTGCTGAAAGAGCTCAAATTTCGAGCATTTCATGCATGAGTAAACGGAAGCTTTCACGGCCGGAGTCAGAGTTGTAACTAGAAGTTTCTTCCGGGCTTAGGAGCCGTGGTCTCTTGGAGCTAAGGAGTCCAAACGTTTCATCCTCAACTGCGGAGGACATTTGTGCCACTGAAGATGTCCTTCGCAGTTGAGGATGAAACGTTTAGACTCCTTAGCTCCAAGAGACCACGGCTCCTAATCCCGGAAGAAACTTCTGGTTATAATTTCATGCATGAATTGAAAGAACCAGACAAACGACTTGCTTATTGCAACTGGCCCTCATCTTCGATCGTTACTTAGAACGCATGCCCCTATTTACGACAGAAGCTTTGTGTCATCTGTCTGGTTATGTTAACTCCCAGAATTGCATTTTTGGTTGCAGGATTACCTACGTCTTGTGCATGAACAATCTCTTCACTCAGAGAAAATAGACGTGTTGTGTGCAGCATCAGGAACGCGCATTATCATCCCCATTTTTTCAATTGGACGATCAACAGTACAATATATCTGCAGATCTTTACATAGGAAGCACTCTTGCTATTTTACGAGAATGGCAGTAAGAGTTTTATGTGGGACACTCGGTATAATGTGTGCATCTTCAGTATGTTTGCCTATGGCTGCAGTTTATCCCTTAGTAACATGAATGCGAGTGTACGGTAGTGCAGCATGGCGAGTGCCTAAGGATTTCTTATCCTTCGGTTAAAACGCCTCAAAGAAGCCCCGGGTATTGGGTACCCTACAGTCTTATAACTGTGTGTACCCAGTGATCCAGGTATTTCGTATTTTAATCATAAAGGTTAATTTTGATGGTAAATGCTGTTTTTAATTGCCAGCTTGCTTATGGGTAATTTTATAATGTTTTGTCCAGAAATTATACTTTAAAGGAAATCAAATGAAGACTTTTCAGCCATTTATCTAAGGTTTGATTGATAGATACCCTTTTGCAGTATCTATCGTCACATCATGTAACATTTGTTACTTCTGCTGGCAGAAGTTAAGGATTCCCGGCTTTAGCTCTTCATTACTTGCCAGAGAATGCTAATGCCCCAGAGTGCAGAAAAGAAATTCCTTACAACGACAGTCGTCGTCACTCAGGAAACTTCGCCTCCGGGCGGAAGAGAATTCATGGCCTGCCCCTTCCTTCTCGACGCAAACAGTCCCACACTCTGTTCTTGAATGCCGCCCTGAGGCCATTTCCCGTTCTTCTCTCAGTTTTAAACTTCTTTCTCTGACAAGGCGGTAGCAAAATTAATATAACTGTTGAGAGAAAAAGAGGTACAAACTTTCTTTGTGTCTGTTCCAAGGTGAGAACTCCCGTATTGCGTTAAATGAACTCTAGGGCGGTGCTGAATTAAGCGCTGCATTCTTCTGTTAAAAACAAAACAACAACGATCAACAAGCATATTTCTGTTTACTCGCTCTTTTTTCATGTAGCGCAGAAACATCTGACTGTCGTTTCAGTTTGCGTGTATATCAAGTTTTATCTTGTATAGCTAGAGACAACGAAATAATCATCATCTCTTAATGGATTAGGAATTATTCCTGTTCCGTCTTCAGCTTCCCATATTTGAAGCGGTGACCCAATGTCTGTTTTTCCCGCAGCATAAACAGCAAAGCCTGGTAAGTCAATCTTAGCCCGCAAGCCCGTTTTAGCGAATTCCCAAAGTTGCACAATGAAAATATTTTGTAAAAATCTCCATCGGCCCTACTTGCTAGGCACAAAAAGGACTTTGAAGAACTTCGTTAATCTTGTTACTACTTACGTGCCTGGAATTGAAAGCATCAGACCTGTTTTGAAAGAATGCCACGATACTTTGTTAATGCATCCATCTTTAAATGATTGTTCTAAATTTGTACCCCGCCTTATTTTTTGAACATCCTCTAACCTTAAAAGTATATTTCGCCGAAACCTATCCCCTCCGAATTTACCTCGTCCCATAACAGGCTTTTTTATTCTTGTCATTGCCCTAAATGTAAAACCTGTGCGCTAATTATGCCTTGCCATTCATTCCACAGCCCTAATTTATCCAGAGAATTTAACATTTCTTCATTTGCTGCCTGTTCTTCCAAGAACGTCGTATATATGTTAACTTGTAAGCTTTGCAAAACATTTTATATTGGTTTAACTTCTACTGTTGTTGTTTCGCTCCGTATGAACAATCAGACGTTCTGTTAAAACCAAGTCTCCCTTGCTTGCCTTATCTCACTGTAAGGATTTTGATGGTGCTTTGAACCTAACTCTTATTGATGCGTTACCTACACATAGCTCCTAAAGTTTACTCAGAGATAGAGAAATGGCAGCTATATTTTTACATAAAGCCCGTATACCACCTGGTTTAAATCTTACGTATTAATTTTTTTCCCCATGCACTCATTGTGAGTCTCAATTTCATCTTTTAATGTGTAATGATTTGTAAAAATGCCAATGTTTCTCCATATTAACTCATGTTTACAAATATAAGCAGGAAAATAACTCTTAAACACAAACTAATCGTCGAAATTTTTAATAAACATTTACATAGTCCCTCAACAATCACCATATTGCCAAGGTAACGTTGAAAACGATTTAGTACTACCAACTCTTGGTAAATAATGCATGTTATTTAACAAATATTGTATGAGCTTTTTATACATTTATTATCATAAGGCCGGACATGGGAGTAGCTCACAATACTAACAACATCCCTAATCAGAATTTAATAAAAACAATAAGATAAGGGATCGAGGGGTACGCTGAAAGCACAATCACTATCAGATTCTATTAGGGCATTTTATTAACATATATGAGTAATACTAACTTTAATGACGGGCGTCGACCAAGATGGCCATACCGAAGTAATTGGTGTATTGTCCTTTCTTCTCAATTACTCTATTGCCATGAGCAGATTTACTTTTCCTCAATAACATGCATAAAAGCAATTGCTGAAACAAATGTTTGCATACATTACATTTATTGTGAATATAAAAACCAATAATAATTAAAGGTAGAGAAAGCCGGAAGTTCAGAACAGTGCTTTACTTTAAGGTTTCCGTAAATGGAGCATAAACATACAAAGAAAAGAACGAGATTGTGAAAGGTTTCACTATAATGCAGTTATTTCCAAAGTAGGATTGCATTGCATCTATTAACAAGATCTCCGAGGGATTTCAAGCTGTTTCCTCGCAACTGGGTGTCAGAGAGGCGACCTCCTGAGTCGGTTTAGTAAAATGTTTCCACCGTGATTTATGTGCAAGTGAAGGGAGAGACAGAATTAGAAAAGTACATTTATTTCCATCACACAGTCCTTGTTTCGGACGAACTAAAGGCGACATTTCCAAGTTACTGGGAACGTGATTTGTCGCGGCTACAAATAACGCCCAGGCTGGTCACTTAATACCACGGTAGAGTAGCCAGCTGTGAGGTGGAAAGGGAGAGAGTAATGGGAACCCAGATTTCCGGGGTGGGGGGTTGTAAAATCCTGGATTTGCTGTTAAGCATTTCATGCGTTAACTACTAGCACAACGTCTCAAACTGTTACGTCATTGGCTAGCAATATGCCAAAAGAGTGGCATTATAATTTGATGAGCAATTTAATTAGCTCACCTCATTGCGGATACACGCCAAACATATTTAATTGCTTCTTCATTGCTGGTAAACTGCATCCATCAAGCGTGCAAATAAATGAAATCCCGAGTTATGTATATCTCCATCGCGCTAGCAGCGCTGTGTGGTCAAGCATTAGCTTATGACGCTTTCACTGGGCCAACGAAGGGACTTGAACATTACACCTACTTTGTAGCCCTATAAAAATATTCCGGATAGAAGAATATAGAGTACTGTGCCAAAAATCGTGCACAAACACGAGGGGCGTTCTGAAAGTTCTTGACTTGACCAAGAAAACACAAGAGAAATTTATTTTTCAACATCGTTACCTTGTAAATTAATGGCATTTAGTTCAACGACTGTGCATTTTTTTTTAGATTTGTGTAAATGTGAAAAATAAACCTCTGTTCAGTTTCATTTGATGTGAATCTTCGTCCACCCAGCCAGCCATTTCTTCAAGTTTGGGCAATTTTACAGCAACAATCCCAAACGTGTGTGAAGGCGCATTATCGTGCTGGAAGAGAACTTTATTTTTTGCAAGGTGTGGACGTTTAGACAAAATAGTATCCTTCAATTGGTCCAAAAGTCCACTAGTGAAGCGTAATACTTTCCGGCGAGAGTATATAATAGTTTCTGTCTTAAAAGGGCTGTTCAATATAGAATGATCGTAATTTTTACATGAATAATATCTTGTGCTAAAATTTAAATGTACAATATTTTATTAACTTAATTTGTAAATGTACAAGTGATATTAGTTTCATCGTTCTGTTGCTTCCGAGGGTATTTATGAGCACCATACCATGAAAAACCCAGAAAACCGTAGCCATGGCGTTTCTTGCAGATAGAACCTTATTTGCTTTCTTTGGTGCCTTTCACCTGTGGCTACTCACTTCTGTTTGCAATATTCTTACGTCTGTAGCGTGTAGTTATGAATCCATGCTTCATCTACTGTTGTGAAACATCGGGGAAACTCACTGAAATTGCGTTTAAACAAATTTAAATACTCGTGCGAAATGTTTATTCGAATTTGTTAACAAACGGAAAACACATCGAGCGGAAAGTTTTCTTATACCCAAAACTTGTGAAAAATATAGTGGACACGGCCTATCGAGGTCTTTGCAATGTCAGCCAATTCGCCTATCTTCAAGGTAAGCACTGAATAGGCATTGAGAATGTTTGTCACAATCTCTTCCGTCGTAGCAGTTTTGGGACGCCCTGAGCTCATCATCTTAAATGGATGTACCACTACGCTTAAATGGGTCAGTCCACTTTTTAACCATTAAAAACGAAGGGGAAGAATCCTTTATTGCGCAATATTAAACCTTTGGGGTTAAACCCTTCATAACCAAGTACTTTATCACAGCTCGTATTTCATTCCAGCTCGTATTCCACTTTGTAGAAAATGTTGACACTAGTTCGTTTACACGATCGCTACAAACACGTGGCTACGCTTATGCGTCTAAACTTCACAGCGCGTCATCTAAAGCATGGTACTTAACTATCAAAATAATTGGTCATCTTCATGACATCTCGAGTCAGAATGAATAACATTAGAAGAACAATAATGCAGAAAATGTTGGTCGTTTCTATAATGGTAGTTCCCATGTGCACGCGGTATCTTCACCAGTGACGAAAGCAGGATTTATCAAGGTAACCCGGAATGAAAGAAGCAATGGGCGATTTGGATATTTTCAAATTATGACCTCTCAGTGAGTAAACTATGACAAAGAGAAGACCGGAGGATGGTTGCCTTTTCTTCTCAGCAAGCGGCAAATATGCCACCCAGGAACAAAAGACGGGCACTTCCTTAGGTCTTCAGAACACTGTTCTAAACTAGACTTGTGTCAGATTTGCCTCTGAGCACACCGCTTTTAAAACATGTGATTTCTGCAAGAATCGGAAATGAAACTGGTGAACCACCCACTGTACTGTCCAGATCTGGCTCCATTTCCCAAGGGGAAACTAAGAAAAAGTTGTTGCATTCTACGAAAGAAGTAATTAGTGTCATCTCTACACATCTGTCTGCTTCCATGGTTGATTGCTAAGAATGCAACTTTGTATCAAGATGAAGAAGACTGCTTCGAAAATAAACAAACTGAGTTTGTGAGTTCTGGTGTTATACCTAGTAGAATATCGAAAATTAATGCATGCCATTTATTATCTTATTTTTATATTGAAGCATATAGGGTGTTTGGGAAAATGTATTTTAGCATTATGATCGTTAAGTAGAAGTGGCAGTTAGAAAGATTATGTAAAGAAAATAAGGGTACTGCGCATGCGTAGCATAGAGCTTAGATAGCGTTCTGTAACGAATTTGGAGAGACCAGTGAGTGAGCTTGAGGAAAGAGGACGTGCCGCCAACTGCTCCGGGGTAACCATCTTGGTTGGCATCCATTATGAATGTAATAGTCATCATTTATACATACAGCTTTTCAATTGTTTAAATAATGTTTGTATGTTCAGTTCTGATATATTCCCATTTTGATCGTGTTTTGAATAATATAGGTTCCAATTTTTTACAATGGTACTGTAGTTACGTTCCTAGTCCAACCCCATTTCGTTAAATAAGCTACATTTTGATATTTTAGGCTAGTGATAGCAGGGGCTCACTACAATATTCAGTGATTAAGTAGGCCTAGAAGTCCTTGAAGAAATATCCACACATGGCGCCGTTTTTCACATAAAATGGATAAAAATATGAAGGATATGAATATGTCGTCGTGAATATTGTAGCCTATGAACTAGGTACGATTTTCATAAATATTCATACCCATCTGATGAGTATATCGCCAGGAATTCGGTAAGCTCCAAAATACTCTGATAAGTTACTGGGAATGAAACATGGATCCTTATATCGGCTCAGAAACCAAATAAGGCTATATAATTTAAAGATAAGAGGCTTCCAACCCCCAAGATGGTCTATGTGCGCCAGTCAGCCGGAAAAGTCATTGTTCTATATGCTTGTGTGACTTCAGAACATCTTTTAAATATCAGATTGTTTTCTGATTTTTGGTGACCAAGGAAATGCGTTTTTTAAAAGTTTTATTTTTCTTCTTTGTGTTAAATCGGTATTTACAGTGTTCCAATTAAGAGAAATCTCTTTTAAGATTTTTAAACGGATACAATACGAATGATTGAATACCTTTGCACACTCAGAACGCGAAAAGCAAATCCCTGTATGTGTCAGATACGATTGAAAAATAGAAATCTACTGACAGCTTTTCCTATTGCGCTATCGCGGCAAATAAAAAAAGAAAATAAACTTCTGTGGTTCCTGTGTCAAAAGTTAAGGCCCATTTGACATATCGCTCAAACATTATGTCCCATTTTTATGTTGACTCACTTCAAGAAAGCACGAGAAAAATCAATATCCGGAGCAGTGTATGTGTGTTCTCCCTTTTGGAGAAAAAAGGGCTTCATATACTACCAAAAGAAATACTTTTTGTTAATACAGAAATAGATTTCGAGACGAAACGTTTTCACATGAGGAAGTATTGAAGTGAATGATGGTATCAGACTTTATTTCAGCATGCCCCTTCAAAGCGGTTTCAGCATTGGGTTATTGTAGTGCTTACCAGTTCAATTTGTGGCGAAACAAAGAGGTCATTGTGCTCTCTGATTGCCTGTTGGTTATTAACTGTACCTACCAATTATTTTGTTCGTGTGTTTCTGTAAATAGAATGGTCGGGTGCTAGAACCTCGCTCGTGCACCGCTAATCAAATTATCATTTTACAAGTGGTTCATGAACGTTCTTTTAAAATGCTGCCCAGCAATTGTGTTATCTATATTGAAAACTGCGCAACCTTTTCCATGTGACTCGCCATGCAAGGACGGGCATCTTTTGATTTTCATTAATGTATTCAATTGATTAAAAAAAGTTCTGTTCATGTTTTCGAGATGCTTAATTTTCAAACGTTGGCAACAAAAACAGTTCAAGAGGAAACGAGTTACGCCGATAGTTTGAGGTGGTATTTATATGTCCCCCTAATTGTATAATTTATTACATATATAAATATTATTACAGTTAATGTGTACAATTTATATGTACACACAGGTAATCAAATTATTTGTGTATTTCCTGGTGATGTAGTGGTAACCATGCTTGCCTTCTAAACCCAAGATCGCGAGTTTGAACCCGACCAGGATCGATGGATTTTTTCGGGCGTAAAAATCCTAAATATGGCTTCCTTCGGAAAGTAGTAAAGCCGCGGGTCCCATGTCGTACATTTACGGCACGATAAAGAACCTCAAGCCTGAAAGACGAGGCCTCTGAGCAAAATTTGTTGGCCGTTTCACACCCTGAATTGAACGGGACGCTGAGGACCTGAGATGTTAAAGAACGTTCATAAATAAACAAAAGCATTCAATCAATCAATTCACGGGTAGTAGAAAAAAACTGGTTGACACAAACTTCCAAATAAACCAGAAAGGGTTCTGTTTTGGGCTGGACAAAAGAGCGAAATGGCCCTGTACATCTTTTATATATGTTGTAATAGACTTTGTATAAAAAGAGTGGCCATTAAGGTTTCTGGAAAATCTTAGGGAGACAGAACAGGCCATAAACCGCTCTATTGTGTGAAAAGTCAGAAAGCTTAGCTTTGTTAAAATCTTAAGATGACCCTAGTATAACATTTGCTGATACAAGAGATCATTGGGGGGGGGGGGGGCAATAACTTAGAACCCGACCTAACGGAACCAAGGGTGATAGAACAGGCCTAAGGGAACATCCAATCAGGGAACTTAGGAAAATGATATGCACGCGCCAGGACTGTGGAGAAGAAATAACAGTCGAAATTATTCAATAGTCATATTTTTTTTGAAATGCAGGAAATGGCTTACCGACCGGACGAAGGCATAGTTTATAAACGGTTGAGACTTCGAGGTCTCGGGGAGATTAAGGTCAGAGTTTATTAATCAGAAAAGGAGAATAAGTCAGTGTTCAGTTATTAGAGGGCACCCAGTGATTGGAGAATTATAACTGGAAGAGTTACAGACAAGTGGTTCAGGTATAGTCAGGTGTAATTAGACAAGTAGTCAGTTACCAATAGTTCAACTCAGTTAGTTAAGAAGGACCTTCGAGCAAGGAAATTTAAATGTGACGAATAAGTAATGGACGCTGTTTATGCCCATTTTGCAGACAAGTCTTCTAACTATTTGGGGTGGGGGTTGAAATCTTAATTCAAAGATGTGAGAAGTGAATTGCAATAAAGGGTAACTATATTGAAAAATGAAAGATAGTTTTCGTCTGTATCATACACAGATAATGGTTAGGCCGGAAACTTATGGATCTAACCTCGTACAAGCTCTTATAGTTATCATAAGGGTTCTCGTGTTGATCACGCTTCTCGGCATACTCCCTAATATTAGGCGATTTTGCAGTTAATTTTTTTCGTGTCAACAGGTTGTTTAATGATCTCGATGAATTTGTCTGATTCGGATATCGAAACAGGGATGTATGTGTTAGTTGCTGTTCATAGGTTCTGCAGGTAAGATAATGTTTACCATTGTAACGGAGCATGTTTTTCTCTCTCCTTCCGCTTATCTTACTGTGTTATGATGATCACCATCACTGTTCTTTTGTAGCTTTAAACGTTAAGTGTCTTGTTACATTTCATAAACTTTATAAATGAAATAATGATCAACGTAATGACAGAAATGTAAACTTAAACGGTAAGAGGAGAAGAAAAAGAAAAGCAGAACGTTATATACAAAACCATTAAATTCGCTTTGTATAGTATGTAATTATAAGTAAATAATTAATAGTATTAAAATAATTGACAACGAAAAAAGAATGGTATTATAACAGTCTACTCTTGGCAACAATTATTTGAGGAATAAATCATAAGTCTTGGCATTTATTATTTTTTCTCGCGAACAAGAGACAAAATGAAAAATCTAAGATATAGGATTGAAAGTATGTGGCATTTATTGCCGAGTGGTGCCAACAACGGAAGGCTAGATATAGGCGGTCCTCCTAGAATAGAAACAAAACACAGGTAACCGGACAGCATTGGTTTATTTTGGCATGAGCAAAAATTACATACAAATACTTACACGGGGTTGCAAATCCATCATAGGACGGGTCTGCCAAGAGTTTGGCAGCATTTGAAGTAGTCTCCAAGTATATCAAAGATTCATTGCCAGCGATGGGAAAGGCGCTGAATGCCATCTGCTGCATGTGAGTTGCTAACCCTAGCCACAGCGCTATCTGTTTGAAATGCTGTCAAAATATCTGCTTTGTTAACAAAATGTTTCCTATGCAATGGCTGTTTCACTTTAGGGATGAGATCATATTCACAAGGACTGAGATCGGGCTGTATGATGGGTGTAGAAGAACTTCCCATCCTCAGCGCTGGAAAAGATGTTTGACACTATCAGCTGCGTGAGCTGTCGCGATAATGTGTAGAATAGTAGTGTTGTTCAAAAATTCTGGGCGTTTAAGGCGTAAGGCACAACGCAATTAAGACACCATACAGATCTGTAATACTGGCCCATCCCATAGTTATGAATTTCTTGTGCATTCCTGCCGAGGAGAAATTCTATTTTTACATATACATTTTGTTCACTCTTCGTGACCTCCATTCCGGACCACTGTTGCTCACCAACTGAACTTCGGGACGTGCTGAGACAAACAGTTCTGCTCACATGTAACATCTAGGGGTTTCATTCTAAAGTACATTCTATACACTTTCAATCGTATATCTTAGATTTTTCATGTTGTACCTTGTTCGTGAGAAAAAAAAATAGTTTCCATTACTTATCCCTCGCATATTTTCTTCAGGTTTCAATATTCTATACATCGGTACGAAGTCACTAATACCAATTAACTTTGCTAAATACGAATTCTAAATTAAAACACAAGGAAATTTTCTATACTATTTATTCGTATGCCTTTGTCTTCGTGTCACCAGAAAGAATGATAAGGTTTGCAGTTTAACCACAATTCGTTTAAAATATCCTTGTACTGAAAGTTAATATTTTGGTTGCGTGCTTTCCAACTTAGGCAGTGTTCTTTATAATCTAATGCAGCAAACAATTATGAACTTCTCGTCAACAGTTTGGTTGTCAAAGTGCTGTCAGAAGGAGATGAATAATTCATTGGTGCGCTGTATGCAAAGACTGAGGAATAATTCACAGTTCACCTCAGGTACTTCACACGCTTCATCATATTACGTCACAGTTACCGTTCTGTTTTAAAGCAACGCGTTGCAGGTAAATGCCTGGCGCTCGCCCTTTGCCATAGAATATACAAGTGTTTTAAACAAAGCCTGGTACACTCTAAAGTTTATGTTTTAAAAGGACAATTGTTAAATTAATATACGACTTTTAAAACAGTAACGTTTTTTTTTTAAAAAAAATCTTTATTTCTGTGCTACTGTTTATCGTGAAGATCGTTTTGTTTTCCCCCAAAGTGTTTTGCCCTAGTCTCGGTGAGTAGCTAGAGGGTAAATCAATAAAACGAACCAAACATATAATACTCATGCCAATGTAAGAGACTCAGGAAACAACAGGGTCCACCGATTTGCGGATTCAAATAAGAGCAGCTTTGCCTACGTTACAATGTTTTACCCGCCCAACAATCCCTTATCAACTTATACATAAAAGTTATGGAGGACAATGTATAGATTACTACATTTTTAATAAAATAAATAACAGGCAGCATTTACACTGTTACAAGCAGTCATGCAAACAGTAGTTCGACTCTCTTCGCTAGCCAGTAACTACAGCGAGAATTTTTTCCTGCGTGTAAGCATATATGAATTTTGCATAACTTATTACTAACACTTAAACACATTTGCTCATCATCATTAAGCAAGAAGATGTGGGGACTGCGTCTTCATACATTTGTGGCATCTACCTACATAATTAACCATTACCCTCTGCACTTCCCTCTGAGAAATACAAGAAATTTCTTCACGAATGTTATTTTTCAGTTCATTTAATGCGTATGAATATTTCTTATACACTTTTTCCTTTCATTCCCCCAAGAGATAAAAATCGCAGGGCATTAAATATGGATATTGATGATTTTTGTGGTGGAATATTTCATGAATTACATGCAAGGAGACTTTCGTTGTACAGTTCAGATGGGAAGTTGCGGACCTACATTCCCTCAAAGTTAATTCTTGAGAAAATTGTTCCTAGTACACATACCTATCATTATTAGTTGTTTCTGAAAACAGAAATAGGGCCCATTATTTTCTCGCAGCTAATAGCGCACCGCCCGAATCAGTATCAATGTCGGTTGTTTTGTGAATTAAAATCCCACTTAGGTAGATCTTTAAAGAGAATTAAATTAGGTTCAATTTCTCTGTCATGCACACAATTCAAATCCAAAAATCTTAAAATGTATCATTGGATGCAGGGTCAGTCGGTTTATGTTCTTGTACTACAGTAGTTTTATACGTTTTTGCTCTATTATAGTCTTTAACGCCTTAGAACCGTTCGAACAGAATAATTATAGGAAATTCCCGTTTACTGAGAAACACGTCGAAGTGATTTTTATGGGAATATTCCATAACATGTACAATGTTTTTTTTTTCTAACGTTTCTTCTGCATGTACGCCAATGTATACGCTTTTTTTGTCAAAAATACTTTTGAATCGATCTTCACACATCATGAGCCAATTCTGTACCCATAAATACCATTTGGGAGATACCGAGAGTGCTAAAAATGTACACACCCTTTAACAGCAGATATTTATTTAATATATTTCAAAGTTGAACCGAAAAACAACAGTAATGTGTAGTATGATGTTCTGTAACAGATGTGACTCACATACATTATAATAGCATTACTATAACAAAATGGAGCCAGGATTATCGTTTGAAAAGCGGAAAGCAATTTTGAAGTATCCAAGGCACTGAATAGGACGAAGAGATCCGATTGAGTTTCCACCGCGTTCTCCGGATCAAACTCCGTTGCACTTCTACCTATGGGGAACTCTTAAGGATGTTGTATACCGTAGAAAACCAGCTACACTGGCAGCACTTCGGGAAGAAATTGAAACGGCATGTGCTGCAATCGCTGAGGACACTTTCGCAAACGTTGCTCAATCAGTAGTTCAACGTAATCAGAAGTGTATTGACGCCGATGGTAGGCATTTTGAGCAATTGTTGTAACTGTAAAAGTCTAAGATGATTAGTGCTCATCATTTTCTGTTTGTGTGAATTCAGTTAACAGTTTTTTCTTTGCTTGAAGTGTGTATACATTTTTGCACCGTCTGTATAATATCTGAATTGAATCATATTAGCATGATTAATACATTTGTCACACAACACATAAGACCCCTCCTTACGTTCTTAAAGTTAAACTCGTACTGAACTCCCCTCCGGCTCCCCAGTCGGCTTTCAAGCATAGGAACTGGAGAGATGGATCAACTGCTGCTAATTTTACTGGTGAGGTCCCACGAAGGAAAAATCATGCAGTGTATTTACATTTTTTAAACTATGAAATTTCCTATTACATTTTTATTTGCTTGTTTTGATTCTATGTGAATATAAAGGTAATCCCTTTTAGTCCTTAAGTTCTATTTAGGTTCTATAAGTCCTATTTAGTCTTTTTTAGATTTAAAAAATTTAGGATTCACTCATTCGGTTTATAAATGTTACATAAAAACGTTGAATCTAAAATAACGGAATGTAGTAAGCAAAAGAGGGCGGTTTCATTAGCGAGCATGTGCACATGGGGCCCTGCTGATGTTTTACACATAAGCTCTACAGCTTTGCCGGCGTCACGTGTGCCAAGGTAGACCTGCCATCAATCAATGTACTGAGTATTTCACTCATAATGTAACTCGCTTGGTTGAGCGTGGCGATGCATATTTATAATGCCCTGACGTGCTGCAACATTTTATATGCCTTAACGCGTCTGATTACTCGTTGCCCTTAAAGTGCAATTAACTGAACCGTTTTTACTCTCATACATGTTTCTACTCCACACCTTTTTTTTCTGAGCAATTTAGCTGCCATTATCGCATGGTGATGTGCATTTGTTACTAATAACAAAATAATCACAAGAATTCTGAATTATTTATTCATAATTACCACATTAGAAGAGAGTGGTGTTGTTAAAGAATGTTTTAGTATACAGGAGAAATATAAATGGAAAGAATCGTGCTATATCAAATTAGGAAAAGTTTGGATAAATAGGGAATCCAAAACAGAGGTGGTTTGGAAAGAAGTAAATCTGAGATTGGAAGATATTGAACAGCAAGAGTTCATTGAGACTTTATAGGGGAATAAAAATAGTATGGGGTAGGGAAAAATATATAAAACAGTGTGATAAAACAGGCAGAGAAGGGTTTGTTTGGACTAGAACTGGAGTTATGAATTTAAAAGGATTAGGAAATTGTTTAATGTGTGGAGAAACCAATAGAAATATTCATTGTTTGTTATATTGTAATCAAACAAAGTTATGCAGAGAAAAGGTTTGTAATAAAAAATTGGAAAAAAGGAGATAAGGATATAAAAATGAAAATGGAGGAAAATGGATAAGATTGATGAAGAGGATGATGGAAGGAAATGCAGAAAGAAGTGTAACCTTAGATGTATAATAATTTATGGATTTACAGGTATTTAGGGAAGGTGAGAGAAAAATGATAAAGAATGGTCAGATAGTTAATGATTAATAAATTGAATAAGGGAGGGAATGGGAGTAAATTAACATTAGAAACAGAATTATTATACACCAATAACCTGGAGTTAGTGTGTATATAGTCCTAAGGAAATGAGTAACTCACAAGTATAGGATAATAGTTGGGTGTGGTGTTTAGAGTTAAAATATTGTAACAGAGTCATAATTATATGTATTAAGTATTGTGGAATAGACAAAGACATAGATCTTATTGTAATATTTAAAAGTGTATGTTGAGGTAAAGAGAAATAAATTTAAATTCAAAATTCATTGCTAATAACTCTACTTTTATTGTAAAATTATATATAAACCAGCAGCCAGAAAGAATGAAAGAAAACAAACAATATTTCAGTCCAGTATCCCGTAATTCTATAAGCATCAATTTAATATTAATCTTAATCCAACATCGAAGTCACAATCTTCCTTCTCGATAAGAACTTTCAAAAAAAAAAAAAAATGCTGTTATCCCTAAGGTAATTTAATCTTACAATCATTAATAACGGATCAGCTACTTAATTATTATCATTAACAAAAAAGAAACGTTAAACTTATTGAAAATATGGTCTTAAAGTAGAATGGATTGATAATATTCAACAAAGAATTTGTTACGATAAAAGGACATGTCTCAAATGATTACTAACAACTCAACGAACAGCCTATAGCTAAAGTTGGGGAAGTTAATATTGAAAGATGAATGGATGGTTGTTGAAACAGGCCCTATCAGTCAGTGAATACGAGGGGTGTTCTAATAATCCTCAGCCTGATTCATAGAGGTCGTGAAGATGACCAAATTTCTATAATATTGTTAAGTATTATCATTTACATGGCGTGCAGTAAAACGTCAGACGCTTGTTTTGTGACGATCGTGTAAACAAAATAGTGTTAACTTTTACTAAAAATGAATAAAAGTGAAAATCGAGCCGTAATAAAGTACTTCGTTTTGAAGTTTAAAAGGAGAAATACAAAGGTGTTAGACTCCATATTATAATATTTTTTTTCTCTTCGTTTTCGACGATTAAAAAGTGGGCTTTTGAATTTAAGCGTGGTCGTAGGTTAATTAAATGTTATTCAATAATGTAATTGTTGTTACCTAATTTTGTTAATTAATTATTTTTCTAGATTTTAACTTGCTTTGGATAAATTATTGGATATGAATATAAATTGTTTATAGCAGTATACATTTTTAAAATAAAATTATGCAAGTCTTTTGTATTAACTATAAAAAAATTGTCATTTGTTATTCATCCGGTGCTGCTAATGTATTCATATTTCAGTTCGGATACAAACTTGTAGCAGTAATAAGAAACTTATTTAACGTTTTTAAACTTATATTTCATATACCACCATTTTAGGGAATTCCAAATGAATTTTTGTTTTACCAGTGAAAAGATGTTTGAAAATGTGTGTTAACGCTCTATACATAACTAGAGAATAATACACTCTAAAATGTGAATATGAACGTTACATTTGTTGTGTATAATATTTATGTTATAAAAGATCGAGATACATAATTTCTTACTGTATAAAGTTTATACAATGAAAATGCGAGTAAAAGGATAGCAGTCCGTAATGTATCTAATTGATTTCTTTAGGCACAAGAGTTTTAATGACTCGCCTTAGGTACCAACAATTGCGTGATTTTCAACGTTATGCATTGTCGTAGAAAATATATACGAGGGTAGGTTCATAAGTTTCCGACCTACCATTTTCTAGGCGTGATAAAGACATAAACTATATTTCACTTTTCAATATAGTTACCCTTTATTACAATACACTTCCACATCTTAGATTTAATATTTAAACCATCCCTCCCCCCAAATAGTCAGAAGTCTTGTCTGCAAAATGGGCATAAACAGCTTCCGTCACCTCTTCGTCACACTTAAATTTCCTTCCTCGCAGGTCCTTCTTGAGTTTTGAGTAGAGGAAATAGTCACTGGGAGCTAGATCTGGACTGTAGGGTAGACGGTCGATCTCCTTGAAGCAACATTTCTTCACAGCTTCCTTTGCAACAAGAGCTGTGCACAGGCGCGTTGTCGTGAAGGAGCACACAACCACCCAGCTTTCCTCGCCTTTTCTCTTTGACGAAAGCACGTAGTATGTGCGGTAGGCCAGCATAGTACTCCCCATTTACTGTGGTGTTCCTCTCCTTGAAGTCAATGAAGAGTATTCCTTCACAGTGCCAAAAGATTGTGGCCATGATCTTGTTGGTTGACTGAGTGACCTTGGCCTTTATAGACGGTGCTTCGCCAGGTTTACCCCACTCCATTGATTCTCTTTTGGACAAGGGATCTTAATAGAGAACCGTAGTTTTCCCTGTAACAATGATTTGCAGAGTTTCTCTCTCGTCACGGCAGAGCTCCAAAAATGCCTGACAGCAGATGACTCGTTGCTGCTTTGGGACTGGGGAAAGAAGTCTAGGCACCCATCTTGCACTAACCTTATTCATGTTTAAATGTTCATGAATAATTCGAAGGACTCTTGTTTTAGAAAGACCCAACCTTGCTGCTATTTCTGTAACTTCCGTAACTTCCGTAATTTCTCCTTCCACAAGAGCGATGTTTTCAGGAATGAGCACCTCCAAGGGCCGACCTGCACGCTCTTCGTCTTAAATGCTCTCTCGATCCATTTGGCTCATTCTTTTACAGTAGAATATGAGGGGGCTACTTCTCCACATACACAGTCCAATCGCTGTTTGATTTCACTTGGAGCAAATCCTTCTTTTGTGAAGAGCTTAATAACAGCTCGATACTCAATTTTCAACATGCACAATCTTCTACACATAGCCTTCTTTAAACAACTATATCTGAACAACTGAACACAGTTACAGCTGCAATTATTTACTTAACAGATAAGATATGACACCAAATATGTGTTTTGTGAAGATGATAATCCTTATCGGCGAGGCCGGAGACTTATGGACCTTCCCTCGTATATATATATATATAAAACACTGAGGATTTCCTGTTCTATCTTTGTTTTTTCAGCGTTGTGTCACTCGTCTTCGATTACAAAACAACACACCAGGAAAGTTGAGGCTTAACTTCTTTACTACTGTTGCTCGTGTTACTAATATTCAAAAGAAAAAGCCAGTGTTTTTAAAATTTCGTTCCCCTTGGGAGATTCCGAGCATAGCTTAAAGGATCACATCCTGTTTTGCATTGTCTAACTCGTGCAAATTGCATAAAGTTGTAATTCTGCTTGTAAAAAGAAATCGAGAAATCTATATGTTAGTTTGTTTGAAGTTGAAAACAAAAGTGTCGTTTTGGAGTGGTGTGTACATTTTTATTTGTAGTGCAGGTCTTGTTAATGTAATCATTCATAAACGTGCTATTTCATTAAGAGAAAGAGATACAAATATGAAAGGTAACTAGGAAAGGACTTATGAAATACTACACAATTATGCAATCACGTAAGGATGTTTTGAAAATTGGGGTACAAATATGGAATACTGTTAAAAGTTAGTTGAAACTATTTATTAAAATAGTGAGTGGAAACTTTTTCCATGTGAATCTAATAAGAAATAAAAACACATAAGTGAATTTTCATCATTTTCAGTAATCACAAACAGTATGTGCCCACAGCTGGTGCATTTCACACAAAAGCTTGATCACATTTCCTCTGGGAAATCAGAAAGAAGTGAAAAATATCCTATGTACTCCAGCATAAAATCTGTGTTAAACCTATTTCCATGGTTAGAAGTTATAAGTGCATACTCAATACAATTCATTTCAATATTTTAATATCATAATGCAGTATTTTAAGTGTTATTACTCAGCAATGGAAAACAATGTTACTGGGAGCTTGGTCTCTGGCCGGTTTTATTTACAACAGTTAATACACACTTTTAGTTTATTGGGTCTGAATGCTCAGGAGACGAATTCCTGACACTTGTCACATTTTGTCCTGTACTTTCTGTCTCTTTTCCTATAAATTTTTGAAACATGTTTAAGGGAAAGTTTTAGTCTTGAATTAAAGTTAAAACAAATAAATAATAAGCAAGAATAAAACTTTAAAAAAATAAAAAATTAACAAAATTATTCCTAGGGTTATTCTTATTTTTATTAAAATTGTAATATCAAAGGGTAGTTTAAATAAAATATTGCAGTCGTTACACCTTCTCCAAGCAACTCGATCATTGCTGCAGTTGTGTTGAGAGGCAGTCCTAAAGGTGTCATAATTCTCTCTACCACACTCTCTAATTCTTGTCCTAATTGTTCTTCTGTCATGAGCAGAACAATTCAATTCAGAAGACTTTGTTTTCTAAATTATGTATGCATATATTCCTGCCATATCAATTATTCATGAATGAAAGAAATTGCCATGTCTTAGTTGTCCTATTGCAAGAATGCTCATTTACCATTTTATTTAACCATGTCAACGGAACTTTTGTTATATTATAGTGTAATATTTTACCAGGCTTGAGAACTTTTCCTTTTCACCACCACAATTATCATCATTAAGTTCCGAGCTGAAAACAGAATTGTTCTTTTTAGACAAATAATAAACTAATGAAAATTTAATTTTTTCCCCCACCTTCCTCCTCTTTGACATTTTTCCGAGTATACTGGCAAAAGTAAACCAAATAAGGAATATGTGGCAATTGTCCATACACGCAGGACAGAAATCACTAGCGCAACTCTTGCTACTGGTCGCAATTGCTGCAGGGTGCAGTCTCGAGCAACGGCGGAGACAGCCGAAAGTAGTGACTTGCACAGATATAGCTAGGTAATAAGGCTTCCAAGCACAGCGGCATGATAGCTCAGGTGGTCATGCTATAGTTGTGAAGATAGTGGTTTCCTTTTTTCTGTCGGAGTTGAAGGATATTATTTGCCTTTCGGTAACTTAGTACCACGCACAAAATGCGCTATTAATTTATGTTTACGATTTTTTTTTTTTTTTTTGCTGTAATCAAAGAAGAATTGTCACAATTACAGTTATTTATCCGCCTCTAACAATTTATTTTTACGAAAAGGAGGCGAGTGTAGGCCGTCAGGCCGTAGCGAGCCGCAGGAAACGAGGGTTCGCCGGTTTCTAGGATTTACCCTAGGTTAGCGTTAGGTTTAGTGTGTGTGTATGCGAATTCTAATAAGAACAGATTCACAACCGTTACAGTATTTTACTCGCCTAATACTCCCCATTTAATTTATATTTAACAGTTACAGAGTATAATGCGTAAGTTACATTATTTTAAACAAAAAAAATACATAGAATATTTACATGCTACAAGCAGACACGCACAAGCAGTACAATCAACTCTTGCTGCAGCACTAGCAGCAATAGTTGCGTCAGTGATTTCCGTCTTGCGTGCATGGGAAGTATAAATGGCGGTCTCTAGTGCAGCAATTTAATTTAAAACCTCCTTCAACACTGAAAATTTTAAAATGTTTGACTTTTAGTTTAATAATGCCATAACTCATGTAGCACTTACTACCAAGCAGGTGTACTTCAAGTACTGTGGCTAAATGACATAATGATAACTTTTATTATTATATCATGTGTTTTGTAAGGGATAAATTAACAATGAACTACAACAGTTACAGACAAATAATTACAGAGGTTTGGTATGCGAAAGGTTAAAGGCCGCAACTGCACCCTTCCTGCCCTCTCACTTAAAACTGATGTGAGATTGTTAACTGGAACTGCCATTGTTTACAGATCCCTTTTTCTTAGCTTAAAGTTGTCATTCTTCGCTGCTCTTCATTTCAGGAGGAACCACGCGGTTTTTGGCCAAACTTAATAGTTGAGAAGCCTCATTGCTGACTTTTTTAATGTACCGACCTAAATAGTATGTTTTTGTCACTTGAATATTTGCGACTCTTTTAAGAAGCACCATTTTTATTTCTCTTGTTTTATTAATTTCTGCAGCTCATGTATCCCATGGAGGGTGATTACTAATATCTCATATTAGTGACACTGCAACCTTCCTAATTCTAACCTCAAAACATGCGGAAATGATAGATAAATAATATATATGGCAATGATGCTATAAACAATATGTTACATCACAATACCTATTTACAACACTCTGGCTCTTTAAAAAAAATAATCCCATTTGACCTCCGTCAGAGTGCAGCACCTACAGGTCAAAACTTTGGTATTCCATATTAGCACATCTATCCCATATTTGTCCCATTTTTTCTACGATTCCCTTGCGCAATTCCGGCATTTAGATTTTTTCTGGACGGTCACAAAACTTATTTCAATAAGCTTCTTTACCGCCACGGGTGGCCGAGGTCATTAATGCGCCGACTCGTGAGCGGAGATCTTGGGTTCGAATCCCGCCAGGACCGTCCTCCCTGACTGGGTTTTTTTTTTTTTTTCCCCAGGTTTTCCTCAGTCCTCATAACTGGCAAATGCCAGGGAGGTACCCTAAACTTAGGCCTGGAACGTCTCCTTCCTTAAAAAAAATATCCTTTCACAATATATCATTTCTTTTCATGTATCAACAGTGTCCATCGCCTGTGGTGCCTCAGTATAAAAACGGACGTTAAACACTGAAATAAAAAAAGCTTCTTTAATATTTTTTTTTTCAGGTTGGAACGTAGATGCCAGGAAATTTAGGTCTAAATGCTTGTTTTGTAATGCCATATGACTTTCTATAAGTATCATACTGTACAGCACAACTGTCCGACTCTGTTGAAATCCCAAGAATGGCGCTGCGCGTGTCGTGTGTCCGCTGGTCGGTCGATCAAAGTTGCCGGACTTTTAAACTGGTCTAATTTTAGATGTTGTTGCATACCCTTACGTGGCCGTTGTAATATAAGCACTAAGCAAGAGGAAATATAAATACATGTTTTTAGAAGGAAGACAATTATTACCTCATAAACGAATTCCCAATTTAACGGGTAACTGCATTGTTCTAAAATACTGAAGGCAATATTTCACTTTCTGAGACAAACGAAGGGGTTTTCTAATTTTATTTTTGCTGATAAATGACATTTTATGCCGATTAATGAGGGCTAAAATGCCGATTTAATATTAACCTCCATATAAAATATTACTTTCCCATTCCGCGGAACAATAGCCGTCATTTCAATTAAGACTTTAATTTCGCATTTAGACCATTATAAATCTTGTTAAAAGGAGAGGAGAAATATGCTTTTTAGAATTAATTATAGCAAAAGCGTCAGATAGCACTTGTTCCTAATGTAACTTTCTTTTTCCCCAGTTTTCGGATAAATTTAATTTACTGCTATAAGCGTTAACCATAGCCAAGCTCACGCGCGCGCGTTTTCTTTCCTGCTCCACGCCTCCCAGTGGTTTTAGCTTTAATTAAAATTCAGTCGGCCTGTAATCAAGTTTGAAACTCCGAAAATGCCCAACAGAGGTATTACTCTTCTCTTGGTTACATTCGATGTCATACGACAAATTTATAAACGACCAATAATTAATGCCCTCCATGGGCTCTCTGATGCGGAAACAGGCTACCCTTAAAATAGTCATAATGAGTGGGTACCATTTTGAAATAAAAACTTAAAAACGTTCGATTTTTCTTCATTGGCACAAACATTTGAAAATACTTTTATTACATAATATATGTGTTAACCAAAATGCAGTACCTATATGTTCTTGTTAAACGTATAATTAATTGCGTGTGTTTCGATGTCGTATACATTCTTTGTTTCTTTGCATAAAATTGTATTTACTTATTCAAACATCTTTATTAACTCGCTTTCTTGTCTGTTCGGGTGGAATTTTGTAATTAATTTTTCATGTACTTCTAAATTGGATTGAGACTTGAAAATTTGCACATAGGTCAGAAATGGATGACAATAAAATATAATACGGTAATTATCATGGTTCAATGGTTCCACGATTTCAAAAATATGATTCCGCAGTTTTGAAAGTAAAGCAGCGCAATATCAAACACGAAGGTTTTAAAAAATGTAAGATTGAATAGTAAGAACACATTTCTGTAGTTTCGTTAATAACGCATAAAAATATAAAATTTATAATAATCTTTATTTAAAAATATGTACAGTTCTTATGATGACTGTATTATATTCATCAATACAATAAATAAGCTATAGTGTAACTTGATTTATATTTAATTTCAACGTTTTATTTGAATCTTCTCGACTCGCTGATGACACGCAACGACATGCTAAATATTTTGATAACAATACAGTCGCCATGGCAGCATCAAATTTAAATCCTCACAATTAAATCCTTACAAATATTAATTAATAAATCTGATTTGTATTACACAAATTCAATTGCTCTAGTGTTAATGTGTGACAATTTCATAACTTCCCACTCCGCAGGACTCGGTATTAGTATATTTCTTTGTTTGGATCCTTAAGGAAGTACTTAACATCTTTTGCACATAAAATTTAATTTTTTTCCCTTTGTGTAAAAGCTATTAAAATTGAATTTTAAATGCTTAATTTTTTTAACCTGTACTTTATTGCATCATAAAATGTGCTCCCGTGTGTTATAACATTTTGAATGTTACCAAATTTTGAACGTTTCGTGCCAGGGATGGAAATTAAACACAAACGACTGGCAAAGTGACAGAATGCCAATGCTAAACATTCGCACAATTTGATCACTTACCTTCGTTCGCCAGCTTAAACGCGGGTTTAAATTGAGCATACCTGGGCAACTTACTTTTGTTACTACTATGTAGGGAATGTTGCAAACCAAACATGACTAACGAAAGCATAGGTGAAAAACATGTTCCCTTTGTTATGTTTGTTCTGAGACGAACATAAGAGCAGTTTCACAGTAGTATCGCTTTGAACAGCTGGGATGTTGTCAATCACATGAACTGGAATATATAGCGGTAATCAATTTATCCATCTTTTTTTTTTTTTTTTTTTTGAACTGGGACTCGCTTTGGAATTTTGTTGGTCAGGAAGAGAGGAACAAACATGACCTTCCCCTTCGGCCACCCCTCCCGACCTACTTCTGTACCGCCCAAAATATCCCTCGAATAAATCAACAAGCGAGCGGCTTAATGCGATTGTGGGTGAAAGCTGGAATAAATCTCTGGCAGAAACTTTGATGTGGAAATACTAATATTTAGTTAACCAATCATATTAGTAACATCGGCGGCAGTAGGCAAGGAAAAAGTGAAGTGCATGTTTCGGCGATGGTTGGTAACACTGTGCAACATCCCTATCCGTGAGTTTATAAAACCGGGTGGGGAAGAACTCTTAACTAAAGCTTTAAACATTAATTATTCTTTTTCTGCTATGAAATAAAACATACTAAGCTTACGTTATCACTTCGCAGTTATGGTTTAAATATTTTGGAGGTATTTTCCGAAATAAACCCACTACTTTTCCGAGAATTTTCAACCAGTCCCAGTAAAGGAATGACACAAGACATGTAGACAAATATAAACATGACATCTACAATGTTGAGATTGTCACCTACTTTAATTTAACACTAAACAACTAGCACTACTTGATGTGAAATTACTTGTTTAACATACTCGTGAATGAAATATGAAAACAGCGAGATCAATATTTAATTAGAAGCTAAAATTAGCAATAGAATGGTACGTTTTAGGACACTCAAATAAATGCAACTGTCGCATAGGCCTTATGTACATGCTAATATCGTCCTTACAACAATCAAAAGGGCAATACTCATACATACAGCCATACATATACACATACGCAATACAGATACTTCGATACCTTTGCGTTTTCTATTAATAATTTTATATACAAATACATAAACATGAATAGAGCCCTGACTATTGAACACCCTTCCATTTACTCTATCCCGCCTCCCCAACTCCCCTCTCTTCTCAATAGCTATTAACCTTCTTTGTAGGGTCTTCTCTAGAAATATTCCCAAATTGTGTGAGTATCTTGCATGTGCCAACACTTCCCAGTAGATGTTCAAACTTCTATTGGAATTCAGAAATTGCGGCGATAAATGCTCATTTCTTAAAATCTCCGTTTCCCTGCATTCTATCAAAATATGCTTCCAGGTATCGCTTTCTCCGCACATTGGACAAATTCTTTCCCCGAGAGCTTCAACTGTTTTGTTTCCTTTCCAAGCCCCTAATCTGAACCATGCGAGACCACTTCTTTCTTTCCTCCAACAGATATTTAAATAATCCCCCTTCCCCCACCCCGGATTTATTTGAGTCTGCAGGTTAAGCGATACTTTTTCTGCGCATTGAGACTCAATATTTTGCCTATCTATATCTCGCAAACGTCTATTACCCAAACGTCTTGACCAAATATATCCCAATCTAATTTTGTTTAAGCCTTTCCTTATTTTTGATGTCCATCCCATATCCCACCCTTCCCTTATTTGCTCCCTTAGACAGACTGCTCGAAGGAGAGTTTTTCCCCCGTATTATCCTTAACCAGTATTTAATTGTTCTTATTTTTAATTTCACACCTTCGTTAGAAATATCAAACACTTGAAGAACCCCACAATTTACTGTACCTTTCCCTACTTGTAGCAACCGTTTAGAAACTCTGTTTGTATCTGATTAAGTTCCTCCGTGTTTTCCCTTCCCCAAATTTCGGCCCCGTGCGCCATAGTTGACCTCACAACCGCCCTGTACCCTACTCCATTGTTCTAGGTAGAGTTTCCGACATTTTACTAACATCTTTAATGCCTCTATATTTTTAATTATGCACTTGCGCTTTGTGTTGTCCATGTGTTTTGTCCAGTTCCTTTCATAGCTAAAGTGACTCCCAAGTATGTGAATTTCTTAGTATTTTCCAGTGCCTGACCTGCATACTCTCACCTCTGTTCGCTGCTATACACCGCACCGTTCTTGAATGTCATTGTTTTGGTCTTCTCCACATTGACTGCTATCCCCATTCCCGACAATGCATCTCTAAGCAGCCTAGTTCTCTTTGCAGACCGTCAATTGTTAATATCAATAATTCGCATAAAGGAGAGCTGATATGGATATGCCTCCTGTTAGAAATAGTAATTCAATTTATAGTATTTATTCGAATGTAATGCATAACCCAAATTTGAAAATGATAAAAAGGGCATATTGTTACGGCATCTTAGAGATAAGCCTGTCCGCTTCATAAAACAATCAGGACATAGAATTTATAAGTGGACTATTGTTACATCTTGGAACACAGTCACTCGTGCTGTAGTCATGGCAGTTGGGGTAGGTCAAAGAATGAAAAGTTATTTCTTGTGGTGTCCCTAGTCCCAGATTCTGCCGTCTTTCATATATGAATTCCAAAAAACCTTTCTTCAACGTCAGGATGTCTTCCTTTGCGAGGACCAGTGAATTTCTTCCTACTAGCTCTAGTTGCAAATGATGCCAATTTCCGTTTATGCCACAAGCTCTCACTTACATTAAACTCTCTTCCTGTCTTTCTGTTACCCTTTTTTTATCTTCGGCATAAAAAATTAATTTACGCTTGAAACTATGCGGCAGTAATTTGTGTATTAATTTATTTTATAGGTTGTGTTGGGTTTGCGTTCGTTGTGGATAAGGAGGTTATCGAATTTTATAAATGGAGTGGTATCTCAGGGGTGATCGGTCGAACCTGCATTCAGTACAGCAATATAGCAATGGTCTTCCTCGGCTACAAGCTCAGTTTATTAGCTAAACGCTCACAGGGAAAGGAGATGATAAACAAACAAAAATATAACACTCGTAGTTCCAGTTTTCACAATTTATTAACACTTTTGCTTTTTTCTAACACTTCTTCCTCTCACTTCAGCACCAACTGACAAGTGACAAATAAATAACTACTTTTATTAATTAGCCTGTCCATCGGTCTAGGCGCTGTAAATATATTCAGTATGGTTTTCCAAATGCCACGTGATTTGCTCGTCCTACGCCTATCATCCTATTGGTGGGCTTTTATGCTAGTTTATTATCCTTTAATTCTCATAGGATATCTTCTAAGATTTTATTTGGATCCACCCACAGCAAAATCTTAAGTCTTGGATCCTTGGCATAAATAATATTTTAAAAGAGAGCCGTAACAGATGCTTTTATGATATTTATTGTCTGAACATTCCCTGCACTGTTAACAAAAGAATCACTCGTCCTTTCTAAATTCCTGAGATCGTGTTTTGTTCAATATCTGGTTCTAGTTGACCTGAAGTAACATTACAAAGAGACCCTCTTAATGTAAAAGGTTACATTACTGGTTATTTTAAAGACAACCTTCCCTTTTAATGATATTTTGGCTTCTTTCTTATTATTGTAATAACATGTGTAAACCATATGTCTATGACCCTTTTGAGAGTATATTATATATAAATATTATTACTAAGTGGGCCTGGATCGATGCTAGACAATTGTTTCAACTTGCAGCATAAGCCGTTCTTCTCTGTTTGCCCTCCATTCCCTGATTATCTACTTTTCAAAATGTCCTTGCAATAATGGGCCAACAATAAATGTAATGAAGTCGAGAATTGCAGCAATGCATTATGACGTAATAATAAACGATAAATTTGAAATAAGCTACCAGTTAACTATGAAACGAATTTGCACTCGAATGTAATGCGCACCACTAAATCTGGACATAAAGGCGCGCATTTGATCACGTAAATATATATATATATATATATATATATATATATATATATATATTACTGATTCTATAATTTAAGTGCATATAAAATTTCTTAAAGTAAACAAAAGGAATGGTGGTAAGTTGAGCATAAAAATAAGTAGTAAATCTACAGTACAAAAATCAACAAGAGAAGAACCCCCTAGTCAATAACATTCAGAACGTATGCAACAGAATTACTCTAGAAAATAGAAACATTACCCTGATGTGTATACTATCTCATCAAGACATGACAGATCCTAATTCTTCATCTAAAATGTTATTACTAGAGCGCGAATTTTATTAATTACATCTTTCAATGTTGTTTGTAAAGTTTATTTTACATTTTTACATACTTATATTTTACGCTGTACTATGTATTTTTGCACAATTTAGCATTATTGCACAATTATTATTAAACGTTCAGTTTATTTTGCACTTCTATTGCATTATCCAATACCATAGCAAGGAAGGGAAAATAATTTGAACGCTGTTGTGCTGCTTACACACTGTCGTTACAACCAAAAAATAATTGCACGAGTTCGATATCTCCAATTGATTTCAAACGGTTTCCTTTCTTGTTTTCAAAACTCCGACACAAGTGGCCGAGGTCGTTAAGGGACTCGTGAGCGGGAGGTATGGGCTCGAATCCCACCAGGACCGTCCTCCCTGACTGAGATTTTTTCCAGGTTTTCCTCAGTCCTCATAAATGGCAAATGCCGGGTAGTTATCCTAAACTTAGCCCTGAAACGATTCCTTCCTTCAAAAATAAATCCTTTCCCTATATATAATTTCATCTCATGTATCATCAGTGTCCATCGTCTGTGGTGCCTCAGTAGTAAAAACGGGCGTTAAACACTATTCATTCATTCGTTCATTGTTCTGAAAATAAAACAGAATTTGTAGCAGTCGCGTCTTCGTTATCATCCAAGTTGAAACATGGATTTCTATTTTTTTTTTTTTTGATTGATTTATTTATGGACGCTCTTTAACAGCTCAGGTCATCAGCGTCGCATTCAACTCAGGGCGTGAAATGGCCGATAAATTTTGCTCAGAGGCCTCTCTTTCAGGCTTGAGGTTCTTTATCGTGCCGTAAATGTACGACACGGGACCCACGGCTTTACTTCCCTTCCGAAGGAAGCCGTACTTAGGATTTTTACGCCCGAAAAAAATCCATCGATCCTGGCCGAGTTTGAGCCCGCGATCTTGGGTTAAGGCGGCAAATATGGTAACCACTACACCACCAGGACAGACGGATTTCTATTGACAGTGCTTTCACAACAGGTGGTAAAACAGTCATCAGCCAAATTTATGATAGACGTATCGGGTGTACGATGAAATCTCAAATTCAACAATGTAAATATTAGAAATAAATAACGGGTTTCTTAAAATAAACAAGTTGCAGGGGTAGCATGAACTAACGGCGACTTTTACAAAGAAAGGTGCATGGCAATGGCTGGAACAAACTTCTGGTACCTGAATTTAAATATTTTTTACAAAAATATTGTTACCGCAACATTCCGAACCAGTGAACTCTGAGGAAGAATTACTTTGATTCCTGTTATTTGACAATTTAGAAAAAATTAGGATTGATATAGGTGATTCATATACAGGGTGTTGAACTACGCCGAAATAATTTCAGAGAATGTAGAGATGTCGTAAATAAGCAATTTCGGATATTGAACACATTGCTTATGTGTTCAAGTTTCGAAGCTATGACTATAAATTTCTAAAGTAACGGTACGCCACTGACTAATAAAGATGCCCCTCGAAAGCATAATGCACAAAAATTGCGGGCGCTAGAGCGATTTTTACATTTTCGCTTTAGGTTAACCCCAACCCCAATGGTCCAATTTTGCTAGTTAGAGAACTAATTAAATCGTTTGTTAATTGATGGTTATATCCCATGTTTCGTTGAGAAAAATAAATTTTGACTATATATAACTTTTTTCCCATTGTCATTTTCAGTGCCTAGTAAGTAATATCAATGGAGATTTGAAAAAAAAATGTTCAAAATCTTTTTATGGGTACAACTGCAATAGCTACTACTGTTACATTCCTTCGGAATTGACTAAAACGTGGGGGTGTTTGTACGCGGTACCTCTCTAAATTTACAGCACATTTAAAATATATGGTTGCTGTTATTCTTTTTGCAGTTAGAGCGCACCTACCATATGTCAATAATTTATATATAATAGAGTGCTACCTCGTGTATTGATCGGGAAGTTTCTGTGTCCTGTGTTTGCTATACTGTAAATAGAACCATGCTTCGTTTGAGAAAATTATTAACTGTGGATTGAAAAAATCACTACCAGAGTAGTGCAAAAATAATTTTAAAAATTTCACGTGACTTCCCAATGTCACGCAGGTGTAATATTAAGCTATAGATATTCTGTTAGATTTCAGTTTTAAAAGCTTAACAAATTATAGACTAGTCCATGATGAATGGAATATTGAAGCTAATATTACGTCTGCAAAAAGTTCATTAGGGCTGTAAGGCTCAGTGTACCCAAAATCATTGTCCTAGAATGTATGTGTTTATTTTTGTTGACCAATTGAAATGTTTCCTTGTGTGAAATAGTCCGATCAAGTAGTGCTGAAGCAGAATTTTCATGGAGTTCTCGTTACTGTGTAGCTAGCCTTGGTCTCAGCCAAGATTATGTCTGCCCCTTCTGGGATTTGTAAAACCTGAGGTATTAACAGAAAGACCTGTATGCAGACGATATCAATATAGCATTTCGCTATTTTTGGTTTTATTGTGGTATATGGTATTGTGTAGTTACTTTATTTTAATAGTGAAAGAAGGTTAATAGCTATAATGAAGTGGGAGGAGTTGGGGAGGAGGAGTGAATAAATGGAAGGGGAATCAAGAGTAACGGTTCCATTCATGTTTATATATTTGTATATAAAAGTACTAATAGAAAACGTAAATATATCGAAGTGCTTGTATATATGTATACATGTATGTGTGTGGCCATTTTGATTATTATAAGGACGACAATAGCATGTACGGCCATAAGCCCCATGCGACAGTTGCACTTATTTGAATGAATTCCAAAACTGCTACAATAAAACGTCCATTACTACTACTGCTACTGCTTATATTTTGTTATGACATATTATTTTTACAACTCGTTCTTAAACTGTCTTAATAGTATTTTAGTTTTCGCGAGACCATTTGATAACTATTCATTTATAATGTTTCCATCTGTTTAAGTTAATTGTCAACAGCAGAGAAAGGGTGTGTCTATTTTGTTAGGAGTACAGGGAAAGAGAAGGTAAAAGGTTCATAAAATGTAAAGAAATAATTTCAAAAGGGATTCGTGTATATGAACAGAAAATGGAGGTAAAGTTGAGGTTATACACAAAGAAATTTAAGGATATCACGCTACATGAACCGTCCAAATATTGCATGCAATTTAATTTGATAATCATCCGTATTATTGAGAGTCACAATTTGAACATTAAAACTTTTAATGACAATATTACCATGGCGTTTTCGTGATTATTTAGCAGAAATTGGATTGTTAAAATTTTCTTTTCCACGTCCCATTTCTCAACCTACTCTTTGCAAAAAGCTTTGTTTTGTCTGGTGTTTTTAGTTTATTATTTATTGGGTTTAGCTAAGAACGCTCTTTAATATCTTTGGTCGTCAGCGTCCCATTTAATTCAGGACGTGAAATAGCCGATGCAGTTTGCTCAGAGGCATCTTCTTTCAGACTTGAGATTCTTTACTTGCCCTAAATTAACGACACAGAATTAAGGTCTTTATTTCCTTTACGAAGGAACCATGTACTATTTCTTCTTTTTCTGTTACTTCCATCAGGGATTAGGACGTTCCGGTTCCGTTCTCACATTTTTGTCTCTATCCATGTTTCTCTCTCTCTCTTCCAGTTGATCCTTTTGAATTATATGTCAACATACTTTTTAGTATTCTTCCTTCTGTCAATCTTTTTAAATATTTTGACCATTCTTGTCTGTAATGTTGGTAAAGTTTCTAATTCTTTTGTTATATCCTCATTTCTTATATGATCTTCCTTTTTGCACCCTGTGACAGATCGTAAAAATCGTATTTCTGCAGCTTGGATTTTATCCTTCCTTTTTAAGTGCAAGCTTACTTCTGAAGCGGTAGATCTCCACACCACATAAATCCGCAGGTAGTCACCTTAAACAGGTGAATATAAAAAATTAAGTGAATATAAAAGCAATATTAAAAATGGATGGTATAACATTTCGAGCGAGAAGCGGAAGATTAGTACCTACCTAGAATTTTACAAGGCCGTCAGTTTGGCGAGCGCAAAATCCTTTGTGAGCAGAAAGGAGAGGAAGAGAGCCATAAATACCGACACCCTCCTTTCTGCAAGGACCCCGATGACCATGAAACTAGCCGTGTACCGTTAGTTGTACAAAAGGAACTTCGACTGTTGCTACCTCAGGGAAAGTTGTTACGCAAACTTCTTGAAAACAGGACACGGAAAACCGTTACGGAATATTTTTTCCTTACACCCCACCTCTAGCCAGAGGGACCGCGAAAAAAATATACCAATCAGGAGATTGCGTAACACAAATTCATTTTCTGCAGTCAATAGTAGCATAGCCTAATATTTTAAACACCGGAATTAGACTCGGAAAGAGTCATCACGAACTGACCGACTGCCGCGACATAAATCCTTCCGATTATGGAGAATTGAGAGAATTGTGGCAGTAGCGGAGAACAGTGGAAGTGTTGGGAGTGTGAAGCCAGAAAGTTATAGTTGGCAGTTGAAGTGAACATTTTTAGCTATAGCGTTAACGATAAGCGTCTTGAATTAAATCTCATGCGGGAGTTCCTTACAACGGTAGAACAGTAGCTAAATTTTGCACTTAATCCCTGAGTGTAAGAATGGACGATCAATAAAACTTTTACTTAGACCAGATTTGTTTTCGCACTTGTCCATAGGACAAGTTCAATTTTCTTCTACCTGTGAATTGTATTACCTTCCAAAAATCCCCTATCTTGAAGTCTCATATAGCCGGAGCGAGGCAAGGCAAGGAGCGAGAGGAGCCGTAGGAATATTTCGGCAGCCAGCATATCATCCCAAACCAAACAACTCCCCATCTACTTCCTCCCATTCTCCATGTATTAATTATCACCGCACTTCCATACAAAATAACTGGTAAGAACATGACTGTGTAGAATTTTATTTCTGCAACTTTTCTCACAGTATTTCTCATTGTTACACACACAGCTTGTAACTTTTCTGTAATACAAATTATTTCTTCTATGCAATTTTTGTTCTTAATGGGTGTTTACCTCCGAGCGCCAGTACTTTTGTTTTAGTCTTTGTTTATTTTATTTAGTTGGTGTATTCCTTTTTGTAGTCTCTTTTCCTGTGAGAAATTAATATTATATCATCTACAAATAGCAAAATATTTATTAATCTATTGTGTTATAACTCCATTACCCATTCCACTTAGTAGCATAAAGTACGAGGTTTCTTCAAAAAGTATAGCGAATTTTGAATTTCCGCGGGCTACGTATATTCGATTGTTTTGTGGCGTTATGTTGGTACTCATGTCCCTCACTTATGTTGACAAGCTCGGCCATTTTGAATATTCAGTTAATTGTTGACAGCTATTTTGCTTGGATGTGTTTTGGCTCGTCTTCGATTTTTGCCTATTCCAAAAAATGGAACAAAGAATCTGTATCAAATTTTGTGTGAAAAACGAAATTAAGTGCGCGGATGCATTCCGAATGTTGACTGTGGCATATGGTGAAGCTACCTTGACCAAAGCAACGTTTATCGGTGGTACAAAATGTTCTCAGAGGGTCGAGAAGATGTGAACGACGAAGAGCGTCTCGGACGCCCGAGCTCGTCAACAACAGACGAAAACATTGAAGAAGTGAAGAAAATAGTATTGGCCAATCGTCGAATCATCGATTGGCTCGTGCCATTCGATTTTTACCAATGATTTGGGCATGAGACGGGTCGCCACAAAATTCGTACCAAAGTTGCTCAATTTCGACCAAAAACACCATCGCTTTAACGTTGCTAAGGAGCTGTTGAACTCTGTCCGCGACGACCCAGATTTGCTCCAGAAGGTCATAACTGGTGACGAACCATGCATGGGTTTATGGTTATGACGTGGAAACTAAGGCTCAATCATCCCAATGGATGCTGCCACACGACCCAAGACCGAAAAAAGCGCGCCAAGTTCGGTGGTATGTGAAGGATTTACTTACAGTTTTCTTTGATTGCAGGGGCGTGTTGCATCATGTGTTCTTGCCACAGGGTAGAACGGTCAATAAGGAATATTACCTGCAAGTTATGCGCAATTTGCGCGAAGCAATCCGCCAGAAACGCCCGGATTTGTGCAAGAACAAAAATTGGCTTTTGCGCCATGATAACGCCCCTGCTCACACATTGTTGCGTGTGCCGAATTTTTTGGCAAAAACAACACACTTATGATGCCGCAGCTACCGTACTCCCCAGACCTGGCCCCCTGTGACCTTTTTTTGTTCCCAAAACTGAAGAGGCCCATGAAAGGACGACGCTACACCACGATTGAGGAGATAAAGACGGCATCGAAGGAGGAGCTGAACAAGATCACAAAAAACGATTTTTTAAAGTACTTCGAGGATTGGAAAAAACGTTGCCACAAGTGTATAATATCTGGTGAAGATTACTTTGAAGGGAACAAAATAGATATTCATAAATAAATAAATACTTTTTGAAAAAACACAAAATTCGCGATACTTTTTGAACAAACCTCGTATATCTACAAGCATTTAGTTTACAAGAATTTAACTAAATTTTCCAAAAATAACGTCGTAAAATGACCGCCATTTTTCTGTACGCACTCGATAAGTCTTCTGCTAAGAGCATTCATTTCTCTTTGCAGCATCTCCACAGGGCTTTGTTAAACTTCTTCCCGAATTCAGTTTTTTAACACCTGATTTAGAATGCAAGTACCCCCTGAGGAAGAAGTCACAGGTTGAAAGATCCGGGCATCTGGGTTTCCACTAGATCATCTGCAGCGGCAGAATTGATGTCTGTTTCCACGGTCACGTTCCCAATTTGAAAAGATCTTTGCGTAAAATCCTTCGCACTCTACGGTCAGAGAGACGAGAGACAGAATGATGACGCGCAGGTCATTGTGTTCAATGACCTCTGTCACTGCCGCTGTGTTCTTGGGCGTACGTGCTGTTTTAACATTTTTGAGTAGACCAGTGAGTTGATGATTCCCCATGTTGCGGTGAATACCGTACTTGAGCAATAAGTTACAGCATAAGCAGTTGCACTCCAGTCCACATCTCCATTGTATCTAAAACGCTTTGAAATGTTTAATAAGATGACGGTCAGAGTATTCCCCCCAACTCATGCCGAATCCAAATAAACCTGTTGCAAAATCGCCCGATTCACTTCCCCACTCTAAATAACAAGTTTCTTGTTGTTAAATATTTTCGTGATGTGAATCATCACATTTTTCCTCTCTCTAGCTTTTCCTCGACCGCCTACTTCGACCGTGTTCAAATAAATTCATACGGCATGAAGTTAAATACTTCCCTAACCATGTACCCATTTGGGGGGGGGGGAGGAAGTCATCCCCAGTTTGTAGTTTCGATCAGAAAACTTCGGGGACACTTATAAACACTGTATTCAAAACGTGCATGCAGCGACTGGCACACTGCAATAGGGCTTTGCCTGTAAACGTAATGGTCACAATCATAAGAATCTCTGAAGAGAACAAGGGTAGAGTAGCAGGGACCGAGCAGTTCAGAAGATTGCTCTTCTGCGTAAACTCCTGGGCCCAAATATCACACAATTTTTGGTTTTATAAGTGTGTATGTGGAACATCATGTTGCCTTAATATCATATTTTAAAGTATCGTTTGAAATTTATGACATTACTAGTGCAAACCGAAAACGTAATAACAAACCAACGTATTCTTTACAAATCAATAAATAAATAAATGTATGAACAGAAACCATCTTTATCTTCTGAAGTGAAAACACAAATTAATATCGGGTTAATAAACAGTCACTATGTATAAATGCCCTCTCCCTTCGGGACAAAGATATCAGATTTTTACTGAAATGTGAACATGAGACTACAACATCCCAATTTCTGAATTTGTGCCCATAAGCTATGCTTTGTTCTTCGTGTATGTGCAGTGAATTTGGCATTTAGATAGAACAAATACTGAAAGAAATATTATAACATTCCTTATCTCCCCCCACGCACATAATATAAAGGAAAAATAAAAATAAAGAAACACTATTAACAATAGAACAATTAACAGTAATAATAAATGTAGATAAGGAAAAAGTCACACTTGAAATTGCTATATTTCGAACTAATGGAGTTCTTCAATGGCAAGAAGACAAGTGAAGGTGATAAAAGTAAATATTGAATATCGAAGGTAACATTATGCATGGAAACAAATGAAACGAGAAATGAGAGTGTGGGAGGAAAAAAATTAATATTCAAGATTTAAACCAGGAGGTATACGCGCCTTATGTAAAAATATAGCTGCCATTTCTCTATCTCTGAGTAAACTTTCAGAGATATGTGTAGGTAAATGCATCAATAAGTGTTAAATTAAAAGAATCATGAAAATCCTTACAGGGAGGTAAGGCATGTTGGGCAACCGGCCGTGGTTTTAACAGAACGTTTATGATTGTTCATGCGTAGCGAAACAACAGTAGAAGTTAAACCAATATAAAATGCTTTACAAAGCTTACAAGATAACATATGTACGACGTTCTTAGAAGAACAGGCAGCAAATGAAGAAATGTTAAATTCTTTGAATAAATTAGGGCTGTGGAATGAATTGCACGGCATAATTAGCGCACTGGTTTTACATTTAGGACGTTGGCAAGGATATGAGCCAGTAAAGGGACGTACTAAATTTGGAGGGGATAGGTTACGGCGAAATATACTTTTAAGGTTAGGGGGTGTTCTGAGGTAAGGTGGGGTACAAATTTAGAAAAATCATTTAAAGATGAATGCATTAACAAAGTATCGTGACATTCTTTCAAAATAGGTCTAATGCTTTCCATTCCAGGCACGTAAGTAGTAACAAGGTTAATGAAGTTCTTATTAGATGATTTAGGTTTGCATTGGAAAGTTTTGTGCGCTGGGATTATACGGGATTTTAAAAGAGAGGAAGGATAATTTTGGTCTTAGAACTTTTGAGTTATGTTTTTAATATACTTGTCAAGAGATGAAAAGTTGTTACAAAGACGATGATCACGGATTGAAAGAGAAAAAGGAATAGATCTTTTGATATGCAAGGGATGACTGCTATCAAAATGAAGATACTGTCGTAAATTGGTAGGCTTAATGTGCACAGACGTAAGAAAAGAGCCATTGCATAAAGAAATATCGTAACGCAATAGCATTGGGAGAGACAGAAGAAGTGAATTTAACTGAAAACTTGGAGTTAAGATTAGTAAGGAACTGATCGAGAGATTCTGAGCCATGAGTACAAAGCACGAATATATCATCAATATATCTCAGCCATAATAATGGTGCCAAAGATTCTGACTTAAGAAATTCCTGCTCTAAGCGAGCCATAAAAAGATTGGCATAAGACGGTGCCATTTTGGTGCCCATCGCAGTAGCTCTAATTTGTAGATAATGTTTATTATCAAAACTAAACGCATTACGCGTGAGGACCAGATAAGCAAGATGACAAATGAAAATCTGTGGATGGGATATGAGGAGGTGCTCGAGAGTCCAAGAAATGTCTAACAGCAGCTAATCCTTCATGATGGGGAATGTTAGTATAAAGTGACGTCACATCGATAGTGGCCAGAAGTATATCACAATGTGCAGTAAAGTCAACTTTCTTTAGTAAACTCAAAAAATGGAAGGAATCTTTGATATAGGATGGCCTAGACGTAACAAATGACTGTAACAAACAGTCTACTAGAGCGGAAATACGTTCAGTGGGGGAATCGTAGCTGGCTACTATCGGGCGGCCTGGACAGTTCTTTTATGAATTTTAGGGAGAAAATATATGGTGGGAGTACGAGGGACACATACGCTGATGACCTGAGATATTAAAGAGCGTCCATAAATAAACGAGGGACACGAGGAGTAACTAGAGTGATATCTTGGGAACTAAGTCCTTCAGCAGTGCCAGAAGATGCAATAAAAGAAGCTATTTCTTCATTAAACTTGACTGTAGGTCGGAAGACAATAGTTCATAATAAGTGACATCTTCAAGCTGTCGGTAAGCTTCAGCATTGTAAGAAGAAATGTCCTGTAGTACTACTGAGGACCCTTTACAGCTGGAAGAATAATAACATCAAGATTATTAGATAACTATTTAAGTGCCGATTTCTCACGTAAAGTTAAGTTATCTTTCGGATTGATCTTATCTAGAAATTTAGAATCACTAATCGAAGTTAAAAATCTGTTAATAAACATTTCTAAAGAATGGCTAGAAAGTAAAGAAGGAGGTTCAAGTTTGGAGGGAGGACGAAACTTGAGAAGGCAAGGAGTAACATTTGAAGTAGGCTGAGAAGATTTAGTATGCCAATAGTAACGCCATCTTAAATTACGGCAAAATTTAACGCCATCGGAAACAAATTTAAGGCGATTAAATTTGGGAGTTGGGGCAAAAGATAATCCTTTTTGCAAAAGCAATGTATCAGCATCAGAAAGTGAAATAGAAGATAAATTGACAACCGCAATATTATTAGTAGTAGAAGTACAAGGGGTACATTTGCTATTGGGCTGCTGGTATGCAGTACCGTAGTAAAATTTAGATGGGCGAGGTAAATTGAAAACAGAAGCCAAGTCAGGAGCTGACGCTACGAAGGGCGGGGAAAAGTTTTGGAAAAAAGACGCGGTAAACTGAATAGGAATACCTGCTCTTAAATACTGTAAATATAACCGCCATAGTTTACGAAGATGTTTCTGATTGAGAGAATTTAATAATTTATTCGCACTCATCAAGATACTATTAACAGTGGCAATATATTTAGGAGACCATGCCAAAATAATTTTAATAAAACTAATTAATTTAGATAAATGAAATTCCTGCAAATATTGACAATTAATTATTAAGGATCATCCATAGAAATTGTTGGGAGATATGGTGCCTAAATAAGTGAAATTGGTTATGAGTGCTAGGAGCTATAGCGGATAGTGGCAATTGAATTAATATTCCGTTAGGACAAACACCAGTAATAGCGCAATAAGAAAGAAAGCCAACGTGCCCTGTATATTTAGCTAATTGTTTAGAATGGTACTTACAATTGTTGAACCAAAATTTCATAACATTACCTTGGATAGATGTCGTGGTAAAAGGTGTAATAAACAATAAAGTCTTTAAGAAAACACAAAGAAAGTACGAAATAAAATTAAAAGAATAATAGATAAATAGTAAAGAAGGCAAAAGCAAAACACGCAAAATAAATTAAACTTAAAGCAATACCAGAGGTGCAAACGCATATAAAGGAAAAATAAAAATAAAACAACACTATTAACAATGTAACAAATTAAAAGTAATAATAAAAGTAGATAAGGATAAAACAGTTAAAGTCACAGTTAAAACTAGTTCTTCTTGCCATAGAAGAACTCCAGTAGTTCAAATATAGCAATTTCAAGTGTGACTTTAAGTATTTTATCCTTATCTACTTTTATTATTACTGTTAATTTGTTACATTGTTAATAGTGTTATTTTATTTTTATTTTATATATACACCATCGGCGTCGATACACTTCTGAGTACGTTGAACTACTGATTGAGCAACGTTTGCGAAAGTGTCCTCAGCGATTGCAGCACATGCCGTTTCAATTTCTTCCCGAAGTGCTGTCAGTATAGCTGGTTTTCCTTAAGAGTAAAAGTCCAACGGAGTTAGACCCGGAGAATGTGGTGGAAACTCAATCGGACCTCTTCGTCCTATCCAGTACCTTGGATAATACCTTGGAACCAGTGCCCGGGACTTGTTGCTGTGTGAGGTCTCTTAGATCTGCCCTTATGAACATCGCATACGGTACCATGAGTCTCAAATTTGTCTCGAATGCGTGCAATTGTTACTCGCGTTGGCGGTTTTGTACACACGTCTCCATTGCCTTTGAACTACAACAACATTCTCGGTTTTCCAATACCACTTCAAAACGATCATCTTGGCTCCATTTTGTTGTAGCAACGCTGACATAACGCAATGCGAGCCACATCTGTTTACAGCACATCATACGATAATCTTGGCTTCATTTGTTCATTGTTGATTTACCTTAGCAACGAAAGCATAACGTAATGTGAGTCACACCTGTTTACAGAACATCATACTACACATTACTGTTGTTTTTCGGTGCAACTTTCAAATATATTAAATAGATATCCACTGTCAAAGTGTGTATACATTTTTTGGCACCCTTGGTATATATATTAAAGCTTGCTCTGTATGGGAAACAAATAATACAATAGGACGAAACTAATTTCCAATAGTTTGTTATAATATGTTACAAATGCTTATTAAAAAAATATAATGAACCCCTTATGCCGGGAGGCGAGCCTGCGTTCTTAACTACGACATCACTGCACACGGATCACACACGCACTAGATAACACCATTGCTGCAGTGACACACACCTTTGCTGGAACCGAAAGCTTAAGGAGCAGTATTTACAAGAATTTTGCGTTCAAGAAATGACTTTTTTTTTAATCAAAGGGTTTACATAAAACACACCACTAACAAATTCATAATATATCGTAGACATTTTGATAAGTACAAAAATGCCGTGGCTTCTTTCTGTACGCTTGAAGATGCAACAGAACAACAACAGCCTTGAGCTAACATGTGCAGTTTGAAACACATTGTACTTTTTAGCAGCGCTAGAAAAACTCTCAACGCGAAAACTACTTTGTGCAAAGTCTATGCCGCTCTAAGAGAAATTCTGGCTATATGAATAAATTGTACATTAATTTAATTGACAATATTTATTTATAAATAAGATTTAACTTTTTTCTAGTGATTGTGTAGTTTTATGTTACGTACGTAAAAAAGCAACAAAGATATATGCAACCTATTGCCAATAAAACTCAAGTTTCATAGAAAAAGTCGCCAATGGAAGACTAGAATAGAGTTGGAATTGACGATATAGCCACAAACTCTCATAAATACGTCCTCTGTATAAGTCGGAGTGTCAAAAGGTATAAAATTACCGTCAGATTAGCAGTGCGTTGGGATTTGTCGAAGCTCGGGACCCCGATATAACGCGCCTACCTCGTAATGCCGAATTATCCAACATTAGTGTCGATGGCAAAGTGGTGACAGTGCGGGATTTGTCCGAATTACGGACTGTCGGCGACATAAAATTTTTCCATCCAGCCCTAGGGTTTTATGGTGACATGCAGTTTCTGCGCCGGATAAATTTAATCAGCTTACAGCCCGAGATTATACCGGTCCATGTCCCATCACACCCCCCGCATCCACCGTGAAATTCTTTTATAAAAAGTCCCCTTTCCGGAGAATCAGAGGAAAAAAAGGAGTAAGAGAAATATTTGCCTGCACGTGTATGTATGGAGAATGCGTACGTTTGGAGTAATTCAGTGCATGAAACCTTTGTTTGTAAATTTAGGCATCACATGACGTTCTATTTGCATTTCTCTACAGCCGGCAGTTTATCTTAGTACAGCGGTTTACAGCATGGTGTACGCGTACCCCTCATAAAGAGAAAAGTGCCCTTTTATTGCTGTTTTTCAACATTTCCACAAATTCTTTTTCTTAAAATATTATTATTTCGAAGTACGAGGGTTTACAGTTTTAATGCTGCAACTGTCTAGCCCTTGCATTACAAATTTCAAAAAATGCCAGCACTTTGTTTATGCTTTGAATGCTTTTTTCTTTTGTTCTGAGTAGTAACTAAACAACTCATTCTGTCAATGATGCAAATGGTGAAAATACACATACCAAGGGCGCCAAAAAATGTACACATACTTTCATAGCAGATATCTGTTTAATATATTTCAAAGTTGGACCGAAAAACAACAGTAATGTGTAGTATGATGTTCTGTAAACAGATGTGACTTACATACATTATGATAGCGTTGCTGCGTGACAGGTAAATCAACAATGAACAAATGAAGCCAAGATTATCGTTTGATGTTCTGTAAACAGATGTGACTCACATTACGTTATGTTAGCGTTGCTACAACAAAATGGAGCCAAGAATATCGTTTGAACAGCGGAAAGCAAATTTGAAGTGGTATTGGAAAACCGAGAATGTTGTTGAAGTTCAAAGGCAATGGAGATGTGTGTACAGAACAGAACCCCAACGCGAGTAACAATTGCACGCATTCGAGTCCATTTTGAGACTCATGGTACCGTATGCGATGTTCACAAGGGCAGAACTGGGAGACCTCGCACAGCAAAAGCCCCGCGCACTGGATCCAAGGCACTGGATAGGACGAAGAGTTCCGATTGAGTTTCCACCGCGTTCTCGGATCTAACTCAGTTGTACTTCTACCTATGGGGAACTCTTAAGGATGTTGTATACCGTTGAAAACCAGCAACACTGACAGCACTTCGGGAAGAAATTGAAACGGCATGTACTGCAATCGCTGAGGACACTATTGCTCAATTAGTAGTTCAACGTACTCAGAAGTGTATCGACGCCGATGGTGGGTATTTTGAGCAACTGTTGCAACTGTAAAAGTCTAAGATGATCAGTGCTCATCATTTTCTGTTTGTGTGAATTCAGTTTTGTTATGTTAACACAGTGTTTTCTTTGCTAGAAATGTGTATGCATTTTTTTTTTTTTTGGAATCCTCGTATCTATACACGGGATGAAAAAAAGGACGGCCAAAGTTTCCAGGATGTTGTATCGTGTATTTTGAACCACTTAGAATAAATTGCAGTAAAATAACTGAATTTTCTGATTCGCGTACTGTAATAAACAGCAATGCAACAATTGTGTTTTCATATTAAAATTATTCCATGACCCAGTGATGAAAGTGGAAGTAATAAACCACAAGTACACATGTTTCCAGATCACAGCTCCCTAACGATGCAGATTTCGGTTTCATTGAATTAGCTGGTTGTAAGAAACAATACAGTTTCTCTGCTGATACTTGAGTAGATCTTGTAAGAACAAGTAAATAGAAGAATTTTTTTAGTTGTGCATGTAATGAAGAGGAAAGTATTATTGTCCATAAAGGATATACTAAGGAAATGGGCTATTGTTAAGAAACAGAAGCAGTAACTGAAAGATGGATGCAGTTTGAAAAAGCAAAACCATTTACCGTGGGGTTCAAAGTGAGTTTCAAATGATGAATTCTATGAAATCGATTTCTGTAATCGCCAACCTCTACATAAGCTGTCATGAGTTAAACTTGAGGCATGTTTTAGTATTTAGTGACAAGAAATAATTTCCTTGGTGTGTTATAAAGAGAAGGCTATGGCAATAGACGTGGAGAGGCGTGCCACCGGCGGAAGGGAGGAACACAAGAAAGGATAAAAAGACCGATCCACTATGCTATAACGTTATGCTATTGAATAGTGACGTGAAGATATTTTCCTCAGTCTGTCATAGGATACTTATTTATGACCTAGCTTATATTGTACAAGGTCGTATCGAATCACTGAATAAAGTCTTAACTTTTGGGAAAAATGTTTAAATGCCACACTAAGAGTTTTCTACCCTTCATGGCTTCCTGGTAAAAATCATCTTTCCTTGCTTGAAAATGTTAATAATATAGTTAAATAACTTTTCAATAGACTTTGAAAACTTTCAGAAATCTTTCTTTTTATATCCAATAATAATAATAATAATAATAATAATAATAATATAATTCCGTCCGCAGTCCCTTAAAAGAAGCAGCAGTTTTGGAATACTCAAAAAGCAGTTCCTGGAAATTTCCACTAATTTTCATCTACAGAAATAGTATAGATCTTTTTTCATTAATTGGTTTTTGGCCAAGTGTGCAGGAGATCCCAGTGCTAGTGGATAAAGTCACAACAACTTTATCACGTTTTTCATCCACATAGGAGGGTGGGTTCATAAGTTGCCAGCCTCGCCGATAAGGTTACATTGAAAAGTCGTGACAAACAAAAACCCTCCGTAACTCCTAGTTATTGACCATCTCATACCTTGTAGTGCATAATGATACGTGGACATTACCTGAATAAAAGAGTTAAAGCCACATTTTCTAACAAAACCAACAATATGAATAACAGAAATGGTCAATCGATATTGTTCTTAAATTGTTTTTGCTATTACTCGGAACTTATAAAGTTCGAGGCGTTGCTGCATTTACCATACACACCAGATTTAGTCTTCAAAGAAACCTTGCGTCAATTTTATTTTAAATAAGTACAGAGATATAAAGCCAATTATAAGCCATGTATAATTGACTCTCACATGTACAAAAATATTTTCCTCTCACATGTACAAAAATATTTTCCAGTGCAGTATTTATACTCTGTTACATCGTATAGCGTGCAGAGGGAGTGAAATAGAAAATTGAAGCTATTTAGTAATTGGGTTTTAATAAATCAGCGTGTTAATTGCGTTTTTCCCTAGAGCAATACAAAGCCAATTAATGTCCTTTAACTGTTAATAATTATTTTACAATGTAATCATAGGTAATGTTATTCTCTTCGTTGCCTAAAGCAAAAGCGTTGTGGAAAGAAGAAAAACAAAATAATAACGATATCTTTACAACGTTATGGTGATGGGAAATAGAGTGGATTTCAATGTCTATATTATATAATAAAAATGTAGCAGTAAGGAAATTGATGCTACATGTGTCTTCTTTAGTAGATGGAACAGGCTGACACAGAAATGTAGATTAAAAAAAACGAATGTGTCATATTTACTGTAAGTCTACAAATGAAAGGAGCCTCAGTGCCATAAATAAATAAATAATACTTAAGGAGTGGAACAAAACTTGTAAATATCTCATAGTATTTTCGAGAAAAAGAATTATGAACAATATGAGCTCACGGAACAAAATGTTAGATCGCTTTAGGGAATGAACACTAGGAAAGTGGTGCACGCTTGGCGTAAATAACAGCGCGATTCTTCGTGTGCCATGGGCCAGACAAGTCTGTGGATAACGTTCGCATCGATTGAAGCCACTCTGTCCCGAAGTTCGGCGAGGATCATAGGCCGCTTGTCGTTTCGCTTGACCGATTGTCCCAGGTGGTCCCAGAGGTTTTCAAACAATTCCAAGTCTAGGAAGTTTGATGATCAGGAAAGATGGGAGAGCTGCAGTCAATGACAGCTCGGGCCGAGACAAATTGTCGAGTGTATACATAAATAGAAATGCTGTGTGAGACTTGAAAAAAATCTGGCTCGGATTCGAACGGCGGATCTTCAGCTTTCTGTGCCGCCAAAACCAACTACCATGTCCTCCAAGACATAACCACGAACTTCGCTCATCTGATTCTGTACACAGGGCTATTCAAAGAGAAGGAACAGATTTCAAACACTTCTTTCTTCCAAACTACAAAAAGTAGAAATATAATTCCAACGTTCCTGGACATACAAAAGTTTGAATTTTGAACTGTATAGGTAGAAGTGTCAATCACGGCCGCATTCGCGCTGTTGCTTGTCATGTTGATTGTAGTAAAAGAATTTTGTATGCTGCAATTAGCAAAACTAGAGTCCATTATTGGAGTTCAACGTGCTTTTCGCCGTCAGTTTAATAAACAACCGCCTTCGCATAAGCAGATTTACCAGTGGCATCGAAAATTCGTAGATGATGTTGCATCTGCAAACGGAAAAGCACGGCACGTCCGCTCACATCGAATGAAAATGTCGAGCGTATTCGAACAGTTTACGAAAGGAGCGCAAAAAATGCACAGCACGAGCAAACAAGGAACTTAACATTCCTCAATCATCGGTATGGAGAGTTCTGAAACACCGTCTGCACCTGAAGCCGTACAAACTGCAGCTATTGCAAGCATTGCATCCTGACGACCACAACAAAAGGTACGAATTTTGCGTTAGCATGCTAGAAGATATGCAAGAAGACAATTTTCCTGAACGATTAATTTTTTCCGATGAATCCACTTTTCACCTTTCCGGTAAAGATATTCGGCATAACGTTAGAATTTGGGCAAGTGAAAATCCTATGTTAGTTATTGAACATAAAAGAGATTCACTGAAGATTAACATGTTCTGTGCCATATCTGTAAACAAATTTTATGAACCTTTCTTCTTCATGCAGAACACTATGACAGGACTAATCAATCTACACATGCTTCAAAACTGATTATTTCCTTAACTTTAAGATGATTTAAATGACTCCATCTTCATACAAGATGGTGCTCCGCCCCATTTCTCTAAGCACGTCCGACGTTACCTGAATGACACCATTCCAAGACGTTGGATTGGAAGAGGAGGAGCAGAAGCCAGTGGCCTCCCAGGTCTCCAGGCCTCATTCCTTGTGACTTTTATCTGTGGGTTTACGTAAAAGAGCGTGTTTTTATCTCCCCTATGCCTGACATTGTCGAAAGTCTGCGACATCGAACTGTTGAAGCTGTGAATTTGATTACTAGACACCAGCTGATTCGTGTGTGGCAAGAAATGAGCCACCGTTTTGATATTTGGCGTGTAACACATGGTGCTCATATTGAATGGATAAAAAAGTGAAAACTGAACTTTTCTCTTTCCAGAAGGTTGGAATTGTGTTTCTATCTTTTGTAGTTTGCAAGAAATAAATGTTTGAAATCTGTTCTTTCTTTTTGAATAACGCTGTATAAAGACTTGAATAAGATTTTCTGTACTGAGACAGGTTCATACCTAAATGGCGACTCGTAATGCTTTGAGTACGGCTGGTGTGAAAGAATTATATATATAACTAATGCACCTTTGCCATCAGTTAGCCACTGACCAATAATGTAGCAGAATCGGGGGGAAACAGATTACCCAATAGAGACGCGAAGATGGAAGAAAATATTTTAGATTTTTCTAAAAATATATTATAAAAGAATAGTGATAGCTTCGTGAGACCGGCAGACAGCCATGCTTATTTAATCTTGTAACTTAGCGGCCCAAGGTATTCCGTGTGGCATTCTCAGTTCAGTTTGAGTCATTAGGGCATTATCGGTTCAGTTCTGTCGAAGAATATCGTTAGTGGAAAATTATCAGTGAAGAGTAGGCAATTGCGTCTCAGAATTATTTGAGTTTTATGAAATTCAGGATCAGAGTTATTAAATTGAGTGAGGGCGTTAGAGGGATAGCCAGAGTTAGTATAAATATTGCCCAAAAGTTCTCCAAGAAGTAACGGTGTCACATTTAAGTAGAATAGACTCTGAACAATAAGTTGTGTTTCGTCTCCTATTACGAGAAATCTTATTAATCACCGAGACTGCTTTCCCCATGTATCATTACCATAAAATTAACCAGCAGAAGAGTCTCAACAGTCATAAAACTATTCAGCGGAAACCAATCGTCATAGAGGAAGAATTTATCATTTGCCCGAGATTCCATATAATCAAACAATCAGATTAAATGCTTTTTCCCCTTTTTTTCCTCCATTATCATTTATACTTGATAAAAACCGCTGCAAAACAATGAAGAAATTGTTCAACATCTGAACCTTTTGGAGAGGTCTTTGTCAATTATCTGACACAGCCTGCAAATTCCCCGGTTCGTTCATCTATACCAAATCCAAATTGGACACTCTGAGACTTCTGGGTTTCTGGGGTTAATTTCGGACCGTAGATCAGTTTAAGGAGGCTAAATTGTAATTATCCTAGACACTTTCAGCACAAAAAAAAATCTTACATTAAGAGCTTAGTGTTTCTGAAAAGTGCTCCTTTTATAAGACATAAACCCATGAATACGTGCTTAATGCACAATAGCAAAGGAACCGCCCCTACTATTGTGGTATATGGACAGATGGTAACAAGTGGCGCTCAGGTGAGCGAAGCTGTAATAATGAAACAAATGACTGCACAGCATGCGTTATTCTTGTCTCCACGTCACACAATTAGTGACAAACATCACAGCTGAACTTGTCAACGTTCTGACAGGTGGAGTAACAAACAGTAATGCTGATGTTGACATGTCAGCGTTGCTCTGAAATGTCAAGTGACGTAGCAAAGCCCTTTACTATGCTATCTCCAAATTATCCGCTTGCAAAGTACGACTATTTGGTTGTGTTTGATTGACTAATAGAAGATTCACTGGGACTGTGCAATTCATCTTTTAACCCTTTAAATACTTGAGTGGCGAAAAAACACACGGCTAGAGTATTTGTCATACAAGATACACAGTGAATAATGTAAAATATTTCTAAAACAAAAGATGTTATTGATGCGCTGTTTTCATCGCAATGAAGATCAAAATAATTGAGTCGTTAATGTAGTCCATACAAAGTTTAAAACAATTATTACAAAATGCATTTATAGCACAAAAGGAACTATGCTATTGATCTCAAGAAAATAAAACTAGATAGATTATAGTGTCAATGTTTTCTTTTTATCGTGATTCTAGTACAAGTTGAGATAATGTCATGTGTAGGGGTGAGGTCTGTTTGCGTTTTGTGTACAATGTACAGAATTAGTTACAAAATGTTGTAGTTTATCCTATTATTATTAAAACATTCCTATAATAATAATAATAATAATAATAATAATAATAATAATAATAATGTACAGATATACAGAAATACAGCACATAATATACAATGAAACGTTTTGACATAAATTTACCTAACAGGTTTTATGGGAATAATTTTACTCTTAAAAATTAAATTTGATATCACTGAGCTCAAAACCAACAAATTCTAAGCAACTGCTCCACCGCTTCAGTCGCTGCTCAAGGTTTGGTTTAAGCCATTGCTCATTCTTGAGGTACTTTATTTGTTTATTAGTTTGCTTAAGTAGTTGCTAAACGAAATGGTGAAGTTCACGATGCCGTTTTGCGAACGAAGAAGAAATTTAAAAAAGTCCATCATAAATGAGCTGCATAAACTAAGCGAATTCCTCAGCACATTGAATTTGTGAAGGTTATTACAGAGCGCTAGAGCAAAAAATGTTGTACAATACAAATATTGATCATAAAAGATGTACGTATTTGTATAATTAATAGAAGCACAACTTTCAGACTTAAACACATATATCTTTCCCATATTATTATTTTATTTGCGTGTTATATTGTTAGCTTAACGTTTTAAATTGCACTTAACTGTATAACAACTAAAACGGACTGTGATTAGCATATAAGTTGCATAGTTAATTTTAGACGTACGATTGCTTGTTTTTCCTTGTTCCGAAACTGTTGAGTTCTCTCCGTCTGCATTTATTGTATGCTTTACACTGCCAAGGTTGATAGAGTACACCACGTTGAAGATTTGTACATTGCTCTATATCGCTCCAGCATTCACTGGAACTCGGCTTTTTCCGCTGCCGTTCAGTACTGAAGCCGGGATAGCCGCTGTCTGTAAGGATAAGTTCGATTATTCGACCATGGGCATGCGCAGAATGTTCCCCTATACTCTTTCACATGACACCAACGATTTTACAGCTTGAAGCGAATATTTGTTCATTTGAGCATTTGTTCATTGTTGATTTACCTGTCACGTAGCAACGCTAGCATAACGTAATGTGAATCACATCTGTTTACAAAACATCATACGATAATCTTGGCTTCATTTGTTCATTGTTGATTTAACCGTCACGTAGCAACGCTAGCATAACGTAATGTGAGTCACATCTGTTTATAGAACATCATACTACACACTACTGTTGTTTTTCGATCCAACTTTGAAATACAGTAAATAGATATCTACTGTGAAAGTGTGTATATATTTTTGGCACCCTCAGAGAGAGAGAGAGAGAGAGTGAGAGAGAGAGTTTTTTTTTATTATTATTTTTTTTTAGTTCCTTTCGAGAGGTTATTACTTTATTTTCATCCCCGTAGTTACCATAAGTTTTATTAAACCTACTCTGCTTTACATTTCTCTAACAGAATACAAAATAAACATTTTTTCCAAGGACTCTGTTTAGAAATTTGTCTAGGAAATGTCGGTTTTACTTGGGCCATCTTTACATATATTGTTTATGATGGGCAATAAGTTTCTCTGTTCCCGTTTTCAGGTCAAGAGTAGAGAACAGGAAGTGTTCCCAACCTGATAAGAAAATCACATCACACAATAATTCAGCACTTGTACAGAAAATAAAAATGACACTGTTATCATAATAAAATGGAAAAGTTAAATAAAATGAATTAATATAATAATTATAATTTCATTGGGGTTGGCGATTCATAAATACCACTTCAGTTTTAAGTTTGTAATTTCATCAGGACACCCTTAAATGCATTTGATGTTCACCCAACGTGAGTCGCGGCAGATGTCCAGGCGGTACTTCCATTCTCGTCAAACCTTCTCAAACGTTTCTTGTGTGTTGCTGCCGATGACAGTTTTGGTGTTCTTTAGGAAATTTGGAAGTGTCTTTGAAAGTGAATTGTTATATACATTGTCAACGAACTTCTACAGTTAAAAATTGACGTTGTCATTGATCAGAGGTTTGTTCCAAAAACAACCGAACTTTTATAATTTAGGCATACCTGCGTCTTACTGAGCTTTGTTTTCCTGGAAGAAATCTTCCCTTCTCTTGGTGAAATCTTCCAGCGACCTCTGAGCATATTGATATCGTTTAAAATACTCTCACTAGATGTTCTAGCATTCCTCTGTCTAATATGTTTCCATTTTCTAAATCAGAACCTTTAGTATCAATAATAATTTTGTGGAGCTTTTTCTAGCACATAGTCGATCCTGGTAGTTCAGTGATAACCGTACTTGTCTCGTAGATCCAAGATGGAATGTTCAATCCAGGCCTGGGTCGATGAATTTGTTCTGGCGTAAAAATCCTAAGTAGGTATGTCCTCCTTCGAAAGTGAATTAAAGCCACGGGTCCGATGTCGTAGATTCAAGGCACGTAAAAGAACCTTAAGCCTGAAAGGAGACGCCTCTGGGCAAAATATATTGACCCTGAATTAAATGGGAGTTGATGACCTGAGATGATGAAATTTTTGTTTACATCTTCAACTTTTGGAATTAAAATTGACACAAACACTCACCTAATATAAAGGCACTCACGTTGGTTAAACAAAATGTATACAACAGTAAACCTGTTTAATTGTATTCGCCCTCCAAACTTTAAAACAACATTTATAGAGGAACGATAATGAGAAAATGAATCTTACATCTATCTACATCTACCATACAGATCCCATTTGAAACCCAAAGAATTCCATTTTTCCCCCGAAACTTATAGAAAACCTCCATGGGCATTTATCTGATGACTATGAATGCTAAGTACAGGTAATTAAATAATTTATTTCTGCGATTCATTATTAAAATATTGCCATCCAATCTACAAAACTTATGAACAAAACTGATATCCAGTTCAATAACAAAGTTATCACAACTCTTAAAGAAGTCAATCTTAATAATTCTCATTCAACAAAACCAATTATATCATTTAAAATATACCAAACTCTTAAAACAAACATTGATAATACACAAAAAGCAAATAAAACATTGATAATAAACAAATAAAACTGTGATAATAAACAAATAAACCGTTGATAATACACATTGATAATAAACAAATAAACAAATAAACATTGATAATAAACAAAAAACAAATAAAACATTGATAATAAACAAATAAACAATGTAAAACATTGATAATAAACAAAAACAAATAAAACATTGATAATACCCAAATAAAACATTGATAATAAACAAATAAAACATTGATAATACACAAATAAAACATTGATAATAAACAAATAAACAAATAAAACATTGATAATACACAAATAAAACATTGATAATAAACAAATAAAACATTGATAATAAACAAAAACAAATAAAACATTGATAATAAACAAAAACAAATAAAACATTTATAATTAACAAATAAACAAATAAAACATTGATAGTAAACAAATAAAACATTGATAATACACAAATAAAACATTGATAATAAAGAAATAAAACATTGATAATAAACAAAAAACAAATAAAATATTGATAATAAACAAGTAAGCAAATAAAACATTGATAATAACCAAATAAAATATTGATAATAAACAAATAAAACATTGAATATAACCAAATAAAATATTGATAATAAACAAATAAAACATTGATAATGAACAAATAAAACATTGATAGTACACAAAAAACAAATAAAACATTGATAATAAACAAATAAATCATTGATAATAAACAAATAAAACATTGATAATAAATAAAAATAAACAAAACATTGATAATAAGCAAATAAACAAATAAAACATTGATAATAAACAAAAAACAAATAAAACATTGATAAACAAATAAAACAAATAGATAAAAAACATTACTTAAAATAAACCTGTATCTATGACTCCACAAACCATAATTTTCATTAAACTATTTAAGTAAATCAACATGCTTTCAGGGATTGTTTTTAAGGTCTTTGAGATCACATTATTCTCAGGTATAGTTGTATGAGTTTCTCCGTTCAAAATACACAGTTTATCAAATGCACTGAAAGAGGATCGAGTATTTCTACTGCTGGCGGCGTTAATGACAATGATTGTATCATGTCATGACACTAATGCAGCGGTGTCCAACAATCGATCATCAAGAATAATTGATTACCAAGGCAAGCTCGTTCTGAAACAAAAGTTTGAAGCGAGATAAAACATTCATTCGTCATTTTGCTGCGCCGCTGGTTTCGTGTCTTGTTTTCGTTTATACCTAGGTACATTTATCGCGTGGGTGCCGCTCTTTCACTTATTAGTGGCATGGGGCTCATTTCAGTCGTTTATCATCGCCATAATCAGTTTTGTCACTCATCATTATTGGTACTGGACTTTGAAATAAGTGCGGTGCTTTACTTGAAATTTTAGAGAAAACGGATAGGAAAATGTCATCGTGAGTTAAGTTATAGATAGAACATGCTTAAAAACCGCTTTCTGCATACACAACAGTTAAGATGATACAAATGTCTGATCAAATAAGCGTAATATATCTTTTTTTAATGTTGGTACTACTGCAGTGGAGCTTGTATGTTAGTGATTTGAGAAGACTATCAAAGTTCTGACAATCTCGCCAGTATTTAAACAAAATTTAACCAAGCAGTCAACAAGAATATTGATGGTTTGAAATCCAAAAGTAAGCGAACACCAAACAATTCAACCACTACTGGGCCTTTCCTTGACTTGCCGTGATGATTAACGGTATGACAATATGACTGGGTGTACCACAGCTGGCGGTACCCACATTGCAATTCCGCCCCTTTGTCATGTCAATATTGTTTACACGTTTTATAAAGAAACTGTGTTGAGGAACGGGCTCCATCTTAGTAGCCGAGATGTGAAGAAACAAGGGACAAGGTTAATAACTAAAGCCCTGTATTATCTATTATTGTATTAGTTGCAAAGTGTTTTTTTAATTGGTATATAACCTGAAATTAGCAAAAACTGGCTTTTAAATATTAAATAACAAACAAGATTGTTTATTTATATCAAACAGGTATAAGTAAATATTTTATAAGCGTTGTGTGTCTGATTGCGGATATAGGACATTTGCTGATTACTATTTTCTTATTTTTAGGCTGGCAAGAAAATGACACAATATGTTAATGCAGAGGTGAGTTATTTATTATTTATTTCTATAGTTTAGAATTTAAACTTATATTAGATACATTGAAATATACTTACATTTCTTTAGAATTTTGGCAATAGTTCTATTATATTGTTATATTCTACACATTCAAGAATAAGAATATAGCCTTACGTAGTTTAACTTACTAAAAGAATAACTACGTGGTTATCACACTCACTTGACAAGGAAGATAAGAGGAAATTTGTTAAAATAGACGCCAATAATCACTAAATTGCTTATATGTATTACTTTATCAAAGAATGTTACCAAAGAGAGTTATCTATCGTACATACCTGATGTAATGGACTTACTCCCTAATCCCTCTTAGTGGAAAAAAAGGGAAGATATGACACAAATAGGCCCGATCTGCTTGGGTGCCTGTTGCGAATTGTCCTATCCTTACGCGTTACTCACGTTTGTTTCCAGAACTTTGTACAGATGTTTTCACTGAACGGTTGATTTCTCACAATAATATTAAGGACAATAATATTCACTCAAACAATACATATTACTGGCTATTTTTAAAAAAATTAAAACACTCAGTAGTCAAGTTGATCTTTTTGCACCAATTTACTTTTTATTTTATTTAATTGTCGGACATTACTTGCCAGCAACACACATTCAATATATGCTTCCGTTGTGAAAAGCATTTTTGGGGGGCTTAGAACAGGAATATGACCATAAGAATGCTAGTTTGGTATGCTAATTGAAAAAAAAAAATTGTATTTGGATAAATATAACGAGACGAAAAAAGTTTCTCTGAATGTCTGTTCACTTGCCTTTTGTACTTAAATTCTGCTGGTGAAAACGTCCATCGTGTTTGTCAGAAAAAAAGGAGAGTACAGGAAATGTAATTTTAGCGCCATATTACATTGTGTTTGTTTAAAGCTGGACAATACATTTACCGTAAGCTCCTTATAATTTTAACATTTTCAAAAAAAAAAAAAAAAAATACAATTAACTATTCTGGAAAACTTTTGAAGTTGTCATCTTCACGCTAGTAAATTGTCTTTCATATTTATTCACTTATACTTATTGTAAACTTAATTTAATTGCACCAGTGTAACTTTAGTTATAGACCTTGTCCGCTCAAGCGATGTTTTACGTCTGGGATATTAGATTTGTTGCAACCGAAGGGATACTATCTCCTCCTGCTTTTAACGGTTCTGTTCCTTTGCTTCGAAAGACATTTTCATTCCACTGATGATGTTGGCCGTAGAGCCAGCGAAAGCTTTCGTTTTAAATTTAAATGAAACCAACAACCACAGAAAAATAGCACAGTATCAATGAACTTTAATAATAGTAATATTAATAACGTTCATTAAAGACTAAAATATTTTCTATGCTATTTTTTTTTTTTTTTTGATTCGTTGATACCACAGGCGATGGACACTGATGATACATGAGGTGAAATGATAAAATGAAGGATTGTCTTTTAAGGAAGGAATCGTTCCAGGCCTAAGTTTAGGGTACCTGCATTTGCCATTTATGAGGAGTTATGGAAACCTGGAAAAAACCTAGTCAGGGAGGACGGTCCTGACGGGATTCGAACCCCAGATCTTCCGTTCACGAGTTCGCGCTTTAATGACCTCGGCTACCCGTGGCGGTGCCCCTGGTCCTCAGAGTATAAAGTACATAAATGAGAATTTAAAGTTTCAGGAATTTTCATGATAAGCCACACCTCGCGTGTTTCACGGTGTGCCCAAGCTATCTCTTCCCCATTGAAAGCCTCTTCCTTTTTTTTTTTTTTTTTTTTCTTTCCCTTGCGGCGTGCGTGAGAAAGAACACAATAAACAGTGCACTCGTAGGAAATCCGTTATTGACATACTTTATTAATATTGGAGCCCCGATTCAATCAGCCACTGATGCAATTATTTAGCATGCGGTGGGCTAACTCCGTCTAATTTCCGAGGAAATCTCCCGCGAGAAGGAATTATTTAGCAGAACCATATCATAGCTCACTGACTCCGCTCTACAAACACGGGTGGCCTACAAAGGATTTAAAAATCCACTAACAAAACTGTTAATGGATTGTTAATATTATATTTTCAGCTTACATGCCCCCTTACTGGATGATATGAGCGCAGCCAGAGGAACACGTCACAGGTGTTAAATATTGTAGAGGTATTTCGATAATGGTGGAATTTAAAAACAGCGATTCTCTAAAACTTTTTGAAGCGAATGCATACGAGTATTATATTAATATTACACGTATTTATTTAAAAAAAAGCCAGTCGGTGCATACAAATTATAACTAACGAGAGTGATATCTGAAAATTTCTCTGCCTGACAATAAAGGAACTTTATCGTTGTTTTTCAACATACATACATTTTTTCCCTGTCTCTGAAACATTTCCGTTAAATTTGCAAAGAATGTCCTGCAATTGCAGATAAATCCATAAGAATGCGATTTTCATTTGTTGTTAGCAATTGCAGCAGCATTTTGCACAACATTTTTCATGTGCAATTATTAGTGTAAAATATGTGGTAACTGTTCTTTAGAATTGCCTTTAGTCTCAGCAATTTCACGCACTTTAAGCTAGCCAGTCATATAATAGGCATAGTACGTCATTCTTCTGCTATTTTAATTTTTCAATTTCCTTCACGGGTTTTCTTCAAGGTTGGTATTTTCACGAATTTTTAATTGTTGAACATGAAGGAGAACTAATAGTCGGAAGCTTTCACAGCCAGAGTCAGACTTATAACTAGAAGTTTCTTAGGAGCCGTGGTCTGTTGGAGCTAAGGAGTCCAAACGTTTCATCCCCACCTGCGGAGGACATCTTCAGTGGCGCGGTCTGAGTCTTCTGGGCGAAGGTCTTGGCGCGACTGAAATGCCAGCTGGAGGTGTTATATTTATATACGGACTGCTCGAAGAGAATTGGTGCGGCTGGAGCAGGGGGGGGGGGGTCCAACAGACCACTGCTCCTAAGCCCGAAAGAAATTTCTAGTTATTACAAGTATGAAGGAGAATACCAATTTACTTTTATAAATTTGGAATATCTTTTTGGTATTCATATCTCTCCTTGCGCAAAATCAAATTTGAAATGTAAGATTTTTTTATGGATTGTAAAATCAGTTTATTATCCACAATATGATATGGCAACACTTTGTCACAAATCGATATGTACTATGTACTACTGCAAGATGAGCAGAAAAGTGGGCGTCCGGTAACAATCGCGTAACATTTAAGGATATCAGCCTTGCAGATTTGATCGTTAACAGTATCAAGAATCCAACACTATCTTATTGTCAGGTTTCCTCCCTTTGGGTGCCCCACAATTTGACAGAGACACAAAAGTGCATCCGCATCGAATGGTGTGAAGAAATGCTGTAGATATTCGATGGGAGGAGCTCAAGGTGTGTTTCTGATGTCATCACGGTCGATGAAACATGGATTTGCCAATTTGATCCGGAAGCGATAGTCTGCAGTCTGGATCTTTCTAGATGAAGGTCTACCAACGAAAGTGAAGAGGGACCGAAGTATCGGGAAGAAAATGGCAGAGCAAAGGACGTTTCTGCTCAGTGCACCACGACAACGAATCCGCTCAAATTGTTAATATCACCATCCAGTTCCAGGAGTCCACAAGATCAGACTCATGATTCATCCTACCTACAGTCCTGACGTGACTCCATGTGATTATTTTCTCTTCCCAGTGGTAAAAATTTGGGAAAGGGCATCCCTGAAGAGGCTGTGGCTGCATATGAAAATGAGTTTTTCACTCTTGAGGGAAATGAATGACAGAAATTTTTGATAAGTGGTTTTTGAGGTTGAGAAAGTGTAGAGTCTGGTGAACAGTTCTTTGAAAACATGAAACACAGCAAAACTTTCGTAGTAATCCTCGTATCCTGACAATGAGAATGTTGTTTTGTAAATAGTTTCTGAACTTTTGGTGATTGTAAGTGTAGCTGATTTTACAACGTGAATTTTTAAAGTTAACATGTCAGAGACTAATTTGCATTTTGGGAAACTTGAGAGTCGTTCGGTAATAAAGAATTTATTTTTGAAAGGCTTTTCTGACAAAGAAATTCATGCATTTAAGGTGGATGCATAAGTACGTCACCATAAAAATTCGTCAAAGATGAACATTGTGTTGGAAGACCCTTTACTCTGTCCACTTCTGCAAAGGTTGAGCTACGCATGATGTGATTTTGGAGGATGAACGAATTCAGCTGAAACGCATAGCAGAAACTTTGAAACTCTCCTATGAACGCTAAATGCTAAATTGATCCCAAAATGCCTGACTGCTGATCTCAAACCACTCTTGTCAATTTGTCGTCATTTAAAGATGACTCTTCCAACGTTTTGGATCATATTGTAACTATGGACGAATTGTGGGTTCATTATTACAATCCAGAAACAGGAGAACAATCAAAGGAATGATTTTCTCCGAATAAAGAAATGTCGTTTCCTAAATCGGCAAGGAAGGTTCTTGCATCTGTTTTTTGGGGACCAAGAAAGAATTATGACAGATTATAATATTAACCTTCGATTTGAATTGATTGAACATCCTCACTATACGCCAGATTTAGCACCTTTAGGCAATTATTGCTATCCAAAGTAAAAAAGACAGCTAAAAGGGAAGATTTGAAGCAGTAGTGATAAGGGTTGTGGAGAAATGGTTTGCAGAGCAAAAAAAAAAAAAACAAAATTTTAATAAGACTTATAAAGATAAAAATGGATTAATTTGAACAAATAACAATTTGTTTTGAAATACAAAGCTACCTATGTAGCAATATCCCTTCGATCACCTGTTGCTCTCACACATAATTGAAGACTGTTGGGCCATTCATCAATAGGCTAGCCTACACAGCAAGGAATGTTCTATGAAAGACTCCCTTCATCTCTCCAAGGAGAGTGAAGCGAAAACTTATTCACAAAGCAGGCTAAGCAATTGTTCATACGTTGGCGATGGCTACCTATGTCCTTACCTATTGTAAGAGAGCTCTGCCGAGACCTCTCTTAAGGTTTAAGGTTTTTGTTAATCTGAACAAACTATAATACATACTCTGGTTGTTTGGAATTTCAAATAGGTACATAAGAAGAGACAATGGGTCAGGTTACTGCCCAACTCTTCAGAAACTGTACTGTTTAACGTTAAGTGCTTTGGCCTAGATCGTATTCCTAAACCATTACTACTTCTACAGTTAATGTGAGTGGGCCATCACGGGGCGGTATACAAGCACGTATACATAGTCCATACTTTCTTTAAGTTTTTTTTTCCCCTCCAGTAGAAACAACCACAGTGGACAACTTTGCTTTTGAACTAATTAATACGCTGCTGAAATACAGAGAGATTACACGAAATATTTTTTTTTAAAAATGAAATGAAATATTAATTTTATCGTTAAGTAACTTTTATTTACACAAAATAATACATTGTTACTAGCAAGACTTCACTACCCTAACTCAAGATATGGCATATTTTCAAATGTTATCACTTATTAATGAGTTAATTTCCACTTTACATAATCATTTTACTGAACATAACTTAAAACACTAAATCAAATTAAACTATTCAATATATTAAATACATAAAATGACAATATACTGAGAAATATAAAATAACCAATAAGTGATAGCCAGCAGCAACTTACTTAAACTAACATTAACTATCCAAGAAAATTATAATTCATATTTTTCCTTTCTAGTTTCACCTTCTACGATTTATTTTAAAATATTATTTGCCTTACTTTTAATTGTTTATATAATCTTATCCTTACAATATTAATACACAGGTTAATCTCTAAGCTACCCTACTTGGTCACTTAGTACATTAAAACTTTAGATTTAAGTATATTTCAATTCTTTCTAATTAATCACTATACTATTACAATCATGTACTAATCGATATTTAATATTATTTATTTATACTATAACCTTATTCACTATATCATTTCCTCATTACCCTTCATTTTACTAATTGTTCGCTGCTTTCGTCTTTTATATATCTTATCTAATATTTCCGTTACAATTATCTCAACTTTACTCACCCAATAAAAACGTTTACCATCATCATTACCTTCTCCTCGAACCGCTCCACCCCTGACTCCTCCTTTCTTTCTCCCCTCAGGTAGTCTCCGCATTCTGCAGTGTGTTGTTTATTATACTGGCCTTCACATCTTCTCTTCAACTTCTTTCGTCTTGTTCTTCAGTATTTTGGATGGTTTGGATAGCTTTTGATAATGTATTTATGATCTTTTATCACTTCTCTCTTCTTTCGGCGTTCTTTCCTCTTCGCCTCCTTCACTCTTCTTTCTTCGTCTCTAATCATTAGCTATTAGTTATTGTTATTATAGTCATTGTCGTGATTATTATACTTGTTCAAGTGTAAATTTTGTATATAGGCGTTAATTATTTCTCTCTTTCTTCATCGCTTCCTCTCTGTCTTCTACCGCCACGGGTGGCCGAGGTCGTTAAGGCGCGGACTCGTGAGCGAGAGGTCTGGGTTCGAATCCCGCCAGGACCGTCCTCCCTGACTGAGGTTTTTCTCAGTCCTCATAAATGGCAAATGCCGGGGAGGTGCCCAAAACTTAGGCCTGGATCGATTCCTTCCTTAAAAAAAATCCTTTTCCAATATATCATTTCATCTCATGTATCATCGGTGACCACCGCCTGTGGTGCCTCAGTAGTAAAAACGGGCGTTAAACTTCATTCATTCTCCGTTTTCCTACTTGTTCTTCTTTCCTCCTCCTTACCTCCACCTTCTTTCTTCCCAATATCATACCCTGCTCTTTCAATTCGTCTAATCATCTTCCTTGATCATCAATCCTTTATCTTCTTCCCGGTTCCATGATTTATATCTTCTAACTTACTTTCGCTTCTATAATGTTCCTTCTCCATCCTCTCAAAACGCGGGTTCGAACCCGGCCAGGACCGATGGATTTTTTCGGGCGTAAAAATCCTAAGTATGGCTTCCTTCGGAAGGGAAGTAAAGCCGTGGGTCCCGTGTCGTACATTTGCGGCACGAAAAAGAACCTCAAGCCTGAAAGAGAGGCCTCTGAGCAAAATTTGTCGGCCGTTTCACGCCCTGCGTTGAATGGGACGCTGATGACCTGAGCTGTTAAAGAGCGTCCTTAAATAAATCAATCAAAAAAAAAAAAAAATCTTCTCCATCCTAAACTCCCTCTCTATGGACACCGTTCCCTCGTTCTACACCGCCTCCTTCCTCTACTCTTCTCTCCTTATCCTCTTCATCTTCTTATTGGTCTTATTTTATTCTACTTTCCTCTCTTCCTTCTCATCTTTACAATTCGCTCTATTCGCTTCTTCCTTATGTCCCTGTGTTTGTAATCTGGCTGATCTTCTAATCACATCTTCAGCTTGTACTGTAGCTGTTATTGTCTCTTCTTGTTCCAACTTTTAATATCCAACTGCATATACGTATGTTTTGTTATTTATTCGACATAAATAAAACCAAACAAAAACAACAGTCATCTGTGTGATTTGTGGGCCGCAGCCAAATTACGAGAATTGCAAAATGTATGGAAACTTTCCTGCGATTCAGCCAGTCAAGAAGACACGTGTAGCAAGGGTTACGACAAATATGTGGAGCTCAATTCTTATCTGGAGCACCTAATTTTCAGAATTTTACCAAAATAAAGATTATACAACAGGAGTGGTATTCCTTTGTTACACAGCTAACATCACTTACATTAAATATAACACGGTATTTTTAAATTACGCGCCGTAGACGTTGGGTGCCAAATTTGCAACGGTATCTTGGTGTGTCTCCTTTGGTGTCGTTTCTAGAGCTACCACCACGATATGCTCGGCTAGCCAGCAGTTTGTTGTTATAGCTGGCTGGATTTTTAAGATTGACACTTCTGGGGTGAAAGGAGTGTGCCTTTAAATATATCAAAATCACACTGGATAGTAACCTATGAAATTGATTAATGTCGTGTCATTAATACACAACTGTACACTTTTCTGATAAAATGAGTTTTCAGAATATTATTAGTTATAGAGTGAATACAAGAAAGACGTGACGGAATTTATATTTCTCTTTCAACAAATATGCTCTAATGACAATGTTCCTTTCGTGGTGGCAATACCGACAATGGTGTGTTTGATTTTACTAGATACTCCACAAAAATTCTCTTTTTATCGCCAATAGATATTTAACACGCCTATTTATCTTTGTCCTTGTATAAATCATATAATATATTCCTATACGGATACTAAATCGAACTCGTGACTCTTATTATTTACCACGACTAATGATTTATAACTTCTTCCTACGAAACTTCTCTTTACACAGTACGAAGTACTACTTCTTCTCATCGAATATGATGGATTGTAAAAATACTATTCATTACATGGAATTATTTTCAACATAAGTATAGCTAAACGAATGAAATTCGTTAATTTCTATTGAGTCTCAACAAAGCTGTCTGTCTCGTGTTTCATTCTTGGTACACATTATTAATGTTGTTACGCTTGCCATTGGTTGATTTTCTTAATATTACAATCTTATTTATTTGTAGTTAATCTATTCATATTCTTCGCTATGTGTGTGGTCATTTGAACCGTTACATTTATATTATTAAGCATTGTCGTAAAGGCCAACAAACAAACGTTAAGACACACATTGTAATAGCCCTTATTAGATACACGAAATCTATACAAATGAGCTTATAGATTTATACAACTTAAAACGTATTACCAACCAATGTTTGTTATTTGAATTGAAAATTAAAGCCCTAATCTAACATAAAAGCATGTGTAAAATAACGTATTAAATTTATATGATTAAAAACGATTTATGAATTAACATTTGGAGCTTTAAATGGAATATTATAGCTTTTATCTGACGTAATTAACATAGGTAAACGAACTTCTTAGATTAACATAGCTAAATAACTATTACCATTAAATGTTTGTGACTTTATGTTGAATACCTTTACCATTATGAAAACACACGAAAATGAACGTATTAAATTATATAATTAAACAACTGTTATCAGTGAGTGTTTAAAGTCTTAAATCGGATATTTTCCGCTTCAAACTGTTTCGATTATGTATGCGCTTACGTGGGATTGTTAACAACAAATAATTCTGAACAAATTGTTAAATTAATTTTACCATAAGTCAGACACTTTGTTTTATCGAATGAAGAAGAAAGTTTTAATAGGCCGTTAGTATACTGTTGTCTACTTTTATTTATTAGTACCATTTTCAGAATAATAAACCTAAGATAAGATAAGATAAACTCAAATTATTAAGAGTGTTTATTTCGTTCCCCTACAGCCCACTAGATAACTTATCTACTTAAAACTTCCTGTCATCAGTAATGTGAATATTATAAGATAAGAAGCATTGGCATAATTCAATAACATTTTCGTCTTGGGGGAACACAATTATTTAAACTTTTATACAAATAAATAAATAAAATGTGTATATACCACCCTAGGGCATGTATATAAAAATTTCCATTTATTATTATAAACTATACTATACAAAATCTCTTACTTCATTATTTTAAAGATTTTCCTAATAACTAGACTTAAATAATATAATAAAATAATAAAAATAACTCAAAATTAATTATAATAAACCAAAACATAAATTTCCTAGCTTACTTTCCAACTTAATATTCGAAAATTTACAAAATGTACCAAATTAACAAAATTACTGGAAGCCAGTAAGAATTATAGCTGGTAGCCAGCCAGCTACTCTACCCTAATCTATTACATTACTTTATCAGTGGTCACTGATTACCGGGGTATGTACTGGTATCCAGCACTTTTACATGAATTTCTCTTAAATTTACACTCAACATTTAAACATTACACTTATCAGTCATCTCAATCATACTAATCACCTTCTCTTTAACAACTTACTTCACTTAAAATTCATTTTTCACTATTAATATTTCCTATTCATTTCATTTATTTAACTCATTAAACACTATCACCTCGCTTCCACCATATAACTCTCCATCTTTTCTTCCTACTGTCCCGTCCTCCATCTCTCTTGATCCTCCTGGTCCCCTGGTTGCACCATTTCTCGCGCTCGGCTCCTCCTCTCCGGACACCATATCTCCATCCTCCATCTCCTCCCGCCGCTCATTCCCGTGGATCTTCTACATCCCTGTAGTCTTCCTTCTTCCTTCCATCTTCTTCCGTGTCCTATAACTCTTATAGGTAAAAGTCTTCCATCATCCTGCTCATTGGTTGTTAAACAAAATTATTTATTATACATTTATGTATCTTCCTCTCCATCACTTCCCTCTTCCTTCCCTCTCCTCTAACAATCTCTTCCTTTTGACTTAATTAATGTTGCAATTTTCTGTTCCCCACTGGCATGATTAATATTCTGTGTAGTTAAAAAAACGCATTAATATAATTAAATCATGCTGGAAGACCATTGACATCCTCTCAGAAATGAATTTTCTTTTTCACTGTCTACGACATTGAGTGGATGACAAAATATTCAAGACCAACGTAGTAGTTCAATAAATCTCGCGCCCGCCACAACTTGTATAGCTCTTTGGCCTTGAGCGATACTCACTGGGCGATATAAAGACTCACCACCGAATTCAGTCAGACTATTTCACTTATGTGACGTCATCTTAAAACCGACAAATGAAACGAAAGAAAGTTTTGAATTTTGACCAGTCACAATCGGATTACAGAGTGAAATTATCGAAAAAAATTATCAAAGCCGTTTTATCACGCGAGGTGAATTTATCTTATGGTCAGTGAGGCCAACTCTATATCTCCACTATATAATTCCTGAACAAGCATCACTGACCACTTTTGCTAGAGTGCAGGCGGTGGGAAGCTATTGATAGCAACAAAAGGATGGACAATCGACAATCATAACGCAAAATGGAGGGTTCTTGAAAGCGTTCTGGTGATGCGTCAAATGTGCAATTTGATCTTATCATTAGGAATTCCAAACCACAGAATACATATAAAAATAGAAGCAGTGTATGTTCTTTTTTTTTTCTCAGTTGGTATTAGAGAATCCAACGGTAGCGATTGTAATAGTCGACTTTTGCCCATTTCAGTATCGCGGTTTCTGAATAGAATAGATATACAAGTGTTAGTGTTCCTTGCGCCAATTTAAAATATATATACAACTTTTATTCTGAGTCTATTCATGAAATAGTCCTAAACCTGCATTTTTTCTGTTTTCTATTAGCATTACTGACAATCGGTACTCATCTGCTCCAAGATTGTTTAAAAAGGTTAAGTACAAATATACAATTACTACAATTTTGTAAGCCAAGTTTAGAGGAATTATATTTAAATTCTTATTTTATTCGTGAAATAGTTCGTGAATTTATCTGTAATCTCAGATCCTCTCGTGATATTACTCTCTCTCTCTCTCTCTCTCTCTCTGTTTTTTTTTTTTTTTTTTTTAGTACCAGATACTAATTTTTAAGTATCCTTTATGCCAACGTTCATAGGGAACTGAGAATAATTTTGTTTTATATGATGCAAATTGTGTTCGGAAGGTAGAATCATATGTAAAATGTATTGTATTAAGAACTGTAGTAAAGTATGTTGTTACCTCGTAACGCTGTTAGTGTTATAGAGAGAAACTTGAAGGTTGAAAATGTTAAATGTAATTAACAGTTGTAATTTTCTGCCATTGAGCAAGCAGTTAGAAGTGAGAAATAGACGTAAAGTTCAAGAGCTACTTGTTAAAATTTCAAACTTCATTACTGCATGTTTAAGCGGCTTCTATATCGGATGCAGGAGTTGTGCATAACTTCGCTAGGGGTTTGGGAAATCTTATGCAATTCCACCTCTCCCCGCCTGGCTGTGAATACCTTCATCAACGGCACGCATATCTCAGGAATTCCATGGCATTTCGACCCAATCTTAAGTGAGCGAAATTCCTTCAAACATACCGGGAGAATTCGCAACAATATGAGATTTGAGGGGAAAATTTCTGTGTCTCAAACTTGAGAGATGAACTTTAATATTAAGTGGCTTTACAATGTTCCTAAAACTTTAGGGAAAACAATCTTAATATTGTAAGGTAAGAATATATATGTATATATATATAGGGTGCCAAAATTTTTTCCACGCTTCAAGTAAGGAAAAAACTGTGTTAACATAACAAAACTGAATTCACACAAACAGAAAATGATGAGCACTAATCATCTTACATTTTTACAGTTGCAACAGTTACTCAAAATGTCCACTATCGGCGTCGATACACTTCTGAGTACGTTGAACTACTGGTTGAGCAACATTTGCGAAAGTGTCCTCAGCCATTGCAGCACACGTTTCAGGACCATCTTCAATTAATGCATGCAAAAGTCTTGGGATGAAACCTTTCAGATTCGCTGTTTTTTAATAACACGACCTACTCTGGTTCTGTTAATCTCATTCTCACGTGCACATTGTTTTGTAGATTTCTGCGGTGAGTGCCCAAAACCTTCCATAGCCGAGGACGCGGGGCTTGTTGCTGTGCGAGGTATCCCAGATCTGCCCTTGTGAACATCGCATACGGTACCACGAGTCTCAAATTTGTCTCGAATGCGTGCAATTGTTACTCGCGTTTGCGGTTCTGTTCTGTACACACGTCTCCATTGCCTTTGAACTTCAACAACATTCTCGGTTTTCCAATGCCACTTCAAAATTGCTTTCCGCTGTTCAAACGATAATATTGGCTCCAATTTGTTGTAGCAACGCTAGCATAACGTAATGTGCGTCACTTCTGTTTACAGAACATCATACAACACATTACTGTTGTTTTCGGTTCAACTTTGAAATATATTAAATAGATATCTGCTGTGGAAGTATGCATACAGTTTTGGCACCCTCGAGATAGTGACACTATAGACTGAGACTTGCAAATGGAGGATTGAAACTTCGTCAATAAATAAAACATAACGTTTTATCCTTCAGTTAATTACAGTTTTATTTTTTAAAAATTGGTAAAGAACTGTGGTCCGGTACTTCGGGACTGGTTTGCTTCAGCCTAGAATAGCCTGATGGCGCACGCGCAGTAGAAAGCTATATTAGTTATTGCTACCAACATGACTGAAGATACAGTATTCGAATTAATGTGGACGGGCAGGTAAATTTAGTTTTATAAGTTATTCAATGCTAATAACTGTTTCCCTCCAAAGCAGCATCGCATTATCGACACCAGTTGTTGAGATAGTTAATTTTAGCTATTGATTTTATTGGTTGTCCAATAATTAAGCAATTTGCTTGTTTTTAGCTGTGTTAACATTTTATTTAGTAAACATATTTTTATTCATAATGTATAACACATAAGAAAGAGTGAGGTCATAATCCTTCATGTATTTAGTAATATAACTCAGCTGAATGTAATGTAAGTTTGGCTGCTGTTAATACCGTGCGATCAGTTTTGTTTTCCCCCGGGGTGTTTTCCTATAGGCGAGCGCGCCGCTCGTTAGCCGGTTTGTCGGCCAGCTGGATCTCGGCGATTAGCGGGGGGATAAAACAAATCAACCAGACAACGATACACAAACCAATTTAAGAGGCCCATTACTTAACCAAATTATCAAATGAAGTGTTGAAACTGCCCGCCTTCCTTCTCCACAAATGTTTAGAATTATTCATCACTCGCTGTAGTTCATTTAAAGAAATACGGAAAAATTTCCTGACGAATATTATCTTTGAGTTCTTGTATGGTTCTTGTACACGGTATTTATTAATTTATACCAGAGATAATAATCGCAGGCTGTTAAATCGGGGGACCGGGTGGCCAGAAATCCATACCAATAACTCTAAATTATGGAAACACGCTCTAATGAGATTATTCGTATTATGAGCAGTGGCAGAGTCCTGTTGAAAAAATGCATGATCACGCTTCCTGTCGGTTCATTCTCTGAAAAAAGGGGTTCATACGGAATTAACATAAGTAACAGAATATATAGTGTGTTAAAAAAAGGGTTCTATGATTCGTACATAAAGATGTTAACACAAGGGACATAATGCAGTGAATGTATACTGTCGAATTAAGAAACCAGGAACAGCTGCGCTATTACTGCGGGTCAGCAAGGTCAACAAGCAAGCAAGCAGGTTTGTTATCCCATTTATGGCGCGGCAAACAAGTGGGAACTCGCTCATAGGAAAAAGCTTCACACCGCGGGAAAAAGAATCACTGTATAATTAGAATTAAAAATAAAAATGGGTCAATTTCACCTCAAAGAAAAGAATGGTGTGGCCGAAAACATCATTGAACTATTGATCTCAAAGACTCTGAAGAAAACGTGGCGACTATAGGCTGCCATTCAACATGACTCCACGTGGAGTTTGTATATTGTTAAATACGAGAGTACTATTAATACCACGCCATTGTTACCTACTCAAGGTAAGCCGGTTGAGTAAACGATGAACGTGGCTATTATAACACCACGAGTCAAATTATCTGCAGACGGAAGCAAAATATCAGAGCAGCGTAATGCTCTTTACGAAGCGACTTGGTTTTACGCAGCCGACTGGCAAACACTTGCTCTTTGTTGATGTTTTGTACCTAGGCGCATGCGCTTTCAGGTTCTTCCACCAATGTTGTTCTCACCGCAGTATCTATACTATGTGAAGAGAAAAGAAACATTCTCAGTCTTTATTGACTAGTGCTCGTATATTTGCACATTATTATAAAGTGTTTATTTAGATTCGGAAACTTTGAATGTATTTGGCACCTTGATGTATCAACAAAAAATTTTAAAAAATTTTAAAACATATAGCATAGTGATCTAAGTATTAATGTTTGTCTCTCCGAGTCCCAGCACTTTGCATTGATAGCGAAATGAGCTCAAATCCATTTGGACATTTGCAGCGAGCCATTCATATCCATGTTCTCTACGTGAATAATACAAATAAAACACAATAAATGCCACCGTATACGTAATGTATGTATATTTATTTGCACGTTTATTTTGCTTTATGTCTCCCAACATTTGTAATTCAATCCCCGCCCCGCGCATTTCCATGCAAAGAACCACTCTGTTGGGATTACCACAGAGATAGGACCGGCATAAATTGATTTACGTAACGTGTGTCAGAGAGAACGGAAGAAATCACTAAGACAGGCACACCGGCGGATTTAGCACAGAAAATGTAATGCAATACAATATCTAGAGGCTCAAGTAAAGCGAGGCTTCTATAAACCGAACTGTCTTTAGGCATTTGTACGATATGTTGAGACTTTTTCTTATAAATAATGGAAAATATTGAAGCAATACGCATAGGTGTGGTATATATCGTTTTATTTTGAGTAAAAACATAAGGATTTGTTCCAAATACGTGTTTCCCAAACTGTTTAAATATCAAATTGCCCACACAGGCTCTGAGATAATTCCACTTTCACACCACGTACTGGCCTAGAATAGCAAACTACATGAACACTTTGGTTCAATTTCAACGCTTTATAAAATAATATTTAAGAATAAGTCTTTACAATGTCAGGGCAATGCATCTTAAAAATGACTACAATGCACCAACAAGAACACTAATGCATTTAATCAGGTGATGCACTTTTGCACTATTGAATAACTGCTAGGTTTTGTTTGAAGAAATCTTTTCGTGGTGTTTCAAAGCATCCTTATAGGAAGAAAATGCTCTCTCTACACAGCATGGAGTCATCGGTGCAACTTTTAATAACGCCACTGCTGCAACCCTTTTGGTAAATCCGTTTGGATTTTTCTGGAGAACTGCGTCTTGTAAACCCATTGTTCCGCCGTAGAATTTTGGCAAACTTCAATGAACTCACTGTGTCAATGACTTGCATTGCATCTTTTTAGTGGTAAAGTTGTGGATTTCAAGATCTAAATAGTTGCAGAAAGGTCACTGCAATTGCTCTTAATAAAGATGCGTGTGTGATGCTATATTTATTCTGAAAAGTAGTTTCAATTTTGGCTATGCAGGCTTCGTCTCTGGCGTCAAATGTGTCTAGAGCAGTGATTTCCAAACATTTTGGATCATGGAGTACTTTTCAATGCAAAGCAAGTGTTGTAAATATTTAATGTATTCCCATATATCTGATACATAAATTTATTTTTTTTAATTTCCTTTTTGTTGAAAACCAGAAATGCTACTTGGGACTGTTAAAGAAATATTCTAACGAATTGATTTACATAACTCAGCTATATCTGGTTGAATTTGGAACAGCTGGAGCCGTACATCTGGCTCCGCATCGAGATGAGATGTGTTTAGTTTTTAGTACCTGCATATTCAGAGAATCCTGGATTCATATAAATAAGTGGTTGGAAAGGGCAAAAGGAAGGTTTTAGATTTATCAGACAAAAATTTAATTTGAAACCAGAACTTAGTGGTTTTATACTTGAAAAAGTATATTTTATCATAGAATCTGATGACAAAACAATCAAGCATTCATATTGTTGCAGAGAGGTTGGCTTTTTTGACACGGTGGAGAATGGGTTTACAAGCCAAAATTTTTTTTTCATGGTTTCTTCCGGAAAATAACTGTTGAAACTATCAAGCAAAGTTGGAAAGTTCCTTTTCCATGAAGTGAGAGGCTTGAATTATTTACTTTCTGAAAAATATCACCTAAATATGCCAATTTGATAGCCGGCGTTCGTCACATAACCAGTCTCTCAAAGCCAATTCATTTTCAGTCACGTAGGTTCTGAATTCAACCCTCATTTCAAAGAGAAGAATCAACCTTTTGCCTCACACCTTATTTTTGTGTAAAGAAGTAAAGACGTATTTAAACTCCTCATGTCATCATACAACTCTTTCAATAGCCCGATATGCTTAGGTCGTGATTGAACAAAATTAATTAATTTCACGCTTTCGTCCAGGTCTTCTTTTAGGGAAGATGGCATCTTCTTCACAGCAAGGGCGTGGCGGTGGAGGGCGCAGAGACTGCTCCTGCATTTTTTTTTTTTTTTTTTGCTTTTTGTTTAATTTTTTGAGATCGCACCATGGCCTTCCCACCGACTCATTTATCCCAGGGAGTGACTTCCATTGTTATCTGCGGAAGGTCAAGTAAGCACCTCAATTATTTCTACTTGTTTTCATCATAGCCGCACAAAATTCACCATTTTAGAACCTATCATTTTTTATACTCCCAATTTCTTCAAGGAGAATCTGGAGATGTTTCCGGAGCACAGTTTGGGAACTACTGGTGTAGTACATTTTTGACATCTTCATCGACATAGTGCTTGTAGGCAGTTGCCATCAGCCTAATTCCTCAGCAAGTGAAAATTGGTTCTGTTTGTGGTAGCATTTTCTTGAAATTTTGAATGTGGCTGGAAGCTTTCAAAAATAATTTCTTCTCGGATGAAATAATGTTGTTCACTTTTGAGAAATAATCCCTAATCTCTTGAGCCAATATGTGCAAGCCGTGAGCTAAAGATTTAATATGGACCGTGTTAGGATAGAAGCTTTTCTGTCCCTCTCGCCATGGGCATGCAGGCAACACTGTCAAAAATAGGAAATAGAGGTTTCTCATTTCTGACCAGAAGACGCGTATGCTCTCTGACGGTGTTATTATTTGTTTTGTCCAGTATCTTACATAATACGAAAAGGAATTTAACAGCTTCTGTTGGGTCTAACTTTCTTACTACAACGATGGTCTCATCTAATGAAAGTCAAATTTTACAGTCTTGTATTGTTTAAGGATAATTCGACTTGTATCTTTCGGCCACCGATGTTTCATAGACATTTGTTAAATACTATATCCTTTAGCATACGGCGTGCATGACACTTTTGCTAATGCTAGAGCCTAACATTAAAGTGTCGTCTAATGAGCCAGAACATCTGAAATGACTGGTTGGAACTAGTTCCATTTCCACTGTTTCATTGCTGAACCCTTCCCTATGATCATTTGGTCTATTGTTTTTCTGTCACTGAGGAAAACGCCTTTGTAAGCTGGGGGATATGTCACTTGCTAAAGCCGAGGATTGTAGAAGAAGTGAGTTATTTTTACTTGAATGTAAACATTAATCAATAAACAGATAAAGCATCATGGTTCTAGATATACGAGAGTAGGTACATAAGTTTCCAGCCTAACCATTTTCTAGGTGTGATACAAATAAAAATACATTTTAATCACCCTCAAAAAATAGTCAGAAATCTTGTCTGCAAAATGAGCAAAACAACATCCATTACTTCTTTGTAACACTTAAATTTCCTTCCTCAAAGGTACTTCTTGAGTTTTGAGAAAAGGAAATACTGAAGATCTGAGCTGTAGCGTGGATGGTCGACCTCGTTGAAGTCACATTTCTCCACAAGAGCTATGTGCACAGGTGCGTTGTCGTGAAGAAGGTGCACATCATCACTCAGCTTTCCTCGCCTTTTCTCTTTGATGGAAGCACGTAGTCTGTGCAGTAGACCAGCATAGTACTCCCCATTTACTGTGGTGTTCATCTCCTTGAAGTCAATGAGGAGCATTCCTTCACAGCCCCTAAAGATTGTGGCCATGATCTTCTTGCTTGATGAGTGACCTTGGCCTTTAGAGGCGGTGCTTCGCCATGTTTACGCCACTCCATTGACTCTCTTTTGGACAAGGGATCATAGTAGAGGATCATAGTTTCATCTCCTGTAACAATGATATGCAGAACTTCTCTCTCGTAGCCACGGCAGAGCTCCAAAAATGCTTGACAACAGATGACTTGTTGCTTTTGCACTTAGGAAAGAAGTCTAGGCACCCATCTTGCACTAACCTTATTCACGTTTAAATGTTCACGAATAATTCAAAGGGCTGCTATTTTCGAAATGCTCAACCTTGGTGCTATTTCTGTAACTTTGAACCGCCGGTCTTACATACTTTCTCCTTCCACAAGAGCGATATTTTCAGCAGTGAGCACCTCCAAGGGCTGACCTGCACGCTGTTCGTCTTCAATGCTTTCTGGATCCATTCGAAAAAGTTTGTCCCATTCTTTTACTGTAGAATATGAGGGGGGTGCTTTCCTATATACACTGACCAATCGCTGTTTAATTTCATTTGGAGCAAGTGCTTCTTTTGTGAAGAACTTAATAATAGACCGATACTCCATTTTGAACATGTCACAATCTTCTACACATAGCTTTCTTTATGCAACTATATCTGAACAATGAACACGGAGAGCGGAAGTTACAGCTGCAATTTTTACTTAACAGACAAAAGGTGTGACACAGGTAAGGAATATGTGAAGGTGATAACCCTTATCGGCGAAGCTGGAAACTGAAGTAATTACCCTCTTATAATAGGTTTGCGTGAAGCTGAATATGATGCTATAGGAAGATGCTAAGTTTCTTTCAAAGGTAATCACTGCTGATGAAACTTAGCTACATTATTTCGGTCCTGAGAGCGGACAGAAAACCTCTGCATGAAGGTATCCATTTTCATCATCAATTTTACCTAATTTTTCTATATTCAAGAAATGGTTTATTGGCATGTCGTGGCAGGGCAAACAACTATAATTCGCCAGACCTCGTGGGAAGCATTTTCCTTCATCAGAAGCAGTGGTGAAGGCTGCGTTAGCGATCCTGAAGGGTCTGTCAAAAAAATCTGTCTTTGAGAACTGGCTGAAACGCCTTGACAAGTGCATTGCATCCAACGGGGACTACTTTGAGAAAGATCATGAAATTTAAGTGAATGAGTTACGGTATGTTATCAAAAAAATTACATTCTTTGTTTTTATTGAATATTTCTCTTGTGGAGCCTTATAATTAATTGGAGGGGAAATGAAAGGATGTGATTATGGGATTGCTGATGAAAGACCAGAACACTGGAAGGGAAACATTTTAAAATAAGCATAATTGAAAATATTTGTATATTTCAAATGCTCTATGAGATATATTCATAAATTCCTCACGCAGCTCATGAATTTTATAAGACAAACAATTCAATTTCACTTTCTGAAGCTTCGAACTGTACATAAATACTTAATAAATAACAAAAATGGCACATGGATGACTATTGTAGGCATATTTTCAGCTTCAAAAGAGCATACAGTACATTTACTGGCATTACACATAAAAAAGATCCATTTCCCAACTAAGCAGTAAGATGGGAATAAACACAAGAGTTTTGGGGTATCAGCGTTGAGCTTTTTGTGGCATTGGTGATTTATATGAACATCAAAACTCCCCAATTATTCTTGTAAGATTGGGAAGTATGTTTTAAACCTATAGGAATTATTATGGTTGTGGTAAATCTGCTATGTTCCGTGGACATTGCAGGAATAATAATTTAATTTTGAGCTCTCTTGCTGATACACCATAACTCTACTAAAATAAGCATGTGAACACAGTACTGTTAATCTTTGGTTTTGGCTTGCATGAGGTATGCCTTGAAGTGAGAAATCGATCAAATTCAGTTTGTAAAATAGTTCAAGTTTCTGTTTCACCCGAGAAATGCTGATACGCTTACAGCTTCAGCCCCTCTCTCACTTTCCAAGCACCATTATCTTTCCAAACGATCAATAAATAATAGCATAAAACTTAATAGTTTAAATACTTATATAGTAGGCCATTGTAAATATACGCGATTATGATTTCACGCTTGGGCCATGCGCCTGCGCAGCGAATGAGTGTAATGCCAAGACAGTGCATTGTTAGAAACAAATGAGGTAGCGTAGCCGTTCAGGGTGTAAAAAAGTAAGGATTTAAGGTTGCTAACTTCTGTATAGTATATTAGTACCGATGGAGTTTAAATAAATGATTTTTATGTGTTATGTAAAGATAATTTCAAATGTGATGCAATTTACGTTTGTAATTAATTTGGTACAGAAATATTTTAAAACACTAGTTCCTGATGTACGAGAGGTGTTGGAAAAGCATTTGCAATAATGAGGGTTTTCGCTTTGACCGGCGACAAACTGTGTATTACTGATAGCTACTGGTCGATCTGTTAGCACTAAATTATGCACTGTATTTATGTTGCATTTGTTCTTATAATATTATTAGGACCCACACATCATCTACATTTAAATTTACCGCATCTTTTTACTAGCACTTCCCCAAAGTTGCTTAACATATTTTGGTGAATTTTAATAAGTTGTTATTTGTAGTTTTTGTTCGACATGCTCCATTTTCCCTGTTGACAGAACTTTTTAACATACACCAGTAGCTATGACAATGCAACAATTGAAATAACCGTTATTTCTTATTTATACGCGATGTAACAAAAGTTTGTAATACACTTGTGTTTTTATGTTCTTATTTATTTCATACACTCTGAAAATGTATGCTTTGATTTTTGGATCAGGAGTTATTATTGTTTAATCACAATGGCGGGAATTCTGCAGTTTAACACATCATTGTCGAGGACAGAGATTCAATGAAAAGAAATGATAAATTGGGAAAGGAGCATTTTTTAAGGAAGGAAACGTTCCAGGTCTAAGTTTAGGGTACTTCCCCGGCATTTGCTATTTATGAGGAATGAAGAAAATCTGAAAAAAAAACCTCAGTTAGGGAGGAAGGTCCTGTTGGGAATCAAATCCCAGACCTCTTGCTCACGAGTCCGCGCCTTAACGGCCTCGGCCACCATTGGCGGATTCTAACTTCTATGAAGATATGAAACGCCAAAATTTACAGCTTCTGAGTACGATTATTATTCATAACATGAAAGTGTAACAAACTTTTCTGACACGTAACGGAAACATTTGTGACATGCTTACGAACAGCAAATTCTCTCACGCGTTTTCATACAAGTGAAAATAAAACATGTATTTTCGAAACAATTTTCAAAACCTTTTTATTCCTTCAGAATCCCATGGTTCCAACAAAACGTGATCAACATGGTCCCAAATCCAAGCTATAGCTAAGAAAATCGGTACATGAGATTACTAAGCTCCCGAAAATGTCGCCAGTAACAGTTTTAAAATGGACGAATCACATGAATGGTTCATTTAGCGAAGTTAGACGTTCATGCCCACCAAGAAAATTGTCACCTCAAACGAAAATAAATACAAGGGAATTAGTGAAGGACAAGATTGATGTAGAAACTCGGATTGTAGCCAAAAGGCTAAAATTTTTCGGAATGTTATCATCCTGCAAACAAAACCATTTCACACATGACTGTCAGTAGGCATTGCCGCAGTCAGGAATGGGGAGAGCTTATGAACAGAGAGTGGAGCCTATATTATGTCAAAAGATTGTTTATGATTAGATTAAATTTTGTGAGGGAATGCTAGGAGAATGATACACGGAAAATACTTCTCAAGGCAGACTCCTAAGGTCTCATATCCTGTTCACAAACGTCACCTGTACAACGATCGTCAGATTTCCAGAATTCGACTGCGGACCCATCATTCAAATCTCCTGCACAATCCCCAAGTTCGACACAAAGATGACGGTAAGCCAGACCTGGTGGCAGTTGATGAGAAGAAACGCTAGTGTATATTATTACACACAAATTCTTCCAGCTTATCCCGAAGTTTTACTGGACAAAACCAAACTCTCAAACCAAATCTTTGCAGCTCTGATGCAAGATGGAGCTATGTCACGCACAGCTAAGAAATAAATGGTGCAGATTACAAAAAAGTGTTTTTCGAACTCCAAGATCAACAAATCGTAATGGGCTGATACCTCGAGCGAGGAAGAAACGGGACTACGCGACTCAGATGAAATCTTCATACTTTGGAGACGTGTCTTGCAATGAATAAAAAAAACGGATTACATGCTGATTTTGGTGATAAACATTTGAATTACAATAAAAATAAACAATATTTAGTAATATTTTATGTAAGATTAACAATAATTTTGCCAAATATTCAAAATTCTACCTGTATCAGAAATTTTGTTACAGGTTTTATATACTAGATGGGTCGTCCTGTCCTGCGGATTGATAACTAGACAAAATTGCCTTTTACAGTCGATGATAAATTCAGATGCTCTGAAGTAAATGACCCGCCGCATTTACCTGACCGTCCTATAACTGAGTTTATATTTATCTACAGTGTATATGTTGCTCCAAACTACTAGTAGTTTTGTCTTCTTTTGTATGTAAATATTCACAAAGAGTAAAATATCATTCAATGTCTTATGTTTGTCATTTCATATTAATGTAAAGTTATTCGCATTTACTTGCTTATATCCTGACAGTAATTTGAAATTTAATTGAAACGACTATAATTAATATTTTACATTAATAAATGTCATTCACGGACCAATATTTGAACCCCTAGACCTTCCCGCTATAGCCCAGCGCGCGCACAGTGTAACACACGTCACAACACGCCGAGAGGCACATAGCAGGCAATTCCGCCGAAATCGATACGTCGCAAAGACAATGTTTACGAGATAATATGCAGAACGCAGGGATTGTGTAACTTCCCAATGTGCAGAATGTAAATAATCACATACATCGTTAAGTAAAAAATTTAAATCCACTATCAGGGGTGGAACATAGGAATCAATACTCGTAGGCTTTCAAATACTAAATAGATCATTATCAACTTACAAGGAGTAGACCTAAGGCCTGTTGCGGTTTCCGAACCATTTGAATTTGGTTACACTCAACACTTCAGATGTCAAAATTCATGTAGTCAGTTCGATTCAGGTGCCATCTAGCGTGATGCTAATGTATTACTTAGACATGAAATAGTGGGTAAATTTGTTGAGAGATCTCTTTTTCAAGTATGGAGTTTTGTACAACGCGTTGTAAATCTATGACTTAAAAACTCTCCCGGGGAAATGACGCTCAATATTTTTACGTCCCAAAAAATCTATCGACTCCGCCGGAATTTAAACCCTCGAATTGGGTCCGGACTTGAAACCATCGACTCGCACTACACTAAATAAATATGTCATAATTATATAAATAGTGCCGCATATATTAAAAGACCGTATATTCGTTTCCTATTTCAATTGGAATATAGTGTCAGCTTTGGAAGTAAAGAAAGATATTGCTAGTCTCCGAGTTAAAGGTCTAAGTTTAAAAAGTAATGTTGCTAATGTTTTAAATCGGTATAAAATTTTGTACAGTTGGTAATTACTTCAATCCTTCCTAGCGCAGAGTGGATATGGAAATTGTTTCACTCTAACATAACGAAATATAATTTAACATACTAATTTCATTGAAGACTACCAAGTTAGATATTCATGTACATAAAAATTGTCATACTTTCTTTATGATTTTATACTGCTTAATACTACAAACAGTAGAGCTTCGAAATAACGCGCACTGTCCCTTTAAACAAAACATCAAATGATTTAATGTGATCTACGCAGAGAATAGTGGTATATAAACTCTTTCCGGATCGACGTACTCTTTTCTTATTCTTTTATATTTTGATTCTCTCTTGCCATTTGTTTATTTAAATGTGCTCACATGCGCAAAGCCCAAACAAGAAAATAATCGCGTTTTTGAACCAAATCAAATAACTTCAAACTGAGTGGAAGAGTTTTTCTTATCAAATATAAACAATAACTCTTCTAAGTGCTAATGCGTCTTCTCAGGCCTAGCTCTTCAGGTAACATAAAGTAAACATTAAATACTAGGTGAACAGTTAAAGTTAGAACCGAGTGTGTCTGTAACTTATCCGTCCCGGAGCTCTTACATTCGCCTACAGCAGGCGCTCTGTGTTCGGTAATAAAAAGTCGGTAAAAATAGTTTACACATAAATACGAAAACTTTTTACATTAAGCAAATTGTTGTAAAAACGCCTAATTTTTTGCTCGAACAGTTTTGATTCCTTGATCTGAAAAGAGTTATTACTTATTTAAGTCAATATATGAGTTTTCTGTTTAGTTTTCGGGGATTTGAAGAAACTATGACAGATATAAGTATCCTGTTGGTAACACTGGAAAGAACGTGCCTTTGTTAGGTCTGTTCATCATAAGTTTATAATTGATGCAATAAAAACACGAGGCGAAAATAATTTAATTGCTGACAAGCATGTTTACTACGAGATTAGTACTCCTTATAAAGTACTTTTTATTCAATGAATATGTTCTATTATTTGTATGCTAATTTTCTTTGCATTAGTTACAGCATTAATATACAATTTTATTACACATATAAAATTATTGTAAATTTCTTCTAAAAACAAAACTTTTTATAAGTGTGTGGACGGACATAACCCATGTACTCCAAAACGACGAAACCTTGAAAATAACGGTCGAATTTACAACCATTTCTATAGTTAAACAAAGAGGATAATGGTGAACCATCCACCATACAGTCCAAACCAGACTTCATGAGACTTTTTCCTGTTTCCCACTGTCAAGTAACTTTGGTGCCAGCATTTTGGTAGTCCGAAAAAAAAAAAATATGGCGTGGCTACTTCCATTATTGATTCGCAACCTTGCTTGGAGGATTGTGGTAGGAGTAGGGGGCTACTTCGAAAAGAAATAAACAGAACTGATGAGTAATTTCTTTTAATTTTGTAGAATACCAAAAATTATATAGCTACTCTGATATTTTTCGCGCATATTATTTTGAAATTATTGCAGGGTGCGTGCTAGATGGGGAATGTAGAAACCATTTCTTTATTGTTAATGTATGGCTTCAGTTATAAACTTAAAACATGATGTTTTAAGTCTCAACTCTTAGGCGTGCCATAGTGACGGCACCCGTTTCTTCTCTTATTAAAATGTATATACAATTTTGTCTTATAGAAGACGATGGTAATGGCTGAACAGTAGGGGAAAATCTTATTGACACGATTTCTGTCAGTGTTTCTGAATTCATTGTTAATGTTTTCCGTGTTACGTTCCAAAATCGAGCAGATTTGCGCCAATTTCATGGTTAAAACTGTGCATTTTCTCTTTGCACTAAACCAGTAAATTCAAATTTGTGCAGAATATCGTTAATTTAAGTTCTGAATAGAGATAGCTGATCAGGAAAGTTCTGAATAAATTCCACACACAGAAGGATTTGATTCGTATTTAAAATAATATTTATATAGAAAAGGCCTTGCTGTAACGCTAACTGCTTCAACATTTCGCATTTGCGTAAGACGGACAGAAAGTGACGTTCAAGATGAAGACATAGGGACAGGGAGGGAGAAAGATGACTTGAAGAGGTGGCTTCGAATGTGGTATCTCTAGTAATGGAGACCAAGTGAGCTATACGTGCTGTGGCAGAGTTTAATTAATGCAATAAAGTCCTTATACGACTAAACAGAAATAAAATTATAATGCAAAATAAAAATAAATCTAATTTGAGTACAAAGGTGTGTACAGGATTTAGACAATCTTGTGGACTCTCTCCTCTTTTATTTGATATTTAAATACCTGGGAAGAAATAAGGGCATTAGAACCATTTTATTTGCGGATGATCATCCTATTGGCTATTAAAGAAGACGACCTTCAATATAATACTACAAAATTAAATAATATACTAAAATGATAAAAATTGATACATCTTGTAATGCAACAAAATTATTGGCAATTGGGGGGGGGGAGATCAACAAGGAAAGCAAAAATAGTGATCGATGAACAAAATATAGAACAGGTGCAAACTTTTAAATATCTGGGATATAATATAGTTAAATATAAAACGAATTTAGATCTGGAAGAAAATGTATAGAAATATAATAGAACATATTTAGTAATAAGGAAATATTTTGAAATTAATAGACTAAGGATGTGCAAATTAGACCAAAGCCTATGGTAGTGAAACCATGGATCCCTAAGAGCTCAAGATGAGAAGCGACACAAATGAGATTCCTTTCTCAGTGGAAAATGTAACAATAAGGGACAAAAAGACTAAAATTAAAGAATATTACTGACGGAATTAAACAGTATCACAAAAACTGGCAATAATATGTAAAGAAAATGACCACAGATCACCACGACAAGTATATTTTTATCAATCCGTTGGGAAACAACCTGGGTCGTCCAAGGATACAATTAGGCTCGGAAAGGGAAAGCAGGGTCAATCCTTGAAAGGAACACACACACACAAAAAAAAAAAAAAAAAAAAAAAAAAACCCGGTAATTCTGTACCAAATCGTTTTGGCATTTCAATGCAAATTAATTTTTGCATATTTCTTATATAGATTTTTGAGTGTTTACATACCTACTGAAAAGAGTTAATTTTCTCCATATTAACGATTACTTAGAACAAGTCATCAGATTAGTTTTGAGCGACTTTACTTTGCTATTCACAAAATTAACAAGGAATTCTTCTTTAATACCAAAGCCACAGAGGAATGTATTGGGACAATACAGGATGACAACCTGTAAAAAATGTGCAACTGTTTATCAGCCATATTGAGGGCAGGCACATTTCTAATATTATCATCTTCTACGTTCATAAAGCGATTCTGACACACGCTAATCTCGCTTCAACTGTTCACCCAATATAACAAGGCTTTCTCCTCCATTAGCAACCAAATATTCGTTTCTTAAATTACTTTTAAAGTACCCTGTTATTATTTTTGTTTTGTAATAAACTTTACACACATAAATACAGGAGTAGCAAATAGCACTGTCTTTTTTGTTTAAGAAACACTGAAAGTTAATTGTTATAAACAATAGGTTAAATGTTCATCACAGCGACACAACTGCCATAAACAAATCTTGGCACGCCATCCAGAATTTCCTTTGTGGAATTCAACTCGGATTATTCGGCAGACCCTGAAAAAGAGAAATAGTTCAATTTAAGTCATCGTAACAGCACATTAGAAGTTATTGTGTTACATGTAAAATATGTTTTTCACTGTTAGCACAAAAGTAATATTTAATTTCAGTTAAAAGAATTCAGAAAAAAAAACTGGACACGTTTGTATTTGCTTGCAATAAAATATTATATGAAAGACTCAAAAATTCATTATCATTATTTCTTTATTTTATACGCTGTGAGTGAAAATAAGGTTATCACATTTTATCTTTAAAAATATGACGTAAAGTTAGCCCTAAAGGATGATGGACGCAGTGTACGTTTCATTGCATATGTCCAGAATGCCATAACATGGTTTAGATAAACCAGGTTTGAGTCGTCCGAGAGCTACAAATCAAAATGAAGACAGGTACATGGTGTTGAAGTTCTTAGGGAGCTAAACCTGCCAGTTACGACTGTAGTCCAAGGTCGCCTGATATCAGCCAAAACAAAAGAAGGTCGAAAGCAAGTGAATTGATATCAAGTATACTGCAACTTGTCCCAAGTTTGGAAGCATCAAGTCGAACATTTCTGTTTGCAAATGATCGTAGAGTTTGGAGAAATAAACAGTAGAGAGCTGTGTTCTGTTCACAGACGAGTCCTGTTTCTATTTGCGCTCACCTGATAAATGCGAAAGAGTTTGGAGACGTAGGGGAGAACAATTTGCACACTTTTGCATTTCAATAAAGTTACCATTTGCAGATGGTGGAGTGATGGTTTGGGAAGGAGTGTCTATGAATGCTCGTAATGAGTTAGTTTTATTGGAAATGGAAATTTAACAACTGATGCTACATAAATGAATGTATATTCCATGAAAGTTGTATTATTTTACCTATTTACACGGAATGCTTTTCTTTTAATGCACGAATGTCCGCCCCATGTTGTACAAGGGGTCAGAGCTTATCTCCAAAAAACAGTAATCCATGTTTTACCGTGCCAGCAAGCAACCAGTACCGACGCCCGTTTTTACTACTGAGGCACCACGCACACTGGTGATACATGAGATGAAATGATATGATATATTGGGAAAGGATTTTTTAAGGAAGGAAACATTACAGGCCTAAGTTAGGGTACCTCCCCGGCATTTGTGAGGACTGAGGAAAAACCTGGAAAAACCTCACTCAGGGAGGATTCGAACCCTAGACCTCCAGCTCACGAATCCGCGCCTGAACGACCCCGGCCACCATTGGTGGTCTCTGCAATTTAAGATACAATTTATGTGCCACGAGGTATTTAGAAACAAAATGTCTCTAAACAGTCAGTCACATTCGTGTTAGCGGAGATTATTCCGTCCGAAACGGGTCAAACGGGTTGTAATTCAGTCAGAGCAATTAAATGAAATACTGCGTCCGTCTGGAATCGACACATACTGACTGACACAGGTATCCACACATTCTTCTTCAGGCATTCCATTAGCGTATCGTTCAAAGAGATTTGCTCTGTACCTGGTTCAGGGAATGCAGGTAGTTTGTGTGATCACTCTCATGTCAACTGCAGCTGTTTGTTCGTTCCACACAAGGAACAATCTCTCTTTGATAGAAATACACGAACACAGCACATAACACAGTAATTTAAATAGATGTGCTGACCATCGCAAGAATATTAATAAATGTAAGTATTGTGAGATGATTTTGACTGTAGCAATCGATTCGAAATTTTGTATTGTAAAATATGAACAAGAAAATATCTACTAACTCTACAGGCTTTATTAGAAAAGTAAACTAAATTTCTGTAAATCATGAAAAGTGCAACCATTCACTTCACAGAGATAGTAAAGAAAGTGAAAGAATAAGATTTCATTTGTATATATTCTGGGTTTAGAATTCTATATTAGAATCTCAAAATATTTCAACTTCCAAAATATTCAACATTTTCTCTTCATTTTTATACGTATTTCAATAAGGTACTCTCAAAAGTCGACATTGTATCTGCAGGGCACTTCTTAACATGACAGCAGTTACTTTCTCTCGGGACCCATAGGCACAGATATTTGTCTTGTTCAACAGTTGTAATCCTTGGGTTAGCTGGTTGTTCAGTATTTACCAAAAATATATGAGGGTAGGTACATAATTTTCCTACATACCATTTTCTGGGTATGATAAAGACAGAAAAACTATATTTCACTTTTCAATATAGTTACACCTCTCACATTTTGAATTAACTTCAATCCCCCCAAAATAGGCAGAAGTCTTGTCTGCAAAATGGGCATAAACAGCATCCATCACTTCTTCGTCACACTTAAATTTCCTTCCTCGAAGGTCCTTCTTGGGTTTTGAGAAGAGGAAATAGTCACCGGGAACTAGATCTAGGCTATAGGGTGGGTGGTCGATCTCCTTGAAGCCACATTTCTTCACAGCTTCCTTTGCAACAAGAGCTGAGTGCAAGGCGCGTTGTCCTGAAGAAGGCGCACACCACCACTCAGCTTTCCTCGTCTTTTCTCTTTAATGGAATCACGTAGTCTGTGCAGTAGGCCAGCATAGTACTCCCCATTTACTGTGGTGTTCCTCTCCTTGAAGTCAATGAAGAGTATTCCTTCACAGTCCCAAAAAATTGTGGCCATGATGTTCTTGCTTGACTGAGTGACCTTGACCTTTAGAGGCGGTGCTTCGCCAGGTTTACGCCACTCTATTGATTCTCTTTTAGACGAGGAATCTTAGTAGAGGACCACAGTTTCATCTCCTGTAACAATGGTTAGCAGAACTCTCGTTGCCCCGGCAAAGCTGCAAAAAGGCCTGACAACAGATGGCCCGTTGCTGCTTTTACACTGAGGAAAGAAGTCTAGGCACCCATCTTGCACTAACCTTATTCATATTTAAATGTTCATGAATAATTCGAAGGTCTGTTGTATTAGAAAGGCCCAACCTGCTGCTATTTCTGTAGTTTTGAGTTGCCGGTCTTCCACAAGAGCGATGTTTTCAGTAGTGAGCACCTCCAAGAGCCGACGTGCCCGCTCTTCGTCTTCAATGCTTTCTCGGCCCATTCGAAAAAGTTTGGCCTATTCTTTTACTTTAGAAAATGAGGAGAATGCTTCCCCATATACACCGTCCAATCGCTGTTTAATTTCTTTTGAAGTAAGTTCTTCTTTTGTGAAGAACTTAATAAACGCTGGATACTTTTTTGAACATGTATTAATCTTCTATATATAGCCTTCTTTATGCAACAACTGAACACAGCGGAGAAGGAAGTTACAGATGCGTTTATTTACTTAACAGATAGGTATGACAATAGATAAGGATTTTGTGAAGATGATAGTCGTTATCAGCGAGGCCGGAAACTTATGGATCTACCCTTGTATCTTACCTGCCAATATTTTAGCAGATACAAGTTGCTAAATTTCTAAATTATAAATAAAGGTAACGAAAAACAACAAAGTAAAAAAGAGTCGGTCCTGGTGGTGTATTAGTAGCCATACTTGCCTCCTGGGCTTAAACCCGACCAGGGTCGATGGATTTTAGGGCATGAAATTCCTTCGGAAGCGAAGTAAAGTCGTTGTAGGCAAAAGAACTTCAGGTCTGAGAGAAGGACCTCTCAGCAAAATTTATTGGCCGTTTCACGTTCTGAATTAAATGGGATGCTGGGTGACCTGAGATGTTAAAGAGTGTGTTAAATAAAATAAACCTAAATAAAAAAATCACTCATATTTACATGCTGTTATTCGCTTTTTTAGACATGCCAATTTTGTTTTCTTCTTGAGACCATTTTGATGTGTGTATTATATAGCAATTGTTCATATTCTCGGTTGTTTAAAGATGTTTCGTGCGCAGCCTTTTGTAAATGAACTTAATTTTCAAGAAATAAACCCATTGTTCTGTTGTACACAACACCGTCACTCAGTTTTTTTTATTTGAAGTAAACAGTGTCTGTTTATATTAAATTTCTGCAGCTTTTCTCACGCTATTTGTTTTTATTTCCGCTTGCTATGCCTATGGACTTGCATTATGCTACAAGATATTCTAGCGAAGTGAAGAAAACACCTCAGAAGGCGGAGGTAGGTAGTGTAGGGGTATGATATTTGATGCTGCTAAGCTGTGTCTTCAAGGCTTTTTCAAATCTTGGGTACGTATAACAAACCAAAGGAAATAAAACATGTGTTTCATATATAGAAGTTTTTGTCTCGTTTCTTTTAAGCTCCTTCCGCTCACCAATGTCGACTTCTTTTCCAATGATACACGCCGCTTGAATGGGCATTGACATTGTCGTATTTTTATTACATGTTTTATATTTTATACCCCAAAAGGTTCCTTATCTACACAAATAGTATTTTTAAAAATGCATTTTAAAGTTTAAGTATCAACTTATTATTAATTGTATATTATTTTATGGAAAACGATTAAGTGCAATACAAAAACAAAGTTTTTTTTTAATTAAAATGGTTTTATTTTTTAATTTGGACATCAACAATGGAAAATCAATATAAGCAAACGTATCAAAATATCCACACTAAGAACGCTCAAGGTTCAAATAAATATCAACTTGTTCAGCGTCCCATTCAAATCAGGGCGTGAAACGGCCGACAAATTTTGCTCAAAGGCCTCGTTTTTCAGGCTTGAGGTTCTTTTTGGTGCCGTAAATCTACGACATGGGGCCCACGGATTTACTTTGTTTCCGAAGAAACCGTGCTTATGAATTTTACTTCCAAAAATTCAATAGTTGGAAAATTTACCATTACAAATCTGTATAGTATTTATGGGAAAGATGTAACAAATGATAGGGGAATAGAATTGACTTAGGTGGACACCCTGAGGATGAAAATCCATAATGGACTATTTAAAATAGGGGAAAAATAAATAAACACCTAAAGAACCCACTTAAGGATACATCTATATGTACAGGTGCAGACAATTTTTGGTAATCTCCGAAATCTATTTATTGGCTAAAAGGAAAAAAATACAAAATAAATAAAAATTAAATAGAAAATCAAAGAAAGGAGGTGCTTAAAATACTCTACTACAGGGTGAAACTATACAAGATATATTCCAAAACATAAAAAACATTGTATTGCAAACAACAAAGAAGCACTTGGAAATAAAAAGAAATAAAAAAGAAACAGACCTTACACACTGGAATGAAGAAATATAGACAGTAGTAAAAATAAAGAAGAAACATATCTTAAATATGTAGAACTACTTAACGAAGAAACCATAGTATACTATAAATATACATCAAAAGCAAAAATAAGAGAGTCACTTAAATTTATGAAATAGGATTTTGACAATAATAGAACATGATATTTATGGAAGACGAAACAAATCTTGGAAAGTAATGAAACACCTGATATCAACAGAACGAGATAGAGCTAAATTGTCGTGAATCCCAGAACTAAAATGGATAGAATATCACAAAATATTATTACAAAATGACAATATAGATTACATGTAAAACGTAGAGCAGGAAGAAAGAACATTTAATAACTACAGAATAAATGCAAAATGCTATCAAAGGAATGAAACATTGAAAAACTCTAGAAACAAACACCACAATGGAATTAATAAAGTATGGAGGATTTGTATTAGAACTATCCCTGTTGCATTTATTGACGAATGAAGAAAATTCCAAAATAATGGAAATCTATCTCGATACTTACCAAGGGAAAAGAACGAATGCAAAAACTATAGAGGGATAAGCTTATTAAATATAATGTATGAATATATACAAGGACCATTATCTCCTGATTAAACATTTTATGCAATGTAAAAATTAGTGAGTAACAAAGCGGATTCAAAATGGCAGATCATATATGGATAATGTTTTAGTAATAAAGCAAATTACAGAAAAACGACGAGAGCATAACCTGGAAACACACATGGTATTTATTGACGTAGAAGGCCTTTGATAGAGCAGACCGCTTATGTTGTATAAAACAGGATATCCTAAAGTCATAAAAAGCTTGTATTTGAATACAAAATGATAATAGATGTAAATGTGAAGTCAACAGAAGAAATAAAAACAAATTGTGGTCTAAAACAAGGATGTAATCTCCCCAATATTATTTTATATATGTATATATATATATATAAATTAACAGTAATAATAAAAGTAGAATAGGATAAACACTTAGATAAAGTCACACTTGAAATTGCTTTATTTCGAACTCACTAGATAAGTTAGACAAGTTAGAGTATTCTGCTTTTATTATTACTGTTAATTTGTTACATTGTTAATAGTGTTACTTTATTTATATATATATATATATATATATATATATATATATAACGACATTCTGAAAGCATGAACAATATTGTATATAAAGGAATAGAGTTAAGACGAAATAGGCCAGTAAATATTTTTCTTTTTGCAGATGATATAGTATTAAGTTTTGACTACAAAAAGTAATACAGCAACTAAGTAAAATAAATAAATAACATAATATGATGGACCCAATAAGAACTAAAATTGTGATAGAAGAAAAAATAATAGAACAAGTATCATACTTTCAATATTTAGGTTGTGATGTCACATATCAAGAAGATTAAGACATTAATATAAAAATACAAAGGTTCCTAAGCTGTATGTTGAGTAATTAGAAATACTTTGAAAAACGAAGATTCTACACAGCCATGACCTTATCAGTTATTTTTATAGAAGTGAAACATGCACTTTAAATAAAAAAGAGAGTAACATCCAAGCAGCAGAAATGACCTTTTTACGATTTGTCAAAGTGCACAAAAGAGAAGCATGTAAGAAATAAGAATATAAGAAAAGAATTGCAAGTGCAAGCAATATTACAACAATTAAGGAATTATAAACAGGAATGGATAAAAGACTTAAAATAATGAGAGAAGAGGAATATCAAAAAATATGTAACCCAAAGGGAAGAAGATCAATTGAAACACAAAATAAACAAATAAATAAATTAAAAAGACAAATAGAAGCAAAGTCTAAAATAAGAACAGGTAGGACGTAATCCGTAAAGGTAGAACAAGAAGATGATGAAGAAGAAGTCCTTGGCTCCACGAACTTCGGTCTACGAGGCAATTAAGGTTACTATTAGACCACCACAAAGAAAATTCTTTAGTATAATGTAGGACAGGTGCGTGTAGGTTTGTTTAAATTGATTAACTTTATATATGACAATAAATTTCCGATTTAAGTCGTGCTCCAGTTTAATCTTAAGGCGACTGTACACTTCAGCTATTTATTTTCAATGTTTACCTCGCTACAGCTCCACCCTGTTCCAAGTTTTGATGAGTAAAAGTGCATAAATATTTGCAAAAATTGTAACAATTTAGCACAAAATTAAAGTAGAGAAGGCTTAGAAAAATATAGGATCAAATTACGACATGAGTAAGAGAGTAAAAAGCGGAATAGTTACGAAAACTTAAACGCGATCCAGAATTCAAACTGTGCCACGTCGATGTTTTATTACTGAGCTACTGAGAGTTCCCCTTAAAGAAAACCTACATAAAAAGATACCGTTTTAAAACTCGAAGAAGAAAGTTGAACATTAATACGTTACAAATAGTAAAATAATGAAAGACTAAACTATGATAAAATTAAAAAATTGATAACCGATATTTCGTGGCTTTGAACATTTGTTTCTTTATCCAAAATTAGGAACCTAGACCCAAAACAATCCCAAAATATACATTTTGATTATGCACGCAACCTGACAAACACGCTGTTTGTTTTCCCCGTGGACGTCAAAAAAGTCTAATCGAATGACAAGAACAAAGTTACCCTGCAGCAAACGATTGATGGAAGCAAACGGCATGTGTCAATTCACGTTGATTTTGATCGGTAACATGGAAGTAGTCAATCGCCTGCCAGTGGCAGAACCGTAAAAATAAACAGGAGGAAAAAAAAAATAACCTACCCTTTGACAGGTACCATCGTTTAATAGCCATGTGATTTATTTACAAATTCTACCTTCCCTGCTGTGAGAAGCGGACTTGTCAAGTATATACAATTGATATGGCATCGCTGTGGCTGTATTTAGATTCATTAAATTACCATGGTAACCAGTTCAGCTCTACGTTGGGGCTAAATTAGTGTGTGTTTCGGCTGAAAAGGATCAAGTAAATTGATAATATATTTACAGATTAAAAAGGAAAGTTCATATGATAGGAAAGCAAAATATAATAGCTAATCTGTTTGAAAAGACTTAAAATAAAAACACTACAACATGAACATTTGGTATTCTTTGTGATATTATTCTAATGTAGATCTCACCTTACATACACATCGCGAGAGTAATTTTCTCCACATATGGATCTAATACCCCTAGTGAATATTTTCATGTTTTTAAAAAAAGTATTTTATCTCATGGATCGCCTTCAATACTTGTCATTCTTTTAAATACACTAAAGAAAGAAACGCATTGGTGTCAGGTCTGTACAATTTGCAGGATATACTGTGGCCAACTTCAGCCACAGTAAGGTCAGCGAGTTTCAAACTGTAGTTTACGAAACGTTGGCATTAGAGTACTAAAACAGCATTTATTTTTTAATGTTACGAGGGTAGATTTACAAGTTTCCGGCCTCGCCAAAAAGCATTATCACCTTACAAACCCTTATCTGGTGTCATACCTAATCTGTTAAGTAAATAATTGCATCTGTAACTTCGCTCCCATATGTTCAGTTGTTAAGAAAGAAGATTATGTGTGGAAGATTGTGACATGTTCAAAACGAGCTGCTAAGTTCTTCACAAAAGAAGGACTTACTCCAAATGAAATTATACAGCGATTGTACGGTGTATATGTGGAAGCATCCCCCTCATATCCTACCGTAAAAGAATGGGCCAAACTTTTTCAAATGGGTCGAGAAAGCACTGAAGACGAAGAGCGTGCAGGTCGGCCCTTGGAGGTACTCACTCCTGAACACATCGCTCTTGTGGAAGGAGAAATTATGGAAGACCGGAGGCTCAAAGTTACAGAAATAGCAGTGAGGGTGGATCTTTCTAAAGCACCAGTCCTTCGAATTATTCATGAACATTTAAACATGAATAAGGTTAGTGCAAGATGGGTGCCTAGACTTCTTTCCGCAGTCCAAAAGCAGCAACGAGTCATCTGTTGTCAGGCTTTTTTGGAGATCTCCCGTGGCAACGAGAGAGAAGTTCTGCAAACCATTGTTACAGTAGCTGAAACTATGGTGCTCTACTATGATTCCTTGTTCAAAAGAGAATCAATGGAGCGGAAACCTGGCGAAGCACCGCCTCTAAAGGCCAAGGTCACTCAGTGAACTAAGAGGATGATGGCCACAACCTCAAGCCCCCAGCTCACTTGTGCCTGGCGTGTAGCGCAGTTCACCGGGTCACTTCATCTCCACAGCCGTGAACTCCAGCCTTCCAAGCGGCAAGACATGCAACGCTTGTCCGAGCATCTCAGCTCAACTCTCATCCTTCGAGCTGCGCAGCTGTCTTGGCCGTCCACGGTGTGAGCAGAAGACTTTTCCTTTCGTCCGCCTGACCTTGCGCGCCAACAAAGACTACGGCGACTAAATTAGGACGGGAGTTCAACTCAGCTACGACGCTTCACCATTGAGGATAGTGGCATTAATGTTCCAGGCTGTCATTACTTGGATCGGAGGCCCAAGGCGCTGCTACTGTGCCTCCTTTGGGGGCTCAGACTACAATACTGGCCATTTCGTCTGCCCGCTCTCCAGTTACCGCCTTTGCTATCTCAAAGTACTTCCAATGCCGGAAAGAAAGAAAGGCTACAAAGCAAAAGTCATCGCCAGGAACAATGAAGAAATAACACACTGTAGACACCAGAAGTAGCCGCTGCAACTCTCCTTGGTCACCTCACTCCATGATGCTGCCTCAGTAGTGCTTTAAACAATGTGTGGTCTCAGTGCTTCTGTTTTATAGCTGGCGTTTACAGAATCCAGGACAGTCAACAGCATTACCGACTGTCAACTGTCTCTCAGAATTAGTCACCTCGCTCCAAGATATCTGGCAACGAGGAGTAAGGGCCAAAAATTCTGGGACCAAATACACGGCGCAATTCCGTTATGGATCGAAGAGCAGCTTTCGCTTTTTTGTGATGAGTCGCCGAAAATTTTTCATTTAACTTTTATACCAACTTTAATATTACTTTTCGTGTACCCGGCTTTCAAAAAATGCGCTCGAATCAAGAGCCGCAACAGATAGGATGAGAGAATGGCGCCGCGCGTACCGCTTGGAGAATCTCAGCGATTAGAAGGGGGCAGGTCCGCTAGTCGACCGATCTAAGTTGCGTGACTTTTAAACTGATCTCACTGTAGACTGGTCCTTCCATCCTTTAGGAGACTTTGGAATTTTACTTCTTCATATGAGACTTTATTTTCGCACTGAAATGAAAGGTTTGTTCGATAATTTAAGGACTTTTTTGCTCATTCCACCCTTCGGTACCTGCTTCATCTTTTGAGGCATTGTAGAATAAAAAAATTGGAAAACTCCGCCAAAATAAAAAAAAATCAACTTTCTTACTGACACATTTTGCCATTTGGCATTTGGTTAACAACCCATTACATATTTTCAATTTGATATTAAAATATTTCAAATCAATAAAGATTGAATCAATGATTTCAAATAATTAACTAAAAATCATATATAATATTTTTATTATTACGTTAGTTTTTTTGAAGATGAGATTATTAATTCAAAATATGTTGTTTGTTGTATTATTTGTATTTATAATAAATGTTGATTTTTTTTTTTTTTTTTTTTTTTTTTGCGGGGTAAAACATCTTGGATTTAAAAGTTTTAAATTATAATTCTAATTTACTTTTTTTTTTTTTCAGCTCCAACATTCATAGACTCCTGGTGAATTTTAATGTCAGAAATTTATAGCACAAATATACTTAAAAATGCAAATATAAAACGTTTTTTTTTATTTATTATATATCCAATAAACAATTAATATAAGAACAAGAACCCTAGTTGACTTATCTCTGTCAAACTTTAAGTGGGCATTCGTCCACTTCGTCACAGGCCGCTACAAGAATTTTACTTGCCAACAATAATGTCACTTGTTATTTGGAAGCTGTACCACAACTAAATGTGAGGAGAAACAAATTAACGAGCTGGGCGAGAGGATAAACATGTTTGAGACGATCTTTGGATGAGAGGATTTAGTTAAGCACTTAAGCCTTTTAATTGACATAGACTAATCCCGAGTAAAGTGCCTTATCCTTTGAGAAGAAAGGGATATAACTCACCGTAATCCTCAACAGAAGAAGTGGGCCATTAGCACCGCCATCAGCACGAAATACATCCAGGCGTGGCTTAAGAAAGTGCATGCCACCCCACTATCTGCAACAGAGTACAGTAGTTTTAGAACCTGCACAGGTAAGCTGCCTGTATTTTACAGTAAAATCAGTATATAGCCCATGATAGCCTGAAAAATTAATAAGGATTGCTTCTAACTTGATATGTACACGTTATTAAAATGGATGCATACCAGCACTTTTCATCCTCTGGTTCTAAAAGTATTCCATTATAACACACCTTATTCTACAGGATGTTCAACAAATACAGACAAATAACTTTAATCCACATTAAATGAAGATATGCATTGGTACTAGTAACAAGTGTATTCTCATATATTTACGTTATATATTCACTATATTGACAAGCTTTGTGCAGAACATAAAGATTTTCTTTTAAGGCTCTATCTACCCTGATAGCTTTGCTCCATGATAAGTATATTCAGGTAAAACCGTTCTCTCTATTCTGCAATCTAATGTTTTATAGCACTAAAAGAAATTTTACACCAGTTTTTCAAAGTTTTCTGATTTATGGTTTCATAGAAAATCATGAACAACTTAAAAGGCTTGCCAAAATCACACCTTACTTATATTTATTACACCGTCAAGTTCTGGATTATTTGAAATTGTTCGACTTTCGGGGCCCACAAATATTTCTTTTTTAAAGATTTGCTATTGAAAGTTTAATGAACACATGTCCAAAATAATTTAACCTTTGCTTTCTTTACCCAACAATGTAAAACACAACTGTAAAAAATGATGTTGCATTATTATTTACATGATTTGTAGTTACATGAATTTGCTATATAATATAATTTAACTTTAACTTTTTATGTCATTGTTAAAGTGAAGAACCAGCTAGTTACTGAATGTATGTATGTGTGACAGAAACAATTTATTTAAGTAAAATGTACCAGGGCAAATCATTAAGTTCAGATATGTCCCGAATGATGCACCTGGAACCATTGTCATTAGAGGAAAACTATTAATCCTTGGCAATTGCTGACAATCAATGCTTACAATAGCTAAACAGCAGGAGCAAGATGGCGGCTCCCCAAGTGTGTGTACAACCCTCGAGCAGCGTTCCGTTATGGATAAAAGGCACGGAATCAAAGAATATTATAAAAAAATTCTTCCCGTCTACATTGAGAAGTGCCTGTTACGCCTTTTTTTTCTTTCTTTTTTTTTTTTTAAGGTGCAGAAGTTCTTGAAGGAAGCACCATACGGACAACACGTCAGCCAGGTTACAGAGATTGACACAGAGGCGAATTTGCAACAAGTTGAAGACTTAATTAGAGCACATAGAAGGGTAACTGTAGCCGCTGCTATTTGTTTTCACACGATTGGCATATCTGATAATGCATGGCAGGTAGATTTTCGCAAAGTCTGTGCACAATGAGTGTTCAAGTGCTGACATCACAACACAAATGTAAAGATTGGTCTGGTATTACAGCATCTCAATCGCTATCAGGAAGGATAACGCGAATTACCGCAATCTTGGTGTTCGACATTAGCACGGACAAAGCAGCAGAAACATTCTGCGTTTAAAGTGACATCATCCGCCAGGAAAATGATGCCGTTTTCTGTGATCACCAAAACATTTCAGCCTCAAGGACAAACACTAAATGCGGACTTCTACTGGAACATCCTCAGAAAACTTCGTCATTCAACGGGAGCGACCAGAACTGCTCACCAAAGGCATGTTGTTCTTGCAGACAACGTGCGTCCTCATATTGCCAATAGACAAATGAGACGCTGAGAAATTTCACGCTGAGAAGTGCTCCAGCATTCTGCGTTTAGTCCCAAACTTGCTCTAAGCGACTTTCATTTGTTCGGCCCTCGTAAACATCTTTTTTCTTTTTTTTTTTTTTTTGCGGGTGAACATTTTCCCGTCGATGAAGCTGCAGAAACGGAAGTCGCCGGCTGGTTTCGACAGCAGTCCAAAGATGTTTATGCTGCTGAATTTCAGGGGCTTGTGAAGCGATACGACAAATGTCTCAAAGTACAGAGAGATTATTTTTAGAAGTAAATCAGTACTCTCAATTTGTTTACGAAATGCATTTTAACTTAATTAGTTGGTATGTTTTCATGACATTTATAAATAATTGTTAGACTAATGTTATAAATCAGCATTTAAATTTACCTGGCGTTTCAACAGATAACAACAAATTAAACACTAGAGATTCTTTTACAAATATAAATAATGTCGGCATTAATTTGAATTGGCCTCATTAGACCACGGTCAAAAAGTCCGGAAAAATTTTGTTAAGACCCAATGTCATAGTTTTTCACAATAAGATTCCTTTACAGTACACTTCAACCAGTTATTACATGAGAAAACGCGTATTTTGTATTGCCTCGGAGCTAGGAATTAACACGTTTTATACTCGCAGACCATTTCATACAGTTTTACCCATATATAATAAATATAATGAAATATTTTAAATTTTTAGCTTTTAAATATATAATCGTGATTTTTCCAGAGGAGAAATTAAAAGTTAAACATTGGAATTTCAAATTCGTTTGGTAATTAAAAATGTAATTCATTTCATAATAATTTTAGTGAATATAACTGTTTTAAAACTTACCCACAGCTGATTGAAAAATTCCTGAAAAACAAAACAAAAATATGATTTACAATGAGGTTTGGATTAATGATACATTAACTTTCCACTTACTAAAGTGATTTATCAACTAAAGTCTTAGACGTGAAGTAAAATCTACAAAACATTGTAGATTTGATCCATTGTAATGGGATAAAACATCGTATTATCTAATGAGAATAATTCAGAAAGTAAGTACTTGATTATTGCTAGGCAAGAAACATTTATTGATCAAAACATTTCAAAACAACAAATATACGAAGGTAGGTCCATAAGTTTTCGGCCTAACAATTTCCTAGGTATGATAAAGACAAAAATTATATTTCACTTTTCAATATAGTTACCCTTTATTGCAATGCACTTCTCAATATTTGAATTAACATTTCAATCCTCCCCCCAAAATAGTCAGGAGACTTGTCTGCAAAATGGGCATAAACAGCATCCAGAACTTCTTGGTCACACTTAAATTTCCTTCCTCGTAGGTCCTTCTTGAGTTTTCAGAACAGGAAATAATCACTGGGAGATAGATCTGGGCTGTAGGGTGGATGATCGATCTCTTCAAAGCCACATTTCTTCACAGCTTCCTTTGCAACAAGAGTTGTGTAAACAGGTACGTTGTCGTGAAGACGGCGCACACCACCACTGAGCTTTTCTCGCCTTTTCTCTTTGATGGAAGTACGTAGTCTGTGCAGTAGACCAGCATAGTACTCCCCATTTACTGTGGTGTTCCTCTCCTTGAAGCCAATGAAGAGCATTCCTTCACAGGCCCATAAATTGTGGCTATGACCTTCTTGGATGACATAGGGACCTTGGTCTTTAGAGGCGGTGCTTCGCCAGGTTTACGCCACTCCATTGATTCTCTTTTGGACAAGGAATCATAGTAGAGGACCATAGGTTCATCTCCTGTAACAATGGCTTGCAGAAATTCTCTCTCGTTGCCACCGCAGAGCTACAAAAAAGCCTGACAACAGATGGCTCGTTGCTGCTTTTGGATTGAGGAAAGAAGCCTAGGCACCCACCTTGCACTAACCTTATTCATATTTAAATGTTCATGAATAATTCGAAGGTCTGTTGTTTTTGAAAGGCTCAACCGTGCTGATATTTCTGTATCTTTAAGCCGCCAGTCTTAAGAACGACGTTTTCAGTAGTGAGTACCTCCAAGGGCCAACCTTCACGCTCTTCGTCTTGAATGCTTTCTCGACCCATTCGAAAAAATTTGGTGCATTCTTTTACGGTAGAATATAAGGGGGATGCTTTCCCATATACTCCGTTCGTTCGCTGTTTAATCATTTGCGGTGCGTCCTTTTTTTGCGAAGAACTTAATAGCTCGATACTGCATTTTGAACATGTCACAATCTTCTACACATAGCCTTCTTTATGCAACTATATCTGAACAACTGAACACAGCGGAGCGAATTTAAAGTTGCAATTATTTACTTAACAGATAAGGTATGACGCCAGGTAAGGATTTTGTGAAGGCGATAATCCTTATCGCCGAAGCCGGAAATTTATGAACCTACTCTTGTACACCATGGTCAAGCGACTCCATATATTATTATGAAAATATTAAGAATTACGCTGTAGTTTGATATTATCATATTCCTGTGGAATAGAACAACGACAAATCTCCTGTGCAGTTTTCAATATGGAGTTGTAAGATACAAGTGTAGATGTGGAATATAATTCTGCTAACTAAAAGTTACAACCTTTAATGCATAAAGCCCATATAAATGAATAACATACATTTGTCTAAAACCCCACCTAAGCCTTTGGAAGGCCCTGCTTTCTAAATATAACGTCAAACCTATAAAACTTTAATACTCGTATCATATTTTCCCTTGCCATTGTAAGCATCAGAATTGAATACATAAAACAAAATTGAATTAGGTATAAGAAATGACGGTCGTCCTCTTTAGTTTTCTCGAGAGGGGATGGATATGGTCTTAAAACAGTAGCGACATGGAAAGCAAATACCATAATGTTGCAGTAGGGCGGAATGGCCGCCAAGGGATGTAGGGGCGAGGGTTCACCGGGCGCTCACCTCGTTACTCAGGGGTCGAGCGTCGCAGTGAATTCTATTCCTCGTATTTTATACGCAACAACATGACGTTTTTTTTGTTTTTATCTTTATTATAGTAAATGTTCCCCATTCCAGCATATGGGAATAAAATAGTCAGTTTGGTTAGCACTCAGTGAGTTGAGTACACTGTTTTTGTTGGCTCTTCGGATGAATTGCTAGGACGTAAAGAGGCTGTAATTGTTCTTAGGCATCTCGAACATCGTATTTGATCTGCTATTTTAATTCATACAGAGTTGAATGAAAATTAATGCCTACTTGCAGATTATTCGTGAATGGATGGAAGTATAAAGGGATTCATCGGTGAAAATGCTTTTTTTAATGGTCTTTAACGCCCGTTTTTGCTACTGAGGCACCACTATTGGTGGACACTGATGATACATGAGATGAAATGATAAATTGGGAAGTTTAGGATACTTCTCCGGCATTTTCCATTTATGAGAACTGAGGATAACCTGGAAAAAATCCAGTCAAGGAGGACGGTCCTGGTGGGAATCGAGCTCCAGGCCTCCCGCTCTCGAGTCCGCACCTTAACGATCTGAACCACCCATGACGATAGCAAAAATGATGAAAATTTTATTTTTTTTTTAATTTTAAAATAATGTTTATAAATTCGACTTTCATAAGCCGTCGACAATTATGCCTGTGCATGATTTAAATGGTCACCACGTCATGATTTGAAGGCCCTTATGAGAGTGAGCATTGCTGTTTAAATCTATTTTTACTGTAAAACCTAGTGAAATTTTCATATTTAAACTGCACGTCTTGATTGTAGGTTTAAAATTAAGAGTCACTCCCCAAACAGAGAAAGAAGTCGTTTACAGTGTGCGGGTGGTGTGATCCAGGCTTGCATTCTAAATGTGCAGCACAACACAAGTGCCGTATTTAAAAAAAAATATCATTTTTAAGACAAATAATAAAATATGGATTGTACATTAAGCAGAAAGCATTTTTTTTTTTCGTTTTGTGTTATGCCTACAAATGATTTTTAGGCATATCATTTGTGTTTTTTTTATTTATATTACTAGACAAAGTATTAATGTTACTGTTGAACGTTAATGCACATATTTTAGTAAATCCTAATGCATTAAAAGTGGTTTAGACATCGCGCAGTATTAAATATAATATTTCATCTGATGCTTGTGTCGGTGTGTACATTTAACTTGTTCACTTCTCTTTCCCTATTTGCACATATGTTTCCTTTTCAAAAATGCATGTTTTCCATTTTATTCAAAAATATACACTATCATTATGAACATTTAAGTTCATTATATATCTTAATATTAAAGTTGATAATTAAACCTAAAACACAATTACCATATTTATCTTTTGAAAATGTTTAATATCCGTTGAAATAAGGAGCATATTTTAAAATTACTATATTATTATGGTACTATTAATCAATTTTGTGCAATATGTACTTCTTTTACGGAAATTTTGGTGACGCTATTTGCTATTCATGGAATTGTAGAAGCAAATTTTCAAAGTGGTGCATTTTCCCATTTTACGGCGCGACTGTACAAGTGAAGCAGTTAGGTGATCGCAAGAAGCCGACCAGATCGGCGTGCGGCAGCAAAAGGGTTAAAACTACTTTAAATAATCGTGAAATCTGTATGTAGAAACAGATATGTTTAACAGCAGCTTCAATATTTTTATTAAGTAGTAGGAGTACTTTGTTCCATGAGGTTCTCGCCTGTCCTCCTAGGCAACTTCTCCTACACTACGGTCGAGCATGCTGCATAACACGACCGGAAACTGTAAATAGTTTAACATAAAAAACCCATTACGCGCAAGCTTAAGCAATCTTGAGTCCTTGAACAGTAAATAGGCATACAGAATCTCTTTATGTGGATCGGGCTGTAATTAATGAATATCTGTTTAGGCACATGTTTATATGAAAGACTAGTAATATTTGGTTCTTTTTTGACTAATATTCTAAATATGATTTCCTTTATGTTTCGAAAATAATGCAGATTTTATCTGACTTAGTAACTTCAATATATAAAATTGATATTGTTATCATCAATATGTAGTTTTATAAAACTACAACCTATAAAGACTAAATATTGTGGGAAACTGGACATTCCTTGTCCTGTAAATTCCATGAAAATATTCACCACATTTACTATATTTTATTTAAAAATTTCCCAAGCTTCTTAATGTAAAATTCTAAATTATAGGCCAATAATGCTTATATCTTGCCAAATATAATGGTGTGTAATATATATCGTTTAACAAATTAGTAGAAAAGGTGTTTTAATATCCAAATGATTATTCAACAGACGTAATAAAAAAATTAAAATGTAGAAAATTACCAATTAAGAGAAATAAACGGGCATTTTAGATTTGTGTTCCGAGGTAAACAAGTACAGAAAAAATAATTTCATACCTAAAGGGCAGCATATTCATCATACTTGCCTCGTAGACCCAAGTTTGTGGGTTCAAATCCAGCCGGGGATTTTTAGGGGGTAAAAATTCTAAGAATGTCATCTTTCGGAAGGGAAGTAAAGCCGTGGGTCCCGTGTCTGTCATACTTTTAGCACGTGAAAAAACCTCAAGCCTGAAAGAAGAGGCCTTTGAGCAAAATTTATCGGCCGTTTCAAGCCCTGAATTGATTGTGATGCTAATAACCAGAGATGTCAAAGAGCGTTCATAACTACACATAAATAAAATAAATTCTCGTCCGATTAATGATCAATATTTGGAAGATGAGCGCTGGGAAACACCGCAAGCAGTTGGCAGGTGGTCTAGTGGTAGTCTTTACAATTACTAATGCGGAGTCCTGGGTTCAAATCCCGGTCAGATCAACTGTCTGATCAAGCTTTTTTCGTAGTTTTACATACCGTAAGAAGGAAAATACCCGATAAGTTTAAGGCGCCAAGGACTCCGAGTATATTTGCGCCAGTATTAATAGATTCCTTTTATTCATACAGATTACATTTAGGTTTCAAGATTCCCCCTGGTACACCATAGCCATCTTTACCATAAATTTTCCCTGAATATTTCCGCCTCGAAGGCCGCTACAATACCACCATGCCAGGGGGAAATGCGCACGAGTTCTTAATACAATGAACTGTCATTGGACAAAAAATAGCTTTATGTACTAGACAGCAAACACTCTCAGGTCAAAGTAGTACAGCTGACTTCTCGCTTCGTTCCGCATGACCATCTAACAAGATCCGCAATTCCATATATAATGAAATTATGATGTCAGATCTTTTTGCTGGTACATCAAAATAATACTAACATGTTTGTTTGTCAGAGAAAAAGCAACACAGCAGTAATATTAGCAAGGTTACTACTAATATTAACTGTAATATTAGAAAAGCAAGTAATTCCCTGTCTATATAACAGACATCGATCCTTAGAAGGTTAAATATTTATAATTTATATAATATATAAGGATGATTCCTAATATAAGATATGTGTATTTTAAATATTGTTCTACATACAATTGATTATGTGCATCTTAAACAGGTCATTATCCATCTTTAACTATTACCTTCTCTTAAAAAGGCACCAAATTCTCTCGCCTATCAGATCCCTACGTGGCAGTAAGAGGGTTATTACTGCTTTACTGGCTATTTCAGAATGTATGCAATTTCTGGCATGTAAAAATAACGCGTCATCGACAAGTTCCTCCGCACTCTGGTGATGTGCCCTGCACAAGAGTAAGTTGGTACTCCTACATTTCTGTGTGTGCTTGCTTTGATGGTTAAGTAAACACAATAACTATAAGCTCGGCACGCGATCAGTGCTGCCACCCGAATTCGCTTACCTAATGAAATCTCTGCTATACAATGGCTGCGGAACGACTTTTCGATGACCCTCGTTTTAAATAGCATTCCAAAACAAATGAAGCAAAGCTTTTATGCACCTACCGGGATAATAGACGAAACTTTTTCTGACCACATAGTCAGTATCGGGTATGCTGAGCTGGCAGGCAAATACTGTAGGCAGCTCCATTTCCTCCATAACCTTCCAGGCTACGATGTCATACGATCTGTGTTGTAGCATCACCTTCACCGTAACTCCTTCCAGCAGACTGGATCTGTGTAAGACACAAAATATGGGCGAAAACAGTTGTAGAGTTCTGTCTATGGTAACATTTATCTCACTACAACATAAGGAAAAGTACTTAATATTTGTTTTAATTCATTATTGGGTTACTCTGTCCAGTTCTAATCTTAAAGTGTGGTGTTGCACTGATTTCAGTGTACATTAAGTTGAAATGAAGGAATCTTATGCTCTTCTATTGTAATATGGCCCTAGCGAGCTGGTGAATCCAAAGTATATATCTGCCCTAATACATCCGTCAATGTCAAGCCCATGATAGCTCAGATCTTACATTATTTATATATTTAAATATCTTAACTAATATCCACACATCTAACTTTACTTAGGGTGTTTTAAAAATTCTCTACTTGATTCGGAGAATTTGGGAAGATGGCCAAATTACTACGATAGTTGTTCAGTAATATTTTACATGGCGCGCTGTAAAGTTTCAGACGCGTAAGTGCAGTCACTTGTTTGTGTAAACAAACAGGACGGGATGTTATTTTTGTACAGTATAACCTTCAATATAACACTTTATAAATGGTACCTCTGCGCACTTTAAATAAAATTACATGTATTTTTATTTGTTGTACATAGTAGTACATTCTCATTGAGTGGTGTTTACTTATATTTTTACACTCCTCATTATATATGAACAGTTTACATTTTTAGGTTATGTAGAGGCTGCATATAAAAATAACATTACATTTTACTTCATATTAATTTCCTACATGCTTAGAATTTGGGTTATTGTCAGATTTTAAAAATGAACTTTCTGGTGCATGGATGGGCAGCATAAGAAATCATGTCTGTGAATACTAGACAGGTTATCTTACTATTTATATAATTTGTTTTAATTGTAGTTTCTTTTCTTTTTCGTACTTAATTGATTCATTGTTAAGATTTCATCCAATTTAGACAACCAGCTACAGAACCGCCGGCAGCCTGAAGAGTGAAATACAAGACACAAAAATCCAATCTGTAACAGCAGCTTAGAACATGCTAGCCAGATTTTTCTTATAAACTATTGGTGCAATTGCAAGGCATTTTTACGTAACTACAGGCAACATGCTATCTTGGGAATTAGAATAATATATCTATGCTAGATGCTTCACTTATAATTTTAAAATTTGGAAAATAGTAGAAATGTTGTTCATTTATTTTTGATATGGAGTTTTTCAACTAATAATGATATTTAAATACTTCTAATTATCACACATCACTTTTGCATGTATTATGTGTGTGAAATTTTTCAATTGGTTAGGCAAATCCTTAGCAAAATGCACATTTATGTTAACATTTTAAGTTATTTGTTCTAAAATGTTTTTAAAAAATGATGTACGAGTGTAGGTCCATAAGTTTCCGGCTAAACCATTTACCAGGTATGATAAAAGACAAAAACTATATTTCACTTTTCCATATAGTTACCCTTCATTGCAATACACTTCTCACATATTTTAATTAGCATTTCAACCCCCCCCCCAATAGTCAGAAGTCTTATCTGCAGAATGGGCACAAATAGCATCCATCTTCGTCACACTTAAATTTCCTTCCTCGAAGTTCTTTTTAAGCTTTCAGAAGAGGAAATAGTCAATGGAAGCTAGATCTGGACTATAGGATGGATGGTCGATCTCCTTGAAGTCACATTTCTTCACAGTTTCCTTTGCAACAAGAGCTGTGTGCATAGACGCGTTGTCGTGAAAAAGGCGCACACCACCACTCAGCTTTCCTCGCCTTTTCTCTTTGATGTGTGTGCATTAGGCCAGCATACCACTGCCCATTTACTGTGGTGTTCCTCTCCTTGAAGTCAATGAAGAGCATTCCTTCACAGTACCAAAAGATTGTGGCCATGATCTTCTTGGTTGGCTGAGTGACCTTGGCCTTTAGTGGCCGTGCTTCGCCAGGTTTACACCATTCCATTGATTCTCTTTTGGACAAGCAATCATAGTAGAGGACCATCGTTTCATCTCCTGTAAAGATGGTTTGCAGAACTTCTCTCTCGTTGCTACGGCAGAGCTTAAAAGTGTCTGACAACAGATGACTCGTTGCTGCTTTTGGACTAAGGAAAGGAGTCTAGGCAACATTTTGCACTAATCTTATTTATGTTTAAATGTTCATGAATATTTCGAAGGACTGTTGTTTTAGAAAGATCCAACCTTGCTGCTATTTCTGTAACTTTGAGCCAGCGGTCCTCCACAATTTCTCCTTCTACAAGAGCTATGTTTTCAGGAGTGAGCACTTCCAAGGGCCGACCTGCTCGCTCTTCGTCTTCAATGCTTTCTCAACCCATTTGAAAAAGTTTGGCCCATTTTTTTTTACGGTAGAATATGAGGGGGTGCTTCTCCATATACACAGTCCAATCGCTGTTTAATTTCATTTGAAGTGAAGAACTTTGAACATGTCGCAATCTTCTACACATAGGCGCAACTATATTGGAAGAACTGGACACAGCGGAGAGGAAGTTACAGCTGCAATTTTTTGCTAAGACCTTTGTGAAGGCGATAATCCTTATCGGCGAGGCCGGAAACTTATGAACCTACCCTCGTTATAGGTACCTTGAAGATGGGTGCATATAAATTTGCAAGCCATTATCTAAATTACACTAGTTATTATGAAGTTTATGAGATATGAAAATTATTTTAATTTTCTCTAATTACCTACATATTGCAGCAGTAGTTCCTAAGCAGTTTTGCTTTCAAAACCCGCCATCTTTTATAGAAACATTTGTTCAATAATACATGGATTGGTTAAGATAGCTGTTTGTTGCAGTGCAGACGTGTTTATACGAAAAAAATGGCAAATATGGAATATCGTACTGCAACAGCTATGACACTCATTTTCAACCGTTTTCTAGTCTACCACGGAGTATAAACGTGGCATTCAAAGCTCACGCAGTGGATGCCCAAAATACGTCACTTCAGAAATTATCAATAAGGTGAATGACGCGATTCTGGAGGTTGGGTATCCAAAAGAATCTCTGGGAATTTTAAGGGAATTCGTGTTTTGCACAATTTTTGGGAAAGAATTGTGATTGAAAAGATGGATGCCGCGACATCAGATTTAGGATCAAAAGCGAATCAGGGTGAAAATTTCTCAGCAAAGTTTAACCTGTTTTCAGAGACATTCTTCAATTTGTGACCAGTGATGTAATTTGAGTGCACAATTAGGCACCTGAAACAAACAGCACTGTAAACAATGGAAGCAACACCGTTCTCCATCACCAAAAATTGCAAGTGTGTTAGCTCGGCCGGAAGACCATTCCTGGGATGTTAAGCGTGATTATCTTCCCACTGGAGCCATTATGATAATTTCTGAACCTATAAAAAACAAAAATATGCGAGATAGTAGTGGCTTTATCAAAGAAGAAATTTGTCTTGCATTAAAAATGCTCGCATCCATTCATGTTCTTTGCAGTGGCGAAAGTCAATGAATTGCGGTGCGATTTGCTGCCACATCCGCCTTATACGCTAGACTTGACTCCATTTGACTTCCAACCGTTTCCTTGGTGGAAAGAAATGTTCGTCCAATGAAAACCTTAAAGCATTAGTTGAGGCGTGTTTTGCAAGCCTGGAGGGTGCAATCTTCCTTGATGGGATAAAGGCTTCGGAGCATCGCTGCAGAAAGTGCATTAGTATCAAGGGAGACTATGTTGAAGATTAAGAATACCTCAAAAAGCTATGCCTTAATTTTGTTCTTTCCGAGAAATACTTTCGTATTTATTAACTAGTAAGAATAAATACGATAGTATAATGTTCTGCTTATTAGCTTCTCTCTGCGGGAATACTCACCCAGTTGACTTGCTGTCAGGGTCCTTGTATAGCACCATCTTGGGTTCTGGGTAGACACTGGTTGCTTTACAGGTCAGGTTCAATGTTTCGGGCGTTGGTTTCGTCTGTTCCATCTGTAGAACTTTTTGTGTAGCTGCAACACAAAAATTCCAATCATAGATTAGAGTAAACATCAAGTGAACATCAAGGAAGCTTGAAAACGATTATTGATTGAAAAATAATACTTATAAAGAGGTATTTTGATTATGTGAATGCCGTTTTTCTTTTCATTTCGATAATTTTCTTGTTTTATTTCACTCATGTGACGTCATCTTAAAATGAACTAATAGAACGAAACAAAATTTTGAAATTTGACCATTTACAGCCGCATTACACGTGAAATTATCGAGGAAAAATTTTCAAATCTGTTTTATCACGATGTGCATTTGTCTTGTGATCAGTGTAGCCAACTCTGTACCTCCACTGTATACTTCTTGAACACGCATCACTGACCATTTTTGAAAGAGGCGGTGGGGAGCTATTGCCAGAAAAAAATCCTTGGACAATCGACAATCATAACGCAAAATAGAGGGTTCTTCAAATCGTTTCGGTGATGCGTCAAATGTGCAAACCAAAGAATACAAAGATAAATAAACACACTGTAGGTTATCTTTTTTTTTTCTCAGTTGGTATTAGAAAAACGAATGGTATCGATTGTAATAGTCGACTTTTGTCCATTTCAGTCTCATGGTTTCTGAATAGAAATTCATAGGTATAACAAGTGTTAATATTCTGTGCGCGAATTTCAAATATATATATCACTTTTATTCTTATTTTATTCGTGAAATGGTCCTAATAAATATTACTTGACGGTCTGAGCTTTCCAGATAATTTCACTCACCACGTTCGTGAATTTACGGTAATCTTAAACCCTCTCGTGATATTACTTGTGATTAAATTTATCGTGTATTTGTGAAAATTTGAACGTTCGATGAACATAAACACAGAAGAATAACAAAAGTTAAACAATTAACATTTTTATATTGTATATGATGATAAACGTTCTATAAATGTGAATGTATCATATTTAATATAAAATTTAACAAGGAAAGTAAATTAGTTAATATTGAATAATGTTCTGAAGAAAAGCAATGAAAGCTAGCAAGCTAAATAGGGTGACAGCTTTCTGTCTGTCAAAAAATATGTCATTGTTATTTTGAGGTTTCATAAGAAGGAATTTCTAAGAAAGTAATGTTTCCTTTAAAATATATTTAGAATACATGGGTCTTGCTATTTACGTACATATATGATCTTGTGAGGAAGAGCGAGAAGTCAGCTGTATTACTTTAGCTTGAGAGTGCTGGTATGTGATGTGATATCGGTATCGGTATGCAAGACAGACATAAGGACTTCTCCTCTAGATAGTACATTTTTTTTTGTACTCATTTACTTTGCAGTACAACTCGGAAAAGTGAAAATATTTGCCTAAATAATTTGCAATTTTGCCAAAAATTCTTATTTTTTCTTGCTTTTTGTGTGAATATTATATATATATATATATATACACATATATATAAAAGTCAGATATTCTTCGACTTCTGTAAATGGATGATATGCTGTACAAATCAGTAGTTTTAAAAGTATCTGCTGTTCAGGTTTCTATTTTAAAGCCTTCAATGTGTATCCTAATAGTGTAGTGGTAACCATACTTTCCTCCTAAACTCAAGATCGCGGGTTCGATCCGGGACAGAACTGATGCATTTTAAGGGCGTAAAAATCCTATGTATGGCTTACTTCGGAAGGGAAGTAAAGCCGTGTGTCCCGTGTCGTACGTGCATTTACGGCACGATAAAGAACCTCAAGCCTGAAAGACGAGGTCTCTGAGCAAATTTGTCGGCCGTTTCATGCCTTGAATAGAATGCAACGCTGATGACCTGAGATGTTAAAGAGTGTCCGTAAATAACCCCCCCTCCCAAAAAAAAATAATAAAATAAAGCGCTCGAAAGTCATTTCTGTATAGTATGAAAATTTTATTATTTTTTTATCAGGCTGGTAAGCGATTCTTCCGAAATTTACTAAGCCCATCCTTTTTATGAATCGACCATAAATGATCGTCTTTGTGGTCAGTTAATAGTGTTAACGTCTGTTTTTACGATACTATTAAGGCAACACATGAAATGATAAATTGGTGAAGGATTTTTTTAAAGGAAGAAGGCGTTCCAGGCCTACATTTAGGGTACCTCCCCGGCATTTGCCATTTACGAGGACTGAGGAAAATTTGGAAAAACCTGAATCAGGGAGGACGGTCCTGTTGGAAATCGAACTCCAGACCTTCCGCTCACGAGTCCACGCCTTAACGACCTCGACCGCCCGTGGCCGTGTGTTCAACAAGTTTACAGCACTCAAATTCTTCGAATCTAGGGCTGTATGCAAAATGGCAACTGAATATATATATATATATATATATATATATATCTCTAGGTATGTCTGGCGTACGATAACTTTGCACTCGGGGACCGTTATTATAGGAAAGAAAAGGCTGTTCAGTGACAGAGATAGAACATCCTGCGCAGTTAAGTGTTAGAGCGAGAAAATTACGCGCGTGGCAACAAGTGAAAATATTTGTATGTGAACTTTAGTTTAAGTAATTAGCTATTTTTTAGATAATAGGCAGTTGTACGAAAGATCTGGAGGTAGAGAAAACATCGGCTCTATGACGTAGACTGGGCACAAAGATGTCATGAATTGAGTCTAGAGACCATATTGACGACCCCCAATAGCAACTGGTAAAATGTGAACAGAAAAGTTGATTACTTTTCGATCATCATTCTTTAAAACTATTCGCTTCAGTCATGGAGGCACCAGCTTCAATTTTCATTAACTGGGTAAATGATAAATATTTTGCAAAATAAATCACCAATGTATGTGAAAGCTTCCATTCCAAATTAAAATTTTACTTTTATCATCCACGATAAATTTGTGCGGATTTTTGGAAATAGTTAAATGTTTCATCCGATTAGTCTGCAGCAAATACAATATAAATATGAATAATGAATTAATAATTTATTGCTTTGAAATATATATATATATATATATTAAACTGCTCATTCTATTTGGTCCTGGCTACTAAGCTAGGCATTTCATTAAATTTGACAATTGCATATTACATAGTATTTGATTCTTACATTTGTAGTGCTATTCTTACATTATTATTTTAACAGTCCATTTCCACTTATTTTTTACTTTCTCTAAATATTGCCCAATGCACTTAGTTATTATACCGAAGTTTATTTATATGAGTGTTCCTATTCATTCTATACCATACACTTTCTTTTCTCCAAACCTCTGTTTCAATTGTATATGCATTTCATCAAACATTCCTTTCCCGTCTCGTTAGACTTCGTTGTTACAAGAGATGTTAAAAAAAGCAAAATTTTATATGTTGGGACAGTGCATCATTGTCCTCTTGTACTGGATGAGCATTGCTTGACACAACGGCGGAGTCGACCGGCAGCGCTATGTCGACGGAGAGTATATTTCCCCTCCGCTGCGCAAGGCTTTAGTGCGAGTTGAAATCTAGCGCAACCAAGTGCACGTGTTTGTTACAGTGAAATGAGGCAATACTTGTATTCTATTCCCCAAAGAGAATTCATGTATGATTCATATGTGCGTACAGAATCAGCGCGTGCTATAAAGAGATTATTGCATGAGGAATTTTCTGATTCCCCCGATTTAATCCCCTGCAATTTTTATCTCTGAGGATCATTAAAAGAGAAAGTGTACAAAACAAATTCACGCCCTTTAGATGAACTTAAAACTAACATTCGTCAAGAAAGCGCTGTCATTTCTCATAGGGAACTACAGAGTTTATGAGAAATTTCCTAAGCATGTGTCAGAAATGCCTGAACAACGAAGAGAGACGGTTCCAGCATCTCCTTGCTTAATATACGTGAATACTTTACTTTTCTTTTTAAGTGTTTATGTTATGTATGTTAGAAATAACTTACGCGACAAATCGTACTATAATTACTGCGGACTGATTGCCACCCGCACCGCCGACACAGCAGCCAGCCTCGCCGGTCGGCCGCACGCCGCGAAACCGGTTGCGTGAAAGATTGTTCACCCCGTATTAGAATCAGATTGTGCTGAGAGCATTTCGTGCCATTTTCGTTATAATGTGCGATTTTTCCTTCGCCGGACCGCTTCACTCCTAACGACTGCTCGGTCGGTTCAAGCTGCTACTGCGGTGAACTAAAGTCATAAAGTACGCAGCTTTGATTGTCGCCTAAGTTATTACAGTACTTAAAAACTTTTGTACCTATTAAAGATAAAAATACGGGTTATCAAATAAATTCATCTTGCACAAAGACAATGATGGTCCCCGCACAAGAAGTACTATCTTGAATGAGTTGTTTTATCCTACTTTCTATTAAAATAATCAGTTTGTCGTTGCAATGGCTAATGTCAATGAATTGGAACCCTTTATTCTCTGACTTGACTACATGATTTACTCTGTTCTCTAAACTGAGGAAATTCCTTGGTGGAAATTTCAGGTAAGGTATATTTTACAGGCAATGCCATACTTTGCAAAGCATTTATCTTCGTATTATATTTATGTGGTAACGTTTTAGGTCAATTTCGCTGATTGTTCCCCCATTTCTCACTAGTTTTAACAGTTTAAATAAACAATTATTAAATATACTTAAGTAATTTGTGGAGGAAATGATCATATTTTAACAACCGAGTATTTTTTCCACTTTAATTGCTAAAATATTGAAAATTAATGACAACATAACAGATAAAACACTACTAAATATTCAAACCATTGTCGTTGTTCATTTCCTTTCGCTTATTTCTGGGTCTGGTCCTTTTTAACGTGAAAAGCAAGAGAAGGCAAAAAGCAAACGGAGCAAGGTCTTCTGTCGTTTCCTGCCCCATCTTGTCTTTGCCAGAAGGAAATAGAAATTGCAAACAGTGGCTTACAGTTGTCAGCGAGTACGTGTGCCCTACATAGTCGATGTCTCAGCGAAATAACATGCAGCAGTCCTGATAGAAATACGACTGATAGAGCTGGTCTTGTCGAATGTTAAACAAGATACCTTGCGTTTTGCCACAGCTGTACGTGCTTTATTGAGCGAGAAATTGTATCAGTGAATTTCATGCAGTTTCCTTTTGGGTCAGCTCTCTCTGTGAACAAAGGAAATTTTATTAGCCCGGGTGTAAATAATTTGTATGAAACATGTGAACATGAATATGGTCAGCGTATTCAATGTGCGTAGTATACGAGGGGGATTCAGAAATTTTTGCAACCAGACTATCCATTGTTGGACACTAATATCAATGAAAATAACTACAGATGACAACAATGCACCTTAAACTATTAAAATATGCATCAAGCTTAAACGTGCATAGTCACTGTCGTACAGTCTATTGAGTTCAAATAGTTGGTGAAAAATCATGAACATTCCTAAAGAAAACTTTAGATTCTACATGTTCACACTCAATAAGCCAGGTTAAAGAACGAAATAATCCACTACAACTTGGTAACTGTTCAATTGATGCCATTACAAGATGAATTCGATCATTTGAAGAAGGGCGAGGGGCTTTGAAAGACAACCTCGCTCTGTCCGAGCTCAGGAAGCTGTGAACAATTCAAACAGTGAGGAACTTGGCGGAGGAAAATCGACATATTAATGTTGAAATGCTAACTAAGAAGATGGGTATCAATGTTGGCAGCATTGGCAGTGCACTACATGAACATTTAAACCTGCGAAAAAGTTGTACAAAATGGGCTCCACATTCCCTAACTAATGAAGATAAAAGGAGAAAGGAAAGTGCAAGGAAATTGCTGAGCATGTTTCCTCCATATGGTCCTAAACGTTTGACAGATATATGTACTGGTGATGAAAGTTGGTTTTATTATTATACCATCCCAAATAAAGCTCAGAACTTCGTGTGGGTAAATGAGAATGGCCCAAGACCAGTTATTCTTCAACAATGTGTGTTCATTGTTTTCTTCAACTATGAAGGACCATTTGTGACTATTTATATGCCAGAAGCAATGATGATGAATGAAGATTTTGGATTCTTTATTTAAAGAGATGAGGCGGCGGTTTCCAAAGAAAGGAACTTCAAGGCTGTTGCTTTTGCACGACAATGTCCTCCTCACAGAACATCTGCAAATTTGAGGAAACTGGAAGTCTCCAAAGTACAGTTGCTTTACCGTCCACTCTACAGTCCTGACCTTCTGGTTGTTTCCTCGAGTGAAATCTTGTATTGCTGGAAAACTTTTAAAAAAGTGCAGGACCTTGCTCAAGCTATAAATTCAGCTCTGTTTGCAATATCTCAGTCCGAGTACCGCAGTGCTTTTGACAAGTGCTTGCACCGTCTACAACTGTGTGTGGAGAGAGGTGTAGAGTACTTTGAAAGATTGTGAGAATAACTTTTGCAAATTTGAGGAAACTGGAAGTCTCCAAAGTACAGTTGCTTTACCGTCCACTCTACAGTCCTGACCTTCTGGTTGTTTCCTCGAGTGAAATCTTGTATTGCTGGAAAACTTTTAAAAAAGTGCAGGACCTTGCTCAAGCTATAAATTCAGCTCTGTTTGCAATATCTCAGTCCGAGTACCGCAGTGCTTTTGACAAGTGCTTGCACCGTCTACAACTGTGTGTGGAGAGAGGTGTAGAGTACTTTGAAAGATTGTGAGAATAACTTTTGGAATTCAATCCTTAGCTTGGACTATGAGGTGAAACTTGCCAAAACTTGAATACACCTCGTACCCAAAGTAATATCAAGATATCGATTAGGTATTTACTTACAATTATCCTTGCATGCTGAACGGAAAGCACTAGCGTAACGTACTGCAACGCTTGCAGCTACCGAGCGACAGCGAAGAGAGCTGAAGGTAAGTCACTTGCACAGCTATAGCTAGATAATAAGGCTTTCAAGAGCAGCGGCACGATAGCTCAGACGATTAGAACGTCATGCTCAGAAAGTGGTTTCGACATGAGCAGGAGTTAAAGGAAATTTGCCACACTTACTATGATCTTCTCAGTAACCCAGTATCATGCACAGAATGACCTATAAATTGATTATGACATTTTTTTTTCTGCGCAATCAGGAGGTTTGCCACCATTTACCCACCCCTATCAATTTATGTTTACTAAAAGGGGATGAGTGGTCTCTTTCGATAGTGACTAAAGAGTTAATCGACCCACAGATTGTTTATTTTAGATGAGGCCGGTTCCACCAAAATGGTTGTAACGGCCGCTGTGCCATGTCCAGCTGCATAAAGACATACTCTGGAACCCGGTGTATATAAGACCATGAATTTCATTAACTCACTAGTCAAAATTACACCTGCTTAAAGCACTGGAATTATGGTGCAATAATATAGTTCTATCAACACGGGTCTGTCCTGGTGGTGTAGTAGTTACCATACTTGCCTTCTAAACCCAAGGACGCGGGTTCAAACCCGACCAGGATCGATGTATTTTTTCGGACGTTAAAATCCTAAGTATGGCTTCCTTCGGAAGGGAAGTAAGGCCGTGGATCCCGTGTCGTACATTTACGGCACGAAAAAGAGCCACAAGCCTGAAAGAAGAGGCCTCTGAGCAAAATTTGTCGGCCGTTTCACACCCTGATTTGAATGGACTCTGATGCCCTGAGATGTTAAAGAGCGTCCGTAAATAAAACGAATTAAAAAAATCAACATTCCTAAGCTCTCTCGGTCCTAAGTCACAGACTTGTGAGATGTAGATCTGGATTCGATTCCCGCCAGGACCCCTCCTTTACTGAGCTTCTTTCCAGGTTTTCCTTAGTCCTCATAAATGACAAATGCCAGGTAGGTATCTTAAACGTAATCCGCAACAAACACTCCTTTCTTTAAAAAGGCAAAATCCTTAAAATGCTTCCCCATACACACCGTCTTATCGCTGTTTAATTTCATTTGTAGTAAGTCCTTCTTTTGTGAAGAACTTAATAACAGCTCGAAACTCCATTTGGAACATGTCACAATCTTCTACACATATCCTTCTCTATGCAACTACATCTGAAGATCTGAACACAGCGGAGCTGCAATTATTTACTTAACAGATAAGGTATGACACCAGATAAAACTTTTGTGAAGGCGATAATCCTTATCGGCGAGACCGGAAACTTATGGACCTACCCTCCTATTTTGAGATGCACCATCAGAAGTGGCAATGCTGGACTCGCATTCCCCAAAAAGTTGCAGACTTGATGTTGTTGAATAACATCGTTTAATATGCATCAAATGTGGTTGTACTCATGAAAAGATTTTTGAAAATTTGCTTCAAATCTCCACCGATTTCTAATAACCGAAAATGACAATGAAAAATATTATATAGTGTATGTGTATATGTTCTAGAAGCCTCAATTTCCCCCCCCCCTCAATGAATCTAGGCATATAACCACAAATTAACAAATCATTCTTTGGTTCCTTAACCAGCAAAACTGGGAGTGGTAATTAATCTTAAGCAAAAATTTGAAAATCTCTCTAGCTGCAGAACTTTTTGGTTCAACGAAACTCGGTATATGCAATTAAAATTAATTAATAATACTATTTTCTGAAAATAAGCTAAATCGGATTATTAGGAGAGATTCACCTAAAACCCAATTTTTTAAAATATCTCTAGCTCCACTATTATGTTTTTTTTTCATATTTTTTTTTTTTCGTTGATTTATTTAAGGATACTCTTTAACATCTCAGGTCATCAGCGTCCCATTCAACTCAGGGCGTGAAACGGCTGACAAATTTTGCTCAGATGCCTCTCTTTCAGGCTTGAGGTTCTTTTTCGTGCTGTAAATGTACGACACGGGACCCACGGCTTTACTTCCCTTCCGAAGGAAGCCATACTTAGGATTTTGCCAGTTTTTAGTTTTTTTTTAAAATCGAAAATGTTATATACCTCCAGAGAAAAAAACTACTGCATTCAATTTCTTTGAACCTTTAGTGTTTCTGGACATGACAATAACATGAATGAAGAAAATGTATTAAAATATATTTCATAACTTAAAAATTATGGAAGTTTTTTATAAAAATGTTAACAAAATTAGGCTTCAAATAAAGAAATTCTATTTTTGTTGCAATATTTAAATTTTACTGTTCTACTTCTGTACACAGATAAAATAAACTGTCCAAATTTCAATATTGTAGTCTTATATTTCTGCCTCAGTAGGAACAAAAATTTGTGATAAGTTAGAACTTGCTGACTTTTGAAATGAAAGCTTTTTCATAACGTTTTTCAAGTGTAAAATATGTTCATAGGGGCTCTGATAGGTAGTTATTAGATTTTCTACTTGCAGTTAATTTATTTTGTAAGATATAACGTCAAATTCCATATAATTTAAAATACCTACATGTACATGGGTTTAAAGTCGTTAATTACTCGTGAAAAAGCTATAAGTTATTCTTCAGAATTCTGCCAGAGATTTCAGAGTATTCAAACAGACTGGTTCCATATTCTTTATGTGTATTGATCTCTAAGTCGACGTATGCAGGGAGTTAAGAGAAGAGAATCATCTCTTTACTGCCGCAGACGTTCTACATTTCTGCAGTCATCAATCACTCAGCATAACTTACAGTATTCTCATCTTCTTTTCACGAGCCAGTCGTATTTTTCCAAGAATGTTGTATCACAGTGAGCCTGGCGCAGTCGTATATATAACTAGAAAAGGGGCTGAGAGGTTTGCTCTACATTTCCATGTGCAGAGAAAGCGCGTGAAAGATGTATTTCGTTTTGCAAGGCGAAAGCAAACAATAAAATAGCGAAATCTATTTTGTACACCTCCTGGCGAGAAATCAGAGGATTAGTACATGCTGCTGCAAATAGAAGAGTATACGCCGTGATAAAATGAAATGTTGGTGTAGGGAATATTTTAGATAGAAGTGTTTTAGGATATTAGTTCGCTCATTTCAGTTTCAGTATATATCATAATAAGATATCTATCTACAGTGAGATTATTTAATATATGGGCTGCCTGAGCGCGGCTGCTTACTGGGGCAGTGCATCCGCCGCAGCTGAAAAAAAAGAGATAATAGTTACCGCACGTAAATTTGTATGATATACATATATGCAGAGGGTGCCAAAAATGTACTCACACTTCAAGCAAAGAAAAAACTGTGTTAACACAAAGAGAAAATGATGAGCACTAATCATCGTAGACTTTTACAGTTACAACAGTTGCTCAAAATGCCCACATCGACGTCGATACACTTCTGAGTACGTTGAACTACTGACTGAGCAACGTTTGCGAAAGTGTCCTCAGCGATTGCAGCACAAGCCGTTTCAATTTCTTCCCGAAGTGCTGTCAGTGTAGCTGGTTTTCTACGGTATACAACATCCTTAAGAGTTCCCCATAGGTAGAAGTTCAACGGAGGTAGATCCGGAGAACGCGGTGGAAATTCAATCGGACCTCTTGGTCCTATCCAGTGCCTTGGAAGATTGTCATCAATGTACGCAAGTACATCTCGGTGGTAGTGTGGTGGTGAACCATTCTGTTGGAAGTAAAATTCCTCGTTTCTCTTGAATGGCGGGTAAAACGGACGTGCGTATCATGTCCAGGTACACTAAGCCAGTTACTGTTCCTTCAAAAAAGGATGGTCCAATTAGACAGCTAGATGACAACCCATCAAATATTTAATTCCAGGTAAATTAACAGCCTTTTCTAAAATAGCATGTGGATTGTTTGCATACCAGTAGACAGTTATACCGTTCAACTGAAATTGTGCCTCATCAGACCAAACAACTTTCCCTACGAAAGCCTCATCCTCTTGCACCATGTTCCGAAACCACTCACTGCATACTCCGATCAGGGTCATCTTCATTTAATGCATGCCAAAGTCTTGGGATGAAAACTTTCAACTTTGCTATTTTAATAATACGACGTACGCTGGTTCTGCTAATTCCTGTCTCACGTGCAAATTGATTTGTAGATTTCTGCGGTGAGTGCTCAAAATGTTCAAAAACCACAGCCGAGGACGCGGGGCTTGTTGCTGTGCGAGGTCTCCCTGACCTGCCCTTGTGAACATCGCATACGGTACCATGAGTCTCAAATTTGTCTCAAATTTGTTACTCGCGTTGGCGGTTCTGTTCTGTGCACACGTCTCCACTGTCTTTGAACTTCAACAACATTCTCGGTTTTCTATTATCACTTCAAAATTGCTTTCCGCTGTTCAAACGATAATCCTCGCTCCATTTTGTTGTAGCAACGCTAACCTAACGTAATACGAGTCACATCTGTTTACAGAACATCATACGATAATCTTGGCTTCATTTGTTCATTGTTGATTTACCTGTCACGTAGCAACGCTATCATAATGTTATGTAAGTCACGTGTTTACAGAACATCATACTACAGATTACTGTAGTTTTTCGGTCCAACTCTAAAATATATTAAATAGATATCTACTGTGAAACTGTGTATACATTTTTGACACCCTTGGTATGCATATAAGTTAATAATAAGCACTCGCCTTGTTATAAGTTGTATTAAAAGGGCGCCATTTAGTGGCCATGCATTCCTGGCATCTGTATGAAATTCATTGAGAGATTCTGTCTCTAGTAACTTTTTAACAAATTGTCTTACCGTTTCTCTGCAACAATCCGTTTACACACACATGTATATAAACAGTAGTGGAAATTTTTATTGCATCACCCTTAACTCTTTAATAATTTTATTAGAATCTTACAATATTTTGATTAACTGTTTTTATTTCCTTCCTATTCTTCCATAAATATGTTAAGATATTATTGTTAAGAAGTGTATTTTTATATTGTTTATTAAAATAGAAACTAATTACTTGCAGAAAGAAGACATTTTCTTAGTCAATATTTTACAATAATTAATTTAATGCACCCAATACACTCCTCAGTGAAACGTAGAGTATTAATAAATATAAATTTCAATTTTTGGAAAACCACTGTCTAATCGACTGTATTGTTTTATTAGTACTTGGTGTCCACCACGAGCTTTAATCACTGCCTATCGTCATTTGGGCATTGAAAAAATAAAATTCTAATCCATTCCTGAGCTAGTTCATGAAACCACATACACGCAATTATATCCTGGAATGTTTCCCTTGTTTCTTGCGATAGTATTCTGCATAACCATCCGGCAGTCCTCAATCGGGTTCCAGTCCGAGATATTTCCAAACCAGTCTAGCACCTTCACTCTATTGTTTCTGTGGAATGCTTTTACCTGAATGACTGATAATTGTATCAACACTATATTACAGTTTAATACAAATATTAATTGAAATAATTGCCTTCCTAGCCCAGTGATTCGGGCCAGAGTTATCTTGAAAAATCGCCTGAATGATTTCTTTTCTGAAGGACTTAAGACCACACTATTCAACATGAAAAGTATTTATTGTAACATGTGTATTGTTTTCTTGGTATATTCAGCAAAAATTTAGTTTTTTTTTTTTTTAATTAATTTCTCCATCCCATATCCCAGCCTACACTATGCCAGTTCTGGGGTTCTAGTGGTAACCATACTTGCCTTGTAGATCCAAGATCGCGAGTTGATCCCTAACAGGGTAAATGCATTTTAAATCCTAAATATTATTTCCTACGGAAGGGAACCGTATCGCACATTAACACTACGTAAAGAAAATGCCTCTGAGCAAAATTTATTGGCCATTTCATGACTGAATTGAATGGGTTGCTGACGAACTGAAATGTTAAAGAGCATCCGTAAACAAATAAATAAATAAGCAGTATAATTTACATAAAAGCCACATGGAACCAGTCATTGCTGTATTTCTATTAATTCTAGAGCAAGTTTTTAAAATTATATCTGGCTGTTGAACGAAATCGTAATGCATTTTCAATCCCCGGGTTTTATTCTTAGCTTTAAAGAGATGTAAAAGGTTACTTTCCTTCTCGAGAAGTCTGAAGAAAAATATTGCTGTTAATTGCTTTAGCCTCCATAGCTTTTAATACAACCAGTTTGGAGTACATTACTAGCCACGTTTATAGCGCAGAATTGCAAATGCATTACTCCGCAATTAACTGCGGAGGGGAACAAGGAAAAGGTTTACTAAAACTACTGTGCATTTCGCGTCCTTGACTGAAGTTGCAGGCAAGGTGCGTGTTTGTTGCTGTATCGCATGACAATGGTAAGTTATTGTGTTGTTTATCGTTTGCTCCGAGTTCTTATGAGAAACATGAAATGGGGTCAACAGAAATGGGCAATTATAAGGTTTCTCAGTTTTGGAACACTGTTATAGTTTTTGGACATTTTGACACCTGAGAGATGCGGGCACTTTTAGCTAGAACTGTTGCTATGTGCTATGAGTAATTTATCTTTAGGAAATAAACTATATTGGAGTCTAACCCCCCCCCCCCGCTATCTTTGAATTTGTGTGGCCTTCTTTAACCATGTTTCGTCGAGAAAATAGAGTTTCTGCCCTTCTGTGTGCGCGAATTTTCCTGTGGTAGTGTATTCGCTAGGAATATATCCTCACTAACTACAATGAAGTTCTTGCTGTTTCTTTTGCGGAATTCAAAAACTTATAAATAAAGACATTTGCTTGAAAATATGAACATCGGGGTCACCGTTCACAGACGCAAGCACTAAATAGTGTTTCACGCCAGGTTTTACTACTGAGGCATCACAGACAGCGGACACTGATGATACATGAGATGAAATGATAAATTGGGAAAGGATTTTTTTTTTAAGGAAGGAAATGTTCCAGACCTATGTTTAGGATATCTCCCCGGCATTTGTCGTTTATGAGAAATGAAGAAAACCTGGAAAAAACTAGTCAGGGAGGATAGTCCTGGCGGGATTCGAACCCCAGAACCAGTGCGAATTAATGCTTAACCGCCCGTTAGCGGCCACTTTCTTATGCATTTTTAATAATTTTTCTCACTGAAAACTATGGACTTTTCCCTTATCGTATTCTAGCCTGCTGTAATGGTACAGAGGAAACGATTTTGCTTTTGAATTGCAAGTCAAGTTCGAATCCAGTTTGCATTTAGCTTGCGGAGTGACTTTGTATGCACTTGGTGTCTGCTCAATATCACATATTTAAGTCTTCTTCTGGCTAAGGCCGATGAAAGTTCTTACTTACTAGACGACTATAATGATGTAGAGGGAACAATATGGCTTCTGAACTGGGATCAAAGTTCAAATCCAGCTTGAATCACGCTTTCAGATATTTTTATATTCATAGTTTTTGCTCACGTATCACATATGTTTAGTGCTTTATGTACCAGGTCCCTCTTTGTCTATTCATTTAATTCAATGAAGCATTCACACGTGTGTTCCTTCATTCTTTTGTTTATCTTTTATAGGTCATTTCCGGCTAATTTATTTTAGTCAAAAAGAATTATTTATATTTTATTACAAGTATAAGCGATTGTTTTCTAGAAAATAAGAAAAATTGTAATATACGAATTGGGTTTGCTGTATAACAGTAGTAACAAAAAGACATTTTATACAAACAAGGGTTATATCTATACGGAAAGCTGTTACATTAAAATGTTGTCAAAGATATTGGTATGGCACTATTTGCTGAGTTTTTTATTATTATATTACATGACGAACAAAACTGTCTTTAGTTTTGTTTTTCTTACATAACTCTATTTGACATGTCTTGCGTTTAGGGGCCTTAGATGTTGCTTCGTCCCTACAATCAGCCAAGAGTGATGGTGACAGTAGTCGATGAAAGCTACGTGACAATGAAAAGCTAAGCGAAATTTTAGGCACGACTACAAGAACTGATAAAGGATGACTCACGCACTACGCTACGTTTGAAACATGTTTGTTGTGCAGTGATGATTAATTGTCGGTTACAACTACGCAATAAACGACGTAAGAAATATGACTAAGGAAACGGGTGAATTGACCACCTGCAGGAACCGGTGGTAAATTTGCTATTATTGCTATTTTTATACGTCGGTCCTATTGGTGTAGTGGTTACCATACTTGCCTCCTACACCCAAGATCGCGGGTTCGAACCCGGTCAGGACCGATGGATTTTTTCGGGCGTAAAAATCCTAAGTATGGCTTCCTTCGGAAGGGAAGTAAAGCCGTGAGTCCCATGTGTACATTTACGGCACGAAAAAGAACCTCAAGCCTGAAAGAAGAGACCTCTGAGCAAAATTTGTCGGCTGTTTCACGCCCTGAATTGAATGGGACGTTGATGACCTGAGATGTTAAAGAGCGTTCGTAAATAAATAAAATCAAATCAAAATATTTTTTATAAATGTTGCACCTTAAAAAAAATATAGGTGAGCTAAACATCATTGAAAGGGATTAAAAGTCACAAAAATATAGAAAGAAATATGAGCTTTCGAAAATCAAAAGAGATCATTTGACTTCCATTGGGCGTTCTGGTGTTAATGCAGACATACCAGTGAGTTCTGCTGTCAATTAACAGCTAACGGGGTTACTGTCAACAGAGCTGTGATGTACATTTAGAATAAGTTTCTCTTTAGTCTTTAAAGGTTTCCCTTTGCAATGATTTGCAAACTGCTCGTGTTTAGTGATGGTTTACTAAACGGTCCCATCTTCACGCTTTCGGTGTTTTAACACCAGAAGGCAGTCTGCACATGTTGTTCGTTCATTTTCTAAGTAAAACTGATTATTTATTTTGGGTTCTTTTGTGGTATTTCTACATATTAATACATTAAACGTTACTTTGTTACCAAATACAAATTAGATACAATAGTTTTCGTTAGTACTTAGGGAATTCCTTTGTGACCTATGTACCTTTAGGACGCGTCATCAGCCAATGAACGTAAATTCGATTTACTTTGGTGCACACGTTTTTGCCTATTCTTAAAGTGAAAGTACTTTACTGTCCTTTACTTTAGCGAAGAATTACCATACAGCTCTTTCCAGCTCGGGTTTTTGTTTCCTGGTATGATTCTATTACGGGAATTCAGGCGTGGAAAGTGTTTCGTCAGCAAATTCCCATGCATTCAAGTTTCGTTCTCCCTCCATTTGATCACACAGGATGGATGCAAATATGAACACCATGCTTGATATAGGGGTATAGAGCTTCGTGTACTTTCTAATAACAGGTTGAAAGTTATGGATGGCATAGTGGATAGTCGTGTGGGGCTTTTCTTGCTAATTGCTATAACAGTTTCGGTTTCGGGAAGGCGCCTACGGTTTGTTAGCAGATACAGTTTCTTCAAACATATTAACTTGGTGTTCGGAGCCCTCATTACGTCTACAATGGCGTCACATTTAGTAAATCTAGTTGCTGTGTAGAGAGTTATTTTTGACCTACATTTGCAAGGCTAAGGGTCACATTTCTGACAAACTAAGATGTAAAAAAAATAACCGAACTAAAACGTGATTATTATTTTCGTATAAATTCTTTACATACTTTGAAAGTATTGCCTTTCTGATAAAATACAACTATTCCAACTATTAATTCCTTGTTAAAACCACTTGCTGAAATTTTCAGAATATTTATGGCGACACTGCTCAGTTGCTTATATCATTTTCAAAATTGTGTGTCTGCAGTTCATTTTTCACTTCTTGGAAGAGATGAAGGGGCGAGGTCTAGAGAATTATGTGGGATAGATATCACCTCGATCGCAATTTTTTGCCCATCTTTTGAGAGATTGCGTTATTCTGGTGTAAGATCCATTCCGTCCTGACAAAATTGGTCGCTTCTCGGTCATTTTTTCTCTTCATGACTCCTTAAATACATCACAAATATTGAAACTTGTTGAAAATGTTAAGAAAAATACAAAAAACAAGAGGTCTTCATCTATCTGGACCAGGTCATTTCAGTTGTACCTCCTTGCGATTACAGAAAATTTAATACAATGATGATTGTATACCAACCCTTTATATAAATTCTAAATAAATAAATAAAGTACAAAATTTCCACCTAGATTGCATCAGACCCCGGTACCTAGTTCATCAGCAGTAGCCACCGCCACGGGTGGCCGAGGTCGTTAAGGCACGGACTCGTGAGCGGGAGGTCTGCGGTTCGAATCTCGCCAGGACCGTCCTCCCTGACTGGGGTTTTTTCCAGGTTTTTCTCAGTCTTCATAACTGGCAAATGCCGGGTAGGTACCTAAACTGGAACGCTTCCTTCCTTAAAAAAAAATATTCTTTCCCAATTTATCATTTTATCTCATGTATCATCAGTGTCCACCGCCTGTGGTGCCTCAGTAATAAAAACGGGCGTTAAACACTACTCAAAAAAAAAAAAATCAGCAGCAGACTACTGGAATCCAGGGACCAGGCTCCAACCCAACCCAGGGCACTTAAATAAAATATTTCAAAAGTGTATATACCTATACATTATTTTATCAGTTAGCTACAGTCTCGACAAACTACTAATTCTTTTATTTCTAAAACATCTACTATAATGAAATTTGAAATTTATAAAGTGCTAAGAAAAGTTTAAACGGGGCCTCCATCTATCTTAAGTTATGACCCCTCAAAATTACAATTGTTAATACATTTATACCAACATCTTTACCTAAATTCTAGACAGTTAAACAAAGTACAAAATTTCCACATTTATTGCATCAGTTCCCAGTCCCTGGATCACAAATGTAATAATGAATGATTTTAGAAATCTCTTTAATTTTCATACGAGACCTTCTTGCACAATAACGTTTATTGTGTACACATTAACCTCAGTTTTTGTACTAATGGGGTTTTCCAGGACTCTGATAATATTTAAGGTTTCCTTTGTTGCGTATTTGGCCCATGGTGTGTACCTTATAAGCTTGCTTCACCATTTCCAAGGCGTGCGTAAACCTTTTGTCTAGTAGAACACGCTGGGTATAGTAAGCATGACCTCATCTGTCGGCTTCTAACTACCAGCTGCATCATACCGCGCTCATGACACTGCTAGACAGAGGTTTACCTTTCTGCTGATAAAAGCATAGCGCTCTAGAACCGTTTATTTGAATGCTGTTAAATCGGTTCGGTTATTTTTTGATAGGGCCTTAAAATGTGCACTCACATTTCCTCCACGAATATGCAGATTTTATTCCTAACAATATTCCTTAACTTTTCTGGTTGCAACATTTCAATACAATTCTTCCTCTTCTTCTATCACACGCACACTACCGCCACTGTGGTCCAGGTCGTTAAGGCGCGGACTCGTGAGCGAGAGGTATGGGGTTCGATTCCCGCCAGAACCCCCCTCCCTGACGGGGTTTTTTCTAGGTTTTCCTCAGTTCTCATAAATGGCAAATTCCGGGGAGGTACCCTAAATTTAGGTGTGTTAAATACTATTAAAAACACATATGCTGGGGGGACTCCCGGAATGGATGTTCTATGCTATGTCAGGGTCACCTCGACGACATCACAAACACAGAGAACGCGGACATATAAAGATTAAATGAAGATGAATAATGCAATAGAAGGTGAACCTGTGGTAAAAAAATACTAACCCCCCAATCTTAAATTTTTCGGCCGCAGGAATTGAACCAAAGACCTTCCAAATCGAGTGTCAAGCGTTACCTCCTGAGCCAACCAACTCGGTCAGTACTATGTATTACAATAAAATTTATTTCACTAACATACTATATTATAGTAGTGAACGAATATGCCAGTGACTTCTTTACAGATGGAATTGAAAATGCAGTGACAAGCCATTGGGGTACGTTATAGCTAGTACAGCTTTGGAAGCCTAATTTGATAATGCGATTCCTGCAGGACGGCGCTACTTGTCATACAACGCGCAAAACAGAATTGGCTACCGGTTTGATTTAACATTGCGACTTTTTTCTCTAGGAATTTGTTAAGTTCATATATATATATATATATATATATATAATTCATTAATGTAAATCAAACATTTCGAAGAAACATTGAAATAAATGAGCCACAATAATGTGAAACGTGATTGAAAATTTTGCCAAAAGAATATCAGGTTGTCAGACAGGTCGTGGGAGATGTTTATCAGATATTTTATTATGTCTTTAATAGCAATGTTTATCCTATAAAAGGTGCAAGACATCAGTGTTAAATTTATCACATTTATTGTCCATTGTCATAGAAAATATTAAACATAGACAGCTGATATTTGCATGATGTAATTAGAACTGCTTTTAAACACGAATGATGAAAAAACTATCTCAATAAATAAAACGAGAGGTGATTTTTTAAAATTTGAATTTTTACTTTTTCGTTTCTTTTTAAAAAATAATTCTGCAAAGCATTTTCGAAGTTACTAATGAAGTTAGTTGTTACTCTGTTAAATTAACTGCTACAAATTTTCAATATTATGGTACTTAGTTTCTGATATGAGAATTTTTGGAAAAAAAATCCTCCTTCTCTTCCTTTTGATCTAGTGTCATTTTATTTTTAAATATTTATTTGTTTATTTATCAAATATTTAGAAAAGAATTCTCTCTAAATGAAATGTTTAACTCGTTAAATGATTCAGGAGAAAGTGAAAAAATAGCCATTACACACAATTTTCAGGAAATTAAAAAAAATCTATAATTATCATACTGTTTAAATAAAATATATATATATATATATATCATTTGAATATTATATCATATAAATCACAATTTTGACCTTTTTTAAAACGATGAAATGTTTGTAAATTAACGAATAAATAAATGCTGTGTTATTTTCGATATTTTTTCCTGGCAAGGAAAAAATTTGACGAGCGATTTGATGAACGTCTTTCAGCAGAACTGACAGAACATAGCGTTACTAGCGCACGTAACTAGAGACCTCTAATGGCAGATACATCTAACCCTTGCTGACCCATTATCAAACTTGCGAGAAAGAAACTTCGCCGGCCGGAGAGGAAAACGTTCTGCTGTCCCAGAAGAGCAAGCCCTTGTGCTGAGTGGAAGGTAGAACTCGACTCCTATTGAATTTTTCTGCGTGTCTGACCAAGTACAGTTACTTAAGAGCTTGTTTAGGATCTGTAAATGAGAGAAGACTCTCTCTCTTCGACGCTGACGCTTGCTTCTGTCCTTCAACTCTTACACATTATTAGTATGATCTATTCGATCTTTGAAACACATTATTTATTCAATAGAGTTATGCCAAAGTTTTCATACTTACCTAGTAAAATTTGGAATTCAGAATTTCCTATCGTCAACTGGCGATCTCCGTATTGTATTCTGCTTCATGTAAATACGATAGCTGTTCAATAAAGAATGTTCATATACCGAGGGTACAAAAAATGTACACACACTTTCACAGTAGATATCTATTTAATATATTTCAACAGTAATGTGTAGTATGATGTTCTGTAATAAGACGCGACTGACATACATTATGATAACGTTGCTACGTGACAGGTAATTCAACCATCAACAACTGAAGCCAAATTTATCGTATGATGTTCTGTAAACAGATGTTACTCACATTAGTTATTACAAAATGGAACCAATATTATCGTTTGAACAGCGGAGAGCAATTTTAAAGTGGTATTGGAAAACCGAGAATGTTGTTGAAGTTCAAAGGCAATGAAGACGTGTGTACAGAACAGAACCGCCAACGCGAGTAACAATTGCACGCATTCGAGACAAAGTTGAGACTCTTGGTACCGTATGCGATGTTCACAAGGGCAGATTTGGGAGATCTCGCACAGCAACAAGCCCCGCGCACAGGATCCAAGGCACTGGATAGGACGAAGAGGTCCGATTGAGTTTCCACCGCGTTCTCCAGATCTAACTCCGTTGGACTTCTACCTATGGGGAACTCTTAAGGATGTTGTATACCGTAGAAAACAGCTACACTGACAACACTTCGGGAAGCGTTGAAACGACATGTGCTGCAATCGCTGAGGACACTTTCGCAAACGTTGCTCAATCAGTAGTTCAACGTACTCAGAGGTGTATCGACGCCAATGGTGGGCATTTTGAGCAACTGTTTTAACTGTAAAAGTCCAAGATGATTAGTGCTCATCATTTTCTGTTTGTGTGAATTCAGTTTTGTTATGTTAACACAGTTTATGCTTTGCTTGAAATGCGAATACTTTTTTTTTTTTTTTTTTTTTTTTTTTTTTTTTTTTTTTTTGCATCTTCTATGCATACGCGGGATGAAATAAAGGACGGCCGAAATCCCAGGTTGTTGTATCGTGTATTTTGAAACACTTAGAATAAATTGAAGTAAAAAAAAAAAACTGCTTTTCTGACTCGTGTGCTGTAATGCAGCCGAAAGGCGGGTCGGTTTAGGAAACAAGGTGCCGTCCTAATGCAAAAAACCACTGGGCACACAGACCTCTGTGATGTAGTGCGTGCGCTATGCCCCTGGACCCAGGGCCTGGTAGTACCCGAATCCACATGTAATGAACAGCAATGCAACAATTGTGTTTTTATATTAAAATTATTCCATGACCCAGATATGAAAGTGGAAGTAAGTAATAAATCACAAATTTATGTTTCCAGGTCACAGCTCATCGCCACGAGTGGCCGAGGTCGTTAAGGCGCGTACTCGTGAGCGGGAGGTCTGGTGTTCGAATTCCTCCAGAACCGTTTTTCCTGACTGAGGATTTTTTTCATGTTTTTCTCAGTCCTCATAACTGGCAAATGCCGGGAAGGTACCCTAAACTTACACCTGGAACGATTCCTTCCTTAAAAATTCCTTTCCCAATACATCATTTCGTTTCATGTATCATCAATGTTCACCGCCTGTGGTGCCTCAGCAGTAAAACGGGCATTAAACACTACTCAAAAAAATGGGTTATAAAATTCTCTATAAATGCAGGTATCATTTCCACAGCGAACGCCAACTTTAACATTGAAATAGAAAACGAACGTTTTCCCATGATATTAATTTTTAGCGCGACTTTAGCGCTGAAGGAACTTTCCCTTCAATGGGGAACAGAGAACTTCGTTTTTAGTAGAGTGAAATGAATTAGCGCCGCCCTCAGGCTAATCAACTTTAAATGAACGGGAACAAAGGAAGGCAGCTGTAAGAAAATCCGCCTGGAATACCGCGAAACGGGACAACTCATTAGCGAAAATAAATAAGTATAAAAAACTATCAGGAAAATCAATTTCAAATTTCGGGTGGTGCGCTAGTACACGAGATGCCCATAGAGATTGTGGGTTAACAAGCTTTTAATTTTAAAAAATGTATGGTTATCAATGCAGCTAGGCTTTAAATACATTAGAATTCTTTTGCAAATTTATGCTCGTTAGCAGGGAAAGTTTCTGTAGAAGGTTTGCGTTAACTCGAAACTTTTGAACATTTAATTTTCTGTATCTATTGCTTAATGTGTTTTTATGCATAAAAGATGTCTATGGAACTTCTATCTTGCGCCTGCGGATTGATTTGCAGTCACGGTGCAAACTAATAGCTGGGGTAAATTTGTGCTGTACGTTGATCGAGGGAGGTGAGAGGAAGTAGGAGGAGAAGATTGTTGCCCATAGAGTGTCACTGAAATGTCATCACTAGCCACGTGTGTTCCTAAGGAACGAATAACTCCACGGGTGGCTGAGGTCGTTAAAACGTGGACTCGTGAGCGGAAGGTCTGGGGTTTTCCTCAGTCCTCATAACTGGCAAATGCCGGGGAATTACCCTAAACTTACACCTGGAACGTTTCCTTAAAAAAAGCCTTTCCTAATGTATTATTTCATTTCATGTATCAACAGTGTCCACCGCCTGTGGTGTTTCAGTAGTAAAAACGGGCATTAACACTACTTAAAAAAATAAACTATTTTCAAAGACTACTACAATAGTGGAATAATGTATAAATGGTAACAGTCAGATATATTACATATTGTAAAACTTGCAGTTATTTCAAACAATATTACAATGCTCTCAAAGAGGCACTCCCCAGCAGCGATAGTCAATTGTTTTTCTAGTAGTCAGCTGTGGCTAGTGGCAGGCTAGTGAAGTTTCGTGGGAATTCGTGAAGCAGTCGCTTTGTTTCGTTTTGTGTTAATTGAATGTAAAAAAAAAAAAGTAAATGCTATAATACGAAACATTTTTCTTTGCGATCATTGGAAAGTAAAAAGTTGAATACATAAACACCAAGCATTAAAATAAGGAAGTGTATAATGTTTTCTGTACAGACTTCATTCTGAAAATTCTAGACTTTAATCAAAGGCCATTGCACAGTTTGTTGCATGAAAATCTAGAGAATAGTTTTTTTTTTAATTATTGCGTTAATACGAGGTTTATTAAACACTCTTGTTTGGTTTTTGTTGCATATGTTCAACATTCACGCGTGAGTGTTAATTGTGTTAATATTCCAGAAGTTGTGTGTTTGCATTCAGCAGTATCTTGTAATAATTAGTACACCCCTGGTTTATGCTTCCAAGAAACGCGCATATTGCTATTTTATAGAAATCAGTTTGTACAATAATATCAGCAAAGTGCCTAGGAATTAAAAAAAAATAAATAAATTGGCTGTCGTAAGAAACAAATATTTCACGACACAGGAGTTATGTACATTCCCCAGCAAATCGAATTTGGGAAGGGTGTGCCAATGCAAAGAAATTTGTGCAACCTGAACGCTTTTTAAATTTCGGTTTTCAGGTATACCCCCACTGCTAATAGCCCGATTTCACCTATTTTCAGAAATTATATTTGTTATTTTATTTCAATAGCATATGCCGAGTTTCGTTGAGAAATAATACAAATTGTGGCCGCTAGAGCGTTAACACACACACACATACACACATATTTCACTTTTATCGTCATTTTTGATGGCTAATAAGATCTTTGGAGATTTGAAAAAAAAAAAAAATAATAATGTGCACAACCTCAAATTACATTCCTTCGGAATTCGCTAAAAAGAGCTTAGAAATGAAATTATGACAACAATATGAAGAATTTTTTCATAACATTGTGACAAAAGACAAAACATGGTACGTCATTATCAACCACACAGCAGTGGCAGAAGTAATCGATGAACAGATTCAAATTACGAATCTTAGGTGGAAAAACTCAGAGCACCACTTTTTTGTTAGCGCAGATCGTATTACCGACGTTGGTTTCTTGTATTATGGGAAGACAATAAACTGAAAGCGTTGCCTATTGACATTTCGAGCTTTAAAGCAGTGAACAAGGAGAAAAAAAGAAAAAGAAAAAAAAACGTTTTACTGCAACGCGATAGTGCCAACACAGAAGTAATTGGGAGTTTGGATCTTGCAATACATGCATCTACCGTACAGACCAGATTTGGCGCCCCTCTTACCTCACGAAACAGTTAATATCGTTGATAAGCATTGATAATTTTATAACATCCCAAATATCATACGCTTTTACCTCGACTTATATCAATGTTTGTGATATTGACACAACCTGCCATAGAACCCTCGCTTTTACATTATTCTTTTCAGTTAATTGGCACGAGATTGGACGCAAGGGGCACGATCCTTATTTTAATCCCTAAAATCCTAAGTAAAAAATTATATTAAAGACGGGGGAACCCAAAAGTGATATTGAATTGACCTGCTGCTGTTATGCAGCCTTGTATATTCTCTATATTATCATTTCAAATGTTACCAGTACGACGTAGTTACGATAATCAGGGGGAGATGCAACCGCATGTCCTCACCTGCCGCTTGTCCCAATGGACTCACGCTTTTCCTTATCAAAATCTCGTTCAGCTATACGCAGGCGCAGATCTTGGATTTTTCTATGGTTCATACACGTCGAACGGAATTAACTGCCGATTGTTCACTTTAAGAACACACTATTGTTACAATAATGATGCGTTTCATTATTTTTATTTTAATTATTAAGCCCCAAATCCCACATGCCACAATGTTAATTAGTTACCTATGATGATACACGCAGGGCTGAAAGTGCTGCTGCAAAGTGTACATGTGCTGCTTGCGCACGAGCGGCTAGCCAGACCCAAGCGACAGCGGAGAGAGCGAAACTTATCCATACCCACTTTACTTTGTAAATATAAATGGATAGGGACGGGAAAATCACTGTAATGAGGGCATGTTAGACGGGTGAAATATTGTAACTGTGGGAAATGTGCTCTTTTCAATTCGCAACTAATTCATATATACACACACTAACCTAATCTGTCGGCTAACCTCCTAAATCCTAAAAACCGGTGGACCCAGTGGTTTAGCGAGTAAATCATTGTCATTGTGGCAAACCATTATTAGACAGGTGAAATATTGTAACGGTGGGAAATGTGTTCTTATTCCAATTCCCAACTAATTCATACACACACACACACACACACACACACACACACACACACACACACACACACACACACACACACTAACCTAATCTTCGGCTAACCTCGGGCAAAAACCGGTGGACCTAGTGGTTTAGCAAGTAAATGATTGTAATTGTGGCAAATCTCCTTTAACTTCGGCAGAATATATATAAAGAAAAAATAAGAAAAAAAAAGCATTGGATGATAATATTCGAACCCACTATTCAATCATCACATGTGTGGCATGACGCTCTAACCGCCTGAGCTATTTCACCGTTGATCGTGAAGCGTTATTATCTATCTAATAGCTGTGCCAGTCACTACCTTCCACTCTCTCCGCTGCCGCTCACTTCTGACTAGCTGCTCGGGCACAACAGCACAAGGCGCACAGCGGTAGTGCTTTTGAGTCATGCGAGTAACAAAATCTATTAGTTAATTGGTTATAACTCACCAAACACGATCATCCTCTTGACCATGAAGTCCTCGTCGTTGAAGGTGGAGACCAGACATTTGTAGTCCCCCGAGAGGTCTGTAGTAGGGTTACGTATGTAGAGGGCGCGATGCATGGTGGCAAGGTTGTCAGAGGCCTTGTAATTCACGTCCAAACGTCCTTTCAACGCGCCCAGATCCTGAGGTTTCTTGCCAGGAATCCACTGATACACGGGGCTGTCGAAGTTGTTCAAATACCACTTTACCACTAGTCCACCGTAAGAATCCGCGTTCTTCTCTTCCGGCGTCAAGGTATAATCGCAGTCCAGCACGACGGGCTTTAAAGAGTTGTGTTTCACTGCCTTCGGTACTCTCATATTGGTAATTTGGATACCCATCACTCCTGTAAAAAGAAGAAGGGACTTTCCGTTAGATATATATCAGAAACAAAGTGCCTTTTGAGATTTTTGTTCACAGTTCCGTCTTTTCTTGATCCTTAGAGAGTAAAACCATTGTGAACAGTGTAAATGATTACAACAAAAATCGGAATAACATGTGGGTATACTTCTAAACTATGCTTGCTTAAGATATACAGTGAGGTTATTTGTAGAGTGTCTCAGGCCTCTTGAGTAATAAAAATAACACAAACGGTGGATAAGTATTTTGAAAATAGCCATCAGTGATCATAGCGCTAGTCTGAAAATCAATACAAATTCCTTTTAAGTTCAAAGTTGTTAAAGCACGGGAGCGGGAGGTCTGGGGTTCGATCCCAAGGATCGTCTTCCTTCAGTATGGTTTTTTTTTCATGTTTTCCTCAGTCCTCATAAAGGCCAAATGCCGGGGAAGAACTCTAAACTTACGTCTGGAACGCTTTCTTCCTTTAAAAAAAATCCTTTGTCAGTTAATAATTTCATCTCTAGTATTATTAGTATTGATGCTGTACAGTAAAGTCGATCCTGGTGATCTAGTGATATTTAAAGGCCCAAAATCGCGGGTTCAATCCCGGTCAGGTTCAATGGATTTTTCCGGAAGGGAAGTAAAGCCGTAGGTTCCGTTTCGAGGATTTACTGCATGTAAAAGAACCTCAAGTATGAAAGAAGAGACCTCTGAGCAAAATTTATCGGTCGTTTCACGCCCTGGGTAGTATAGGATGTGGGTGATCTGGTATGTCCGTAAGTAAAGCAAATCAACAGTCACCAGTAAAAAGGGAGTTAAACATTGTTAAAAGAAATCTCAACAATGCCATTTTGTCTGTTTATCGTGTGTCTGATTGTTGAAGATGGAGTGTTATACAACCCGGACGCTGACAAACATACATTTTATTATCGGTGCAGCAGGATGCAGTGCAAGAATGCACAGAGACAAGTTTTCACACACCCATGAACTATGATTAGGGAGTTTAAGAACGTGTTTTAAAAATAAGTGTCATTTACTATTAAAATAAAAGAATTACTTCATTACATATTATCTCCGTAAAACAAACATATCCAATTTTTACATATTAAAATTATATTGGACGTCAGGTTCTACAAAATTTCATAAGAGAGCAGGCTAAGCAACTGCACCGAGCCCAAAGCTATTCTACACAGTAATGAAAGACCCTCTTCATCTCTTGAGGTTTCTTGAAAACTCATTTCTGTGATTGCGCAAGGGAAACTGCGTCTTGGATCTTATTCTTGGTGATATGCTATTATGTCATAGGCGCCTAGTTCAAATCCAGTTCGTCAATAAAAGTTAATACAAATTTTGGGTAGACTTAGCCTTCCAGTTTTAATAGACGCCTCCAATATTTTTCTTTAATCTATAAGATACATGAATAAATAAATACTAAATATGATCTTTTTAGAATACCTTGACAATGTCTTATTCTTACTTTTTCCACAAAAGCTATATATACCGAGGATGCCAAAAAAATATGTACACACTTTCACAGTAGATATCTATTTAATATATTTCAAAGTTATACCGAAAAACAACAGTAATGTGTAGTATGATGTCTTGCAAACAGATGTGATTCACTACATTATGATAGCGTTTCTACGTGATAGATAAATCAACAATGAACAAATGAAGCCAAGATTGTCGTATTATGTTCTGTAAACAGACGTGAATCACATTACGTTATGATAGTGTTGCTACTACAAAATGGAGCCAGGATTATCGTTTGAACAGGGGAGAACAATTTTGAAGTGGTATTGGAAAACCGACAATGTTGTTAAAGTTCAAAGGCAATGGAGACGTGTGTACAGAACAGAACCGCCAACGCGAGTAACAATTGCACGCATTCGAGACAAATTTGAGACTCATGGTACCGTGTGCAACAGGATGGTGCACCGCCACATTATCACCAAGATGTACGTGCGTACCTGACAATCTTCCAAGGCAGTGGATAGGACGAAGAGGTCCTATTGAGTTTCAACCGCGTTCTCCTGATTCAACTCCGTTGGACTTCTACCTATGGGGAACTCTTAAGGATGATGTATACCGTAGAAAACCAGCTACACTGACAACACTTCGGGAAGAAATTGAAACGGCATGTGCTGCAATCGCTGAGGACACTGTCCCAAACGTTACTCAATGAGTAGTTCAACGTACTCAGAAGTGTATCGACGCCATGGTGGGCATTTTCAGCAACTGTTGTAACTGTAAAAGTCTTAATTATATTAACACAGTTTCTTCTTTGCTTGAAGTGTGTATAAATTTTGGCACCCTCTGTGTGTGTGCGGCAACTTTGTGGAAACACGATGCAAAGAGCACATTTCTCCAACTGCGTTTGGTACGTCAGTAAACAACATGGAGAATGATCATGAAAGACATGACTGGAAACGCGGCTGCACATCAAAGGAGAAGGTAACCAGTGACTGTGGCATAGTCAGCGAGTATCTCTATAGTAGAGCGTGTTAATCTGGAAAACAGGTATATCACGTTCTTGGCCACAGGACTTTCTAGAGTCACTCTGCACCGTATAGCGCACAAACACAACAGTGTCAGTGTCCTTCAACGCCACAGTCAGGACCCAGAAGGCTTCACGTCCAAAGTCTTGGCTGGCAATGAGACTTGGCCCCATTGCCATGAGATGGATATTAAAGCCCAATCAATGCATTGGAAGCATAATGGCAGTCCCCCACCGAGGAAGTTTTGCACAGTGCCCTCAGAGGGCAAAAACCAAAGTCTTTTGGTACATGCATGGAATCATCCTCATCGAACTAACTCGAACCAGGAACCACCATTAACAAAGTGACATATGTGCCGACCCTTCAGAGATTGCGCCGTGCAATTAAAAACAAACGATCAAGAAAATGTGCTTTCTCCTGCAACACAACAACACTCATCCCCACACGAGTCAGGAAGCCATAATTATCATCGCTGGGATAGGATTTCAGGTGCTGCCACACCCTGTATTCATCGTTTTGCTGACTTTCAGGTACTACAAGCACCTGACCGGACGTGGGTGCGACATACTCAGAAAAAGCGGTTCCAAGATGGCTTAGTGAAGTTGTCACATCAATGACACAAAAGCGAAAGTATATTATAAAGTGGATATATCTGTCGAGGCATAGAAGTTCTGAGTGAGTGTTGAAAAGGAAGTATAAATCAATATTAAACGACTCTCCTATTTTGAATACATCAAAATAATTTCCTCTCCTTTTAAGCGATTTAATGTAGCTAATTGCCAGTGAAAGTTCTGCAATAGATGACTTAATGCATTAATGTCTTTGCTACGGAAATAGCATTATGCAGGCTTATGCATATCGGCTGTGGCAATGGAAAAATAGCAATGCCTATTGCGTCTCCATATTGAACCTTCGGTGTAGTACAAGTGGAGGATGTGGTGGCCTGCATGATTTGTTAAAATTACTTTATAAAGTTTTGAAGCCCCATTACCTTCAGAAAACACCGAAATAAAGTAAAGATAATAGTATGAGGAAATATTGAAGGGGAAATGGATCACAAATACGAGATATGTTTGTAATTAATACCTGACTGGTGTTATATAGGTCGGATGATAATTCAAACTGATAACGAAGTGCTGATAGGACTTGTGTCAATCGAAATATACAAGTCTAGTTACCTTTATTGACTTGTAGGCTGGAACAAAACAGTTGCATCAAATTTCTTGCATTATTTTGGCAAATCTATCTATTCCTTAATAAATTTAATTGGGACTACGCAATTTAATACTCACAAGTCGCTATATACTGATTTGCGTATACAAGAAAAAAAAAGTATTTATAGTTTTATTTAATGTCACTAAAAGCATAGTTCTTATAGCGACTAGTTTACATTTACATGATTGTGGTGTCAAATATTAACAAAGTGTAGACATTATAAAGGTTTTACATAAGTTTTAGTAATTAAAATATACAACGATGTAATAAAAAATTTGACAATATGTTTTCAATGCTATAGAAACCGCCACGAGTGGCCGAAGTCGTTAAGGTGCGGACTCGTCCTCCCTGACAGGGATATTTTTTTTTTTTTTTTTTCCAGGTTTTGCTCAGTACTCATAAATGTTCAAATTTCGAGGGGAGTACCCTAAACTTGGGCCTAAAACGTTTCCTTCCTTAAAAGAAATACTTTTTTCCTAATTTTATTGTTTCATCTCATGTATCATCAGTGTCCACCGCCTGTGGTGCCTCAGTAGTAAACACGGGAGTTAAACACTATTAAAAATATAGTAGTAAGTTTACAATATTTAAAGAATGGCCTGAAGAGGAGTTTTATGGTTGATCCTATAGCTATAGTATTTATCGTATTTAGTTATAATGGTTTGTCAGTTTTTTATTACAATATTTGCAAAATGGAGGTTCTTGTCTGGTGAAAAGTTAGTTATGTGTTAATTTGGTATGGCCAATTCTTAATCTAGAGAATAATGTGGTGATGTGGGTTACTATTTTTATATATACGTGGGAATGATTTTTTTTTTTTTTCACTTCGTGCAATTTGCTATTTTGCTAGTTTTCATATCAGCTAGATTTGAATTGTAGCATCAGTTTTTTCTTAGTCTTCATGTTGGATAGGGGGGGGGGGGGGATTGGGGTTGACTTGTTACTTACATTGTAGCTTTGTCTGGCATTTCTTTGCCCTATATTTTAAAATTGCTTGCTTACCTTCAAGAATGTTTTTATAATACACATTTGAATTTCTTTAGTTAATAGATTATTTGTCGAAAGATTTTGGAGAGAGTTTATAGCACTATTATAATCAGAATAGATGGCATATTTTACCTTAAATTTCATATTTTCCTACCAGTTTTTGATTGCAAATTGTTCACTGGAGAAATAGATTAGAAATGTGGTAATTTATATAACTTGTACATTCTACAGATATAACAACATAATGAAACGGGGTACCATTAATTTAGTCTTGATTATGTGCATTTAAGCCTTTAAACAATTTTAGTGTTAATTCTATTGATTTGATTTTTAGCATATTGAGAAATTTCATAATTTCTTTTTTCGGGTTGTAAGTATCCATGGCAGTATTTGTTTATTATAACATAGGAACAGATAATCTTTCATCGAAGGGGACTGAAGGCCTTTGAGAACTGTTTTATGTACAATTCTTAGGAAATAAAAAATTTGTTGCTAATTGGGTATCCAAATATCTGAAAGCATATGATTAGAAACAATTAACAGAGAGAATTTTCGAGTAATACTAGACGAAAGAGTGACCCAAGAATGAAAACGTTTGTTTCTTCCTACCCAAATAAATTTTGGTTCAAAAATAAATATCTGGTTTGAAGCATACAAATTGTAATTAAATTATATCACACTATTTAGAAAATGCAACTTTTAAAAGTTTATTATTAATATTATTATTCATTATATACTCGTGTAAAAGTATAAACAACCGGGTGCATCCCCCTAATTCCCCTAATACAGCCCCATAGGGTATTTTGCCTATTTTAAAAAATATAAACAACAAATTTAAAAGGAACAATTTAGAAACGATTTGCGTTTCGTATATACAGTAGCAAATATTTTTATTTTTGTTAAATAACAAAAAATTTAGATAAAAACTTAATGGAAAATGATTCTTTATCCCTGCTGTAATATTCCATTTTGCGCAGTAAAATACCAGAGTATACTTTCTTTAATCTTCTTTTTACCCTTTGGGCGCCGGCAAAAACTCTCAAATTGTACTCCACCCGCTCCACTTAATCTGTGTTTCGCTCTGCCTTAGGCTTTTTATATTTTAATAACCGATATGCTGCATTCCGCTCTTGATTCAATATCAAACATCTCTCACAGAATTGACTCCACTGAACTGATGTAGTGTTGTAAAAAGTTTCGCTAATTTCAGCACTGGTATTTTTAATTAATTTATTTTTTAGATTTTTTGAATTCCTCAATGTAGTTGTTAAGATATTCGAATGATTAACAAAGGGTGTAAGGATTAAGTAGCCAAGGAAACAGGGGAAAAAATCTTTCTTTCAGTCGTGAATAATACAGGGGTTTTAAAATATATGCCTACCGCAATACGAGGTCTGTTCAAAAAGTATTGCGAATTTTGTGTTTTTTCAAAAAGTATTTATTTATTCATGAATATCTATTTTGTTCCCTTCAAAGTAATCTTCACCAGATATTATACATTTGTGCCAACTTTTTTTCCAATCCTCGAAGCACTTTAAAAAAGCGTTTTTTGTGATCTTGTTCAGCTCCTCCTTCGATGCGCCGTCTTTATCTCCTCAATCGTGGCGTAGCGTCGTCCTTTCATGGGCCTCTTCAGTTTTGGGAACAAAAAAGGTCACAGGGGGCCAGGTCTGGGGAGTACGGTGGCTGCGGCATCATAAGTGTGTTGTTTTTACCCAAAAATTCGCGCACAAGCAACGATGTGTGAGCAGGGGCGTTATCATGGTGCAAAAGTCAATTTTTGTTCTTCCACAAATCCGGGCGTTTCTGGCGGATTGCTTCGCGCAAATTGCGCATAACTTGCAGGTAATATTCCTTATTGACCGTTCTACCCTGTGGCAAGAACTCATGATGCACCACGCCCCTGCATTCGAAGAAAATTGAAAGCAAAACCATCACATTCGACCGAACTTGGCGCGCTTTTTGCTTTTTTCGGTCTTGGCTCGTGTGGCAGCACCCATTGGGATGATTGAGCTTTGGTTTCCACGTCATAACCATAAACCCATGATTCGTCACCAGTTATGACCCTCTGGAGAAAATTTGGGTCGTCGCGCACAGAGTTCAACAGCTCCTTAGCAACGTTAATGCGATGGTGTTTTTGGTCGAAATTGAGCAACTTTGGTACGAATTTTGCGGCGACCCGTCTCATGCCCAAATCATTGGTAAAAATCGAATGGCACGAGCCAATCGATATGTTTAGGTTCTCAGCAACTTCTCTAACGGTGATATGACGATTGGCCAATACTATTTTCTTCTCTTCTTCAATGTTTTCGTCTGTTGTTGACGAGCTTGGGCGTCCGGGACGCTCTTCGTCGTTCACATCTTCTCGACCCTCTGAGAACATTTTGTACCACCGATAAACGTTGCTGTGGTCTAAGGTAGCTTCACCATATGCCACAGTCAGCATTCGGAATGCATCCGGGCACTTAATTTTGTTTTTCACACAAAATTTGATACAAATTCTTTGTTCCATTTTTTGGAACAGGCAAAAATTGAAGACGAGCCAAAACACATCCAAGCAAAATAGCTGTCAACAATTAACTGAGCATTCAAAATGGCCGAGCTTGTCAACATAAGTGAGGGACATGAGTACCAACATAACGCCACAAAACAATCGAAAATCGAATATACGTAGCCCGCGGAAATTCAAAATTCGCGATACTTTTTTAAGGGACCTCGTAAGGTATAAGGGTCACGAAGGAACGCCATCGCATTAGCCGGGACTACTATTATTCGTTCTTCCACATCTGAAACAACGGCATTGCAAAAATATGTTTGTAAAGAATGGGCAATAAATTCACATCTCAACTTTTAACACTAATTGTTTTAGACGTTGGTTTGCCCATCATAACGCTACGGTTATGTAAATAATCACTAGAAAAAATACAGTTTGTAAAAATGCAAAAGAATTGTTCCAGGAGTTGAACCAAATTCATCTTGTCCAAATAGAGAGGGCAATTGCATCACAAAAAGATGAAAGTAGTGGGAATGTATTTATTAAGGTGGCACCAACACAAAGCTAAACAACATGTACACGGGTGCAACGAACACTTCACAATAAGCTATAAAACATATAATCAAAAATAAAATAAAAATTAAATGACTAGTAATAAAATAAAAAGAATACAAGAAAAGTATTAACCTCTATAGAAATGTAAATAAATATCATTAAGAATGATATACAGTTGGATTCAATAACTTTACTTCCCCAAACACCCTTTGGTATCAGCCTTTCAGACGTGGATTTACCTGATCCCTCCTCTCCTTCCTTGCCTACTAGCAGAGTTAAGCATAATAATCCCTCTCTGTTTGATTCCGTAAAGTTTGTGATAGATACTTTTCTCCCCTTTATTCCGTACCTTTACATTCAGTCAGAATATGTGTCCACAATCCCCCCTCCTCACAGATGGGACAAATTCTCCGCTCATATTCGTCTGTGATCTTAATCGTCCGCCATGTCCCTAGTGTTACCCACGCGAGCCCTTGTCTGGTGAGTTTAGTCCGAGTTTTGATGTACTACCCCATCTCCCATTTAGATTGTACTTCCAACGAAATCATCTCTCAATTTGCGCAGTTGTTTGCTTATCTATCCATATCCCTCAGGCGATTCTTAACCCTCCTCTATGCGCTCTTTCAATTTCTCTGATTCGCTAATCAAATGTAGCTCAGCCCTATTGTTTCTAGCTCCTTTCTTAATTGCAATGTTCATGTCATGTTTTCTCCCATTTCCAGTGGTTCATGGTAGTATAAGTTAGGTTGCCACGAATATTTCGCAGCCAGTGCCTCACTACTTTAGTTTGCACTTTATGGTCGTGCTGTAGGACCCAAATTCCATTTTAATTCCGCAGTTCGCTGTATCCCTCCCCAATCCCAAAATTACTTACAGAAAACCGGTCCAAATGTCTGGCCTTTATGTAATTGTAAATCTCACTAATGCCCCATAGGCGATTTCCAGTACACTTACAGGCCTGTCTGGGATTCTGGTACCAAACGGGAGAGTTTCCCCTGCTTTATGCTTTGTCAAGTCAATATGCTTCAAGGCTAGACGTTCGATAGTGAAAGCTGATTCTATCGCCCCGCTTTCAGAAGCAAGGGCAAAAAAAGAATAAAAAAAGGAGTGGCCTACCCCCACATATCGCAGTTCTCTTTCATTCATGCACACGAAGTAACTTTTGCTCAGAAACCCCAGGAGACACCGAACCGGACGAAACAAACGTATCACAGAGTGCGACAGTGAACGATTACAAACCTGCGTTTCAAAGAACAGGGGGATAATTAATTTCTGCTGTTAGTATCTAAATTAATAGTGCTGGGGGAAACATTTTTCTTTCACCACTTACATTAGTGTGTAAAAGTGGCTCTTGATATCGATCGTAGAATTGGCGTCAAGGCGAGGAATATCCATTGACGAAGTAACCATGTAACACGTGTTTGTTATTGCATTATTGTTCCTAAGCACATTTCGTCTTCACTGCCATTTCTTAATAATGTACTATACCCTCTTCATTCAAGGCGCTGGTATAAAATGGTATAAAGTTGTATGATCCGAATAAGGCAACTTGAATGATTTTTTTTTTTCTTTTGTAAGTGTTGTTAGACTCCGACTTGCCTAATTCAGAAAGAAGCTTCTTTTTCCTGTGTCTAAAAACCGCTTATTTTTGACCATTTTTAAAACACAGATCAATTTTACTTGACAGCAGTCTTGACAGTTCATCTGTATAAGTTTTAAACAAGCTACAATCAAAAAGTTGCCGAACCACTGTAAACTATCTACAATAATGTGTCAATATAATGGCATTCAGAAGCCCGCACTTTCATATTTACGAGAGTAAGTCCATAAGTTTCCGGCCTGGCCGATAAGGATTATCGCCTTCACAAAACCGGTATTTGCTACCATAACTTATCTGTTAAGTAAATAATTACAGCTCTAACTTCCGCTCTGCTGTGTTCAGTAGTTCAGATGTAGTTGCTTAATGAAGGCTATGTGTAGAATATTGTGACATGTTCAAAATGGAGTTTCCAGTTTTAATTAGGTTCTTCACAAAAGAAGGACTTACTGCAAATGAAAACCAAACAGCGAATGGACGGTGTACATGGAGAAACATCATAGGATTCTCACCGAAGAAAGGTTACATGATGTTGGTAATCGTTTAGAAAATTTCCCTAGAAAATCTCTTCGTCGTCTTGCACAAGTGCAATTTCATAGGGGTGTGTGCAAACCCGCATAACATACAAAAAAACTCAAAGATAATATTCGTAGTAAATTGTCCTGATTTATCAAAATGAACTACGCGAGCGATGGACTATTTCCTAAAGAAATGGCAAAGTGTGTGGAGAATGAAGGCGGGCAGATTCAACACATCATTTGATAATTTGGTAAATAACGAGCCAATTAAATTGGTTTGTGTAGTGTTTTATGCTTAGTTCGTTTTATTGTTTTACCCTTCCGCTTATCTTCGAGATCCGGCGAGCTGGCTAATCGGCTAACGAGCGGCGCACTCCCCATTAGGCAAAACACTCTCGGGGAAAACACAATTGATCGCATGGTAGAATAATCTATAGGGTAAAAATATATATTTTCTTAACTACACCAAAATATTTGCACGAGAGAAAGGTTTATAATTTTAGGAAAATTCTATCAATTTTATTGTTGCTAAACAGCCGAAGCGAGAACGCTCAACAATGGTCGGTCGTGTTTTCGCAAAGGTAGTAAAAGAATTTATCTCGTTATCATGGAAGGGTGAACCATCTGCTTTAGTTTCTCCGTCTCTTTCGCACACACCTTACGCTCGGGTACATTCACAAAAGAAATATAGGCGCAATTCCGGCTTCCCTTTCTGTATTTCCTTCCTTTCTTGCCAAGATTTTTCATTTTCATTATTATTATTGTTATTACGCTTCTCTCTATGGTCTCACCCACCTCTTTTCCTTCCTCTTTTCCCAAAATGTTTTTACATCTTTATTTACTGCATAAAAAGCAGTCTGTGCTTGCGTGAAGCACGTGCCATTGATCTGGTCTCAACGACTGTAAAGCTGACCGGTGTGTAGATGATGTTTGGTGCTTCTTATGTGGCACTTAATGATGATAATTGGGGTTCTTGCATGACATTAATATATTCTCTGTGTAAAACAGCGTAATAACATACATGACTGTTTTAAGGATCCTGCAGAAATCAACCCTAAACGAGGATAATAAACATCATTGTAATCACAGTGCAAAAAAGAATACCGAGGGTGTAAAGAATGTATACACACTTTCACAGTAGATATCGATTTAACATATTTCAAAGTTGGACCGAAAATCAAGAGATGTGTAGTATGATGTTCTGTAATCAGATGTGACTCACATACATTATGATAGCGTTGCTACGTGACAGTTAAATCAACAATGAACAAATGAAGCCAAGATTATGCTTTGAACAGCGGAAAGCTGTTACATGATATTACAGGAAGATACGGAATTTCTTTCGAAAGTAATCACTGCTGATGAAAATTGACTGCATCATTTCTATCCTGAAAGGTGTCACACTTTATCTGTTAAGTAAATAATAGCATTCGTCGGCCCTACTGGTGTAGTGGTAACCATACTTGCCTCCTAAACCCAAGTTCGCGGGTTCAAACCCGATCAGAATCGATGGATTTTTTCGGGCGTAAAAGTCCTAAAATCTTTCGGAAAAGAAGTAAAGCCATGGGTCCCGTGCGGCACGAAAAAAATACCTCAAGCTTGAAAAAAGAGGCCTCTGAGCAAAATTTGTCGGTCGTTTTACGCCCTGAATTGAATGCGACGCTGTGACCTGAGATGTTAAAGAGCCTCCATAAACAAATAAATAAACAATTCGGTGCTCCGTTTTTCAGAGATTGTTCCATAAAGAGGGCTATGTGTAGAATATTGTGACATGTTTAAAATTTAGTTTCGAACTGTATTAAGTTCTTCACAAAAGAAGGACTTACTCCAAATGAAATTAAACAGCGATTGGGCGGTGTATATGGGGAAGCGTCCTCCTCATATTCTACCGTAAAAGAATGTGCCAAACTTTTTCGAATGGATCGAGAAAGCATTGAAGAAGAGCGTGCAGGTCGGCCCTTGGAGGTGCTCACTCCTGAATACATCGCTCTTGTGGAAGGAGAAATTATGGAAGACCGGCGTCTCAAAGTTAAAGAAATAGCAGCAAGGTTGAGCCTTTCCTAAATAGCAGCCCTGGCTTTTTTCCTCAGTCCAAAAGCAGCAACGAGTCATCTGTTGTCAAGCATTTTTGGAGCTCTGCCGTGGTAACGAGAGAGTATATCTGCAAACCATTGTTACAGGAGATGAAACTATGGTCCTCTACTATGACCCCTTGTCCAAAAGAGAATCAATGGAGTGGCGTAAACCTGGCGAAGCACCGCCTCTAAAGACCAAGGTCACTCATCAAGCAAGAAAATCATGGCCACAATCTTTTGGGGCTGTGAAGGAATACTTTTCATTGACTTCAAAGAGAGGAACACTACAGTAAATGCGGAGTACTATGCTGGCCTACTGCACAGACTACGTGCTTCCATCAAAGATAAAAGACGAGGAAAGCTGAGTGGTGGTGTGCGCCTTCTTCATAACAACGCACCTGTGTACACAGCTCTTGTTGCAAATGAAGCTGTGAAGAAATGTGGCTTCAAGTAGATCGACCATCCACCCTATAGCCCAGATCTAGCTTCCAGTGACTATTTCCTCTTCTCAAAACTCAAGAAGGGTTTTCGAGGAAGGGAATTTAAGTGTGACGAAGAAGTGATGGATGCTGTTTGTGCCCATTTTGCAGACAAGACCTGATTATTTTTGGGGAGGTGAGTGAAGTGTCAATTGAAAGACGTGAGAAGTGTATTGCAATAAAGAATAACTATATCGCAAAGTGAAATGCATTTTTTTTTTGTTTTTATCATACCTAGAAAATACTTAAACCGTAAACGTAAGGACCTACCCTCGTAATTTACTATCCTGCATATTCATATGTGTTTAGCTAGATGAAAAGACTTATATTTCATTAACTGCAAATACAATTTTTGTACCTGAATAAGAATTTATTAATTAATTAATGGTGCATTTTGTTTTGTCACGTTGTTTATAGCTGTTTTTATTTAATGCAGTTTTCTTTTTGGGACAGATAAGTACTGTAAGGTACTAAACAAATGGATAGAGAAATACGGTGTCTGAACTATGCTTTTCATAGAGGTGAGGCGTCCAACCAAAACGTGTTAACGCATGTTTTAATTTTCGTCGACAAACTGGAATATTACTTATATGAACTAGGTATTTCGTGGTAGCGTATTCTGTTATGGTGACAGGGATATTGATGTATTTTCAGAACTCGGTGGGATAGGGCGAGGTTATTAGTATTTTTTCCGAACAATTTTCATCTCAATAAATAGCACCATAAATTTGTGTCATGTTTCATTTTCTCGAAATTCGTTTCATGTATAGAAAAAAAAAACTGAAATCAAATATATGTTAACTTAAGTACATGAAATTATATTACCTTTATATTAGGGTTGGTTACAATAATATGCATTCATTGCGCACAAATTGGAAGACAGAAAATAGTTCTGTTCCAAAATGTTAACACCAGGCTGGATACTTCATGACCATTTGCAAACGTTTTTCTGCAGTCTGTGGGTTTGTGAAGGGTGCACGATTAAACAATTGTGGGTCGAAAGGCTTCGAGCAAGGTCAGGGTAAATCCTACAAAGAAGAAGGCTTAGCAAGTCACTTTGTGTGATAATTTCCTGAAGCTAAGAGTCGGTCCTGGTGGTGTAGTGGTAACCATACTTGCTTCCTACATCCAAAATCTGGGGTTTATTCCCGGCCAGGGTCGAAGGACTTTTTCTGGTGTAAAAATCCTAAGTATGGCTTTCTTCGGAAGGGAAGTAAAGCCGTGGGTCCCGTGCTGTACATTTACGGCACGAAAAAGCACCTCAAGCCTGAAAGAAGAGACCTATGAACAAATCGACCGTTTCGCACCCTGAATTGAATGGGACGTTGAATACCTGGGATGTTAGTGAGTGCCCGTAAATATGCGCCCGTCAATTTCCTGGACCTAAACCCTATGAAGAACGTATGAGGAATTTTATGCAGGTAAGTTTATTGCGACCAGAAGAAATACGCTAGTGTGCAGGAATTAAAGAAAGTTATTATATCTGCAGAGAATGAAATTAAACTCTCTGTATTATAGACGCTTTTTTTTTTCATTAGTGTTTAACGCCGGTTTTTACCAGAGGCACCACAGGCGGTGAAAGTGATGATAAACTGGGAAAAGATTTTTTTTAAGGAAGGAAACGTTCCAGGCCTAAGTTTAGAGTATCTCCCCAGCGTTGGCCAGTTATGAGGACTGAGGAAAACCTGGAAAAAACTTCAGTCAGGGAGGACGGTCCTGGCGGGATTCGAACCCTAGTCCTCCCGCTCACGAGTCCGCACCTTAACGTCCTCGGCTACCCGTGGCTTGAAGAGGGCATGGCGGATCATAGATTCTGATTGAACTGAATATAGATATTAATGAATAACGTTTAGTGTTTTTATAATTTTCAACGAACTGTTTTGTGTGTATGTTTGGCACTCACTGAAAGGAATGTATTTGTTTGTAACTAATGATATGATAAATATTGTATAATTTGGTGTATTTAAGTTAAAATATCACTTGTTTCGAAAATGCAAAGATAAAAAGTGTTTCTTTCTCTGTTTCGTGACTCTTTTAGCACTTAAGGCAAGGCAGATGTTACGAAAGTTAAGGGATAATAAAGTTATCCCCAAATATGAACCGAATCTTGAATGATAAAAATAATAAAGCGCTCATGTGGATGAGAGTTTACTGAAATTTTTATGTTTGCACCCGCCTTCGTCTAGTCCATTTTTAAAAGCCGCGAGGCCAGCTAAGGCCGGCGTATCGATTAGCAAGGACCCCGGTTCAGGAATACTTGAAGAAACTTGGGGCAGGAACAAATGAAATCTCTCCGTGTCCACTTCGGGAAGCGGCGGGGCGAGAGGGCGGATTTTCTCCCCGAGATTGCCTGCGGTAAGAGAAGGCCAAAATTGGGTTTTGCCATCCCGTCCGGTGCGATATAAATTATCCGATGGGGAAACAGATTAGCAAAGAGCTCGAAATATTCATTGGAAGTGAAGATAACACGAGAAATATTGCATTACAGGGCGATCTTTGCAATGCATTGGTGCCCTTACTTGCCCAAAAAGTCAAACACAAGTCTTTGCAGGTAGACAAATATCAATATGTCGTTGTTATGATACCCTACTTAGCGCACTTATAAATACTTTATATCACGCTATTTATTTAAGTGGCCTGAATTCCCTGTTTTATATTACGTAACATAGCACATACTTTAGCAAAGATATGTTTATAGAACGTTTTTCAAATGTTTCCTTTAAATTTAATGCCTTGTTATTTGGTAAAACGCTAGGACGCGCCGTTTGTTTAACTTTTTTGGCGTTTTTGTAATAAACACAGAGCGTTTTTTCAATCTATTGTTACTATTGTTATGAAGTTAACAGTTAATAGTTATGACTAAACACTTTTGTCATTAGAAATCCGTAGAAGCCAATTTGCCTTTTAAGTTTGCTTGTTTAATTAACATATTTTTATAATACTGGATAGCACAATAATTAATACTTTCATTTCCCTACAAAATTAAATAGAGATAAGATTATAGATTTGCACAAATAAAAAAACTAACACTACTTGAAATATTTATTGCATCATCTATAGATTTTGTGTATTTTCACACTTACCTTACTTAATGTCAACAATGGGTTCATTATTTCAGTACTGCCTAAGTGATTATGCATTGTTGTATGCAACAGAACTTCTAAACATTTTCCATTGTTGTGATACTATTGATTTTATTGTTGGTTTTAATATAGTAGTCAACGATGTGTGTTTAATAACCTCCGCACAAAATGGGCAAAGGAACTGAATTAAGTCTTCACCAAAAAGAGTGCATTAGCTTCTGAGGGCCTTTCTATTCGACATATTGCATCAAAGGTAGGATTTAAACAGTCCACATTGTCAAGATTAGGAAATACTAGAAAACTGGGGATTTGGAAAGAATTAAAGGGAATTGCAGAAAAAAATGTTTTCTAATGCTATTAATGGCCGAATTTTGAAGCAGATCTATCTTAAAAACTGGCGCATGACTTCAGTGGAGTTGAAAAGAGAGTAGGAAAAAGCTTCTAGTTTGTGGTTTGTAGCAGAACCATCAGATACACTCTCAGAAATGGATCTACCTGCTAGAAGGCCACGGAAAAGCCCCTTTTGACAGTTAAAACGAAGAAAGATCGAGTAGAATAGGTCAAGATATGGAGTAAGTCAAAATTTAATATCACAGGAAACAAAATGTTTATATGTTGTCGTAGCGATGAAGAATTTTCGCCAGAATGTTTAGAGTCAACAGTGAAGTTTTCAGAAAGTGTGATGGTCTGGAGTTGCATTTCTAGCAAAGGAGTGGGTGCATTACATTCTGTTGAGGGAATAGTACATACAGGTTGATTTTAAGAGAAAGTTTAATGACAACAGTTATGGAGCAGTTTGTATCATCAGAAAATTGCACGTTCCAGGGTGGCCCGGGCCGTATCAAAGAACAAGAAAAGTGAGTACCTTGCCTAAACACTACTAATTTTACCAGAATAAACTATTGTTTTATCAAATTCATGTTACATCCACGTAATTCTAAAAAAAAGCTATGCAAAGTTATGTTTCTTGAAGAACAAGAGATTGACCAAGGAACAGCGCAGATCTCAATCTCACTGAGAACGTTTGGAAGATGATTGGCAATACTGTAGTAAAGAAAAAACAACAGACCTGGTTGAAGTTATGTATAGGGTGTAGTATTAGTGAGATTTCGCCTGACCAAGTGAAAAATGTAACAAGTAGATATATATGTCTAGGATATACGTAAATACAAGAAGATGAGCTCGCCCCATGCCCCCTGCCATGGTCTAAATTGAGTTGTTAAAATGATGAATAAGCGAGTGCCCTAAAGTGGGCTGTGGCATTACGGTATGCTACTGAAGCTATTAAAAGTCGTGATCTAGCCTCATTTGGCGAAGGAAAAGGTTCTATTCCATCATGATAGGGTACAAGTCTGGATTGTGTCCTTAGAATTATTCAACTTATGATATGAATTCTTTCCTCATCCCCCCTACTCACCGTATTAGACTCCTTAGGAAATACTTCCTGTATATCTTTCCGAGGTTTGAGGAGGAGATTATGCATTTATATTCAACCTTTTTCTAGTACATTTCTCTGAGCTTATGCTCTTTTTAGTAGTGTTGGCTGAGTTATGCTAGTGGTAGTTACCTATAGCTTCGGAGCATCAAAAATAAGGAAAGGCTTAGACAAAAATTGACTGGGGTATATTTGGTTAAGGGAGAGTAAATTACAAGAAATAGCTGGAATATAGTTAACATACGTTTGCGAGATATAGATAGACAAAATATTGAGTCTCAATGCGCAGAAAAGGTATCGCTTAACCTGCAGACTCAAATACATCCGCTGAGAGGTAGGGGGACATTATTTAGATATCTGTGGTAGAGAAGAAAGAAGTGGTCTCGCATGGTTCAGATTAGGAACTTGGAAAGGAAACAAAACAGTGGATGCTCTCGGGGAAAGAATGTGTCCATTGTGCGGATAAAGCGATACCTGGAGGCATATTTTGGCAGAATGTAGGGAAACGGACATTTTAAGAAAAGAGAATTTATCACCGCAATTTCTGAATTCCAATAAAAATTTGAACATTTGCCGGGAAATGTTGACACATGCGAGATACCCCACAATTTGGGAATATTTCTAGAGAAGACCTGACAAAGAAGGTTAATGGCTGTAGTGAAGAGAGGGGAGTTGGGGAGGAGTAAAGGGAAGGGGGCTGAAGTAAGGGTTCTATGCATGTTTATGTATTTTATATACAATTATTAATAGAAAACGTAAATCTATCGAAGTATTTGTATATATGCATGCACGTTGATTTGTAGGTATGTATTTATTGCCTTTTTGATTGCTATAAGGACGACATTAGCATGTACGGCCGTAAGACCCGCGCGACAGTTGTATTTATATGAATGTATTTTAAAACGTCCATTACTACCTTAGCTTATCTTACTTCCTGTAGCAAGTGGTCGCCGGTTCGTTTTGCAGAGCTGAAGAAATAGTATAGATTCGAAAGGAGATTATTTTGAGAAATATAACTTTTTTTAAATGTTCTTTATTTTATGGAATACACTTGTATTTTTAATTAGAATTAGAATTTACCTTACTGTGCATTTCATTTGAATTTGCCCGTACGTGGTATGCAGGGATGTAATCTTTGGGTCACAGAGGGTAAATTAAGAACTAGAAGGCAAAAAGAAACCGTCTACAATTTCCCAACCCAGTCGTAACACTTACACACAGTGGGAAACGTTTTCACTCGTCCAAGTGCTGGCAACAGGTCAGTCTGCCATGCATTCTCTCTCTTTACCTTGACCACACGACCAAGTGACTAGTGTTTAAACTCCAGGGCAGAATAATAGAGGTGCCGTGAAGTTTAAGGGTCCTAAAGGAGAACGATGGAAGTAATAGAATCCAACGATACCTCCTGGGCGTCCTGTACTGCAATACTCCGACTCCGCCTGTACAGTACGTTTGCAAACACTGTTCTAAAAATAACAAGCAATGGGATAAGAACGAGGAAACCAACAGGGGCAAACGGATATCTCTTACGACATTTAGGGATGTTTTACATTTTATGTTGGCAATTCCACTTTCTACAATGGGTAAGTAGATTGTGAGGGCAGCGCGGCAGGAATTATTAATAAATATATTCAAGTTACAGCGTCCATCCACATTTGAGTATAACATGTAAAACATTTGCTCTTTTACTTTGATTGCAAAAAAAATTTAGAAAGTAATGTTGGCACCAGAAAAATGGTTTCTTTGAAACTATTGCTTTGGAAATAATAGTCACTTGTCTTACTCGTCAGCCCATCATGGTGATGAACTTCTGCTGCCATCTATGGGGTTTTATGTAAATAAAATCTACTTAAGGGCAAACGAACACTTATTAATTGTATTATTTTAATGACTTTTCAGGAACTTATATGAAAAAATGAATTTAAACCCTAAGAAAAATACATTTAATTATTTTTTCCGACAATTCCGTAGGGGTGTTCATTAAATAGCCCCTCGTAATTTAAACTCAGCTGACTGGGTGTTTCTTTTTTATGGTGAATTGTGTAAGAATGAGTGATCACTATTCGTGGAAGAGAAAATATCATTTAGCTACCAAAGCGGTGAATGTTGATGAGATGCCATAGGGTACAGCTGTTAAAACCTTTTCTGTCGCAAGAAATACCTTGAGACGACGAGTCAGTTCTGGTGCCCATATACCTAAAATTTCAAAGAAACCTTTAAAACTCGATAAATTGGTTATGGACTGACTCGTAATGACATCCGTTTTGAATGACGTGAAACATCTATTTAGCCATGAAGCTCAAACAGCTGGTAAATGTTTTGACACGAGGTTTTCTTAGTCGTCATAAAACCGTAAGCATGAGAGTAGCAGTAGGGAAAGCATTGCCATTTTTATGAGAATGTTTTAAAGCTACCAACTAACCAGGATTTTCAATTGGGACGGAACAGGTTTGCAACTTATTCATAAATCCAAGAGAAGAACTTTGAGTTCCATAGTAATTGTAAAAAAGCTGAGACTATAAGTGTCATGGCATGTGTTTCTGCAACAGGCCATTATGCGCCTCAATAGGAGAAGTTTACCATTTCCTGGAGCATTTTATTAGTGTGAAGTTCCCTAGACCAATCATTCTCATTCTTGAGGGAAATAGATTGCATTGTTCCATACATTGCCTCAAATGTTTTTTGTAGTACCCCGTTCATTATGTTGATAGAAATAATTCTATTTTAATGTGATTATTGCAATATTGAAGATAATTCATAAACACAGTAGTGTCTGTTTGCCCCAACCACTGGGCCTTACATTGAACCTTCTTCATGCAGCAATATTTCGTTAGTTATTGTTATGCACTATTACAGTATAATATTCAGAACTATATCTAAAATTAAAATTATTTGCTTTAATTAATCGTGATTTTGAAATAAAGCTCTAGAGCGTCTGCCTCTTCTTACTCTAATAACAAACATAAGCGAACATGCAAGGAAGCTTAAAAAAAATAAGAAAATTACTTTTTGCTTATTCATTACCTCCAGCACATAATGTACAAAGTAGCTTTCGTTGGAAATCTCTATCTATAGCTCTTAATCCTCCTACTCATGGCACGATAGCTCAACGCTGACCTAAATCAGCCGCAGTGATCGCTGTGTCCTCTACATCCGTCTTGCGATATCATTGGTATAGGACAGCATTGAAGAGGAGGTATGAGCATAGCAACATAATGCCGGTTGCATACTACATGGCTTACGAAATCGTAGGACGTCACCTGTGTATCAGGCAACTCCTCAATTATCCTCATGAGGCTGAACGGACCCCGTTCCAGATATTCTTAACTTAGAAATGTTCATGACCTCTAAAATAAATGGGGCACATGAGATTTTATAATTAATTCTGTGGCATCATAATGAACATCAAGTTGTACAATTTTGAGATGATGGCGCCATCTGTTTTTTTTTTTTTTTTTTTGTCTCTAATCTTTCAACTCGCAGTCAAAAACTACAAGCATCAGTACCAAATTTAAACCATAGAAAGAACAAAGACACTGTGTATTTCTGGTAACTTTAAATACTACTTTCTCAAACTATGTGTGTGGGTTATAGGATTCATTCAAGGTGTAACACACTTGAACTAGTTTTCAAATATTTACCTATAATTTCCTGTAAAGCAGTTCAGTCTTCCTGCCTTTCATTTGAGTAACTTCCAATGCATTTATTGATTTATTTTTATTATATTTTCATGGGTCAAATTAAATGAAAATACTTTCTGAGCATCTAAGAAAGTAGGTGAGCATGCAAGGGTTCACTGATAACATCCTAAACTAGTGGATTTAATTTTTTTTCATTCAGGGGCCAGATTTTTTTTTGCAAAAATGTATCGAGGGGTGCATTATTATTATTATTATTATTATTATTATTATTATTATTGTTGTTGTTGTTGTTGTTGTTGTAGTAATGCTGAAAAGAATTACTGCAGACTTTAAATACAACAATTATAATACGTTTTTGCTTGAAGTCTAGAACATGTTTAATGTCATCTACGTCCAAATATACACTTCACGTGCTAAAAGAACCTAAGACAGAAGTTGGAAATGCCAATCACTAATCACGAAGTGTCAAACTTTTTCCTTCTGCTGACATTCATCATGGTGCTGAAGCGACCTTGCACTATGGTTGCTTTGTTCATTGAATGCAAAGATGCACAATTTTCTTAAGTTCACTCGCTCAGTTGTTAAACTGAGAAACTACATCTAATTATACGGTTATTTTTAAGGAACGTAACAAACTCCCTTCGAGGGCTAGAGAAAAGAATCCTGGGGCTGTTTTAAACAGTACAGCAGCCAAAGAGGACAACATGTCATATATACCGACACCCTTTCCGGAGGAGCGCTCTCGGATTATTTAATTCGAGCCTATATTCCTTTTCTTAATGAATTACCAATTATGGAATTGTTAAAATTAAATAATGCAAAGAACGATATGAGGGCAACATTCCACCTCTGAGCACGCAGCATCTCCCATTTACAGTATCAGTGAACCAGAGCAGGTTTAGGCGCCAATAATGTTGCGCAGTAGCATATTTCCATGCATATGGTACCATTATCATAGTATCGATACGTTTCATGTTTAAATTAGCTCTGTTCATCATTTGTGAATTACAAAAAAACAAATTTATGTTTAAATTATTCACTATTTGAAATTTTAAATATGTTTTTTTTTTAAATCCTCTAAAAAGCTTAATGAAATTAATATAATGTGTAGTATAGATAATTTGACAAATTAATTATCGTTCAGATTTGCGAACGCTTCTTTTATTATATAGTAGATGACCAAAATAATGTACAGTTAAAAAATCAACATTAATAAAGCTTAGTTTAAGAAAATAAAATAAAATAAAATATAATTTACAGCTGCATAAAGCATAACTGCACTGCTAATTACTTACGGCATCGTTCTTTAATAGAGTCGGTCCTGGTGGTGTAGTGATAACCACACTTGCCTTAAGGTCGTGGGTTCAAACCCGGCCAGGACCAATGAGTTTTTTTTTTCCGGGCGTAAAATCCTAAGTAAGGCTTCCTTCGGAAAGGAAGTAAAGCCGCGAGTCCCGTGTCGTACATTTACGGCACGAAAAAGAGCCTCAAGCCATAAGGAAGAGGACCCTGAGCAAAATTTGTCGGCCGTTTCACGCCCTGAATTGAATGGAACGCTGATGACCTGAGCTGTTAAAGAGCGTCCGTAAATAAACCAAATTAATTCTTTAACGGTGTTAGTATTTTAGATTACTATTATCGTATGAAAGGTTTAAGTCTATGTGTTTTATTGCTACATATCTAAAAAAGCCCTCTCCCCACTTGTACTTCCGACGCAATGAAACAAAGTTAACCTCTCTTTGAAAGGACGTACGCCAGTATAAACCTCCATGCCGTTGCTGCGTCGCGTGTATGCCTTGTCAGCTGGGTAACTAACCTGGTGCCCCCGTGACCTTTTCGAACTGCAAATTCATCAATCAAGCAATTAGTTGTGGTAGCTGGTACCTGAACCTTTTTACTGGCAGTGCCCCGCAATCATGCGGTTCGATGTTGATTTCAATCAGAGCGTGCATAGACATGCATTGACGTTACTAGGAATCTGTTCAATTGTTAAAGGTAGTTTAGCAACTTGAATGCAGAGTATTTTACACATTTGGCCAAATTTATCCAATTTATTCTGTTTTCTGTGAGATTTTAAATGGTCGCTGTGGTGTTATAAGTTGGGAAATCTATTTAAAATTATTAAAAAAAAAAAAGAAAAGAAAGAAAAGAAAAGAAAGAAAGAAAAAAAAAGAAAAAGAAAAGAAAGAAAGAAAGAAAGAAAGAAAAGCAAAACATCGAGGAGAGGACGTCAATAACTACCGAGATTAAATATTTGGTTTTGGATTGCGACTGCTAAACTCTAATTTTGATAATTCCGTTGATTTCATTAATGCAAAAAAATATTTTACGCCTTCTTCCTTTATACCCTGGGTACCAGACATGGCCACTAACAGAAAAACAAAAGAAAAAAATTCAAAATGCAACGCAAGATCCTGGGAATAATTTTGCAGGACAAAATACCTATAGTATTAATAAACCAGTTATCTCAGACAACAGACATCGCACAAATAGCTACCAAGAAGCAAATGGCAACGGGGCGGTCACGTCGCAAGAATGCAGGACAATAGATGGACCTACAAGATCTCCATATGAGACCCCCGGATAGACACAAGACAGCTCTAGAAGAAGACGGACAGACTTCTTCAAGGAACACACAGGTCCAGATTGGTCAAGAAAAATGGAAATCTCTCGAGAAGCAACTAGTGCAGTGAGAAATGGAGTAACCAAAGAGTGTCTTAAACAGCATACGAACAACTAGCGAGGAATAGCTCACCATGTCAGAAAAAAGCGAGCTTTCCCTACTTGTTAGGAGGCCTTACCCCTTAAGGGACACAATAGGCTGCCTTCATCTTTTACGTCAGTTCTTCTTTATTATGATTTACACCCCTTGGAACTCGCCCAAGATATTACAGTACCACTACAAAATTGCTTTCCGCTGTTCAAACGATAATATTGGCTCTATTTTGTTGTAGCAACGCTAGCAAAGCGTACTGTGAATCACATCTGTTTACAGAACAACACACTACACATTATTGTTGTTTTTCGGGGCAACTTTGAAATATCTTAAATAGTTATTTACTGTGAAAGTGTGGATACATTTTTTGGCACCCTCGGTATTACTTATTACAATGGTACAATGGTAATTGGGCATGCATAAATATATATGGTAATTATATTTTAATGGGGGTGGGTGGCCGTTAGGACTATTTCAGTGTATAGGCAAATAACAGTGACAATTTTTTTAATTAGCTGGAATATTTCCAGTTTTTATTACGAGGAAAATGTCTAGCTGAGGACATTAATACAAAAAGGATTTGGCAAGCATTAACACTGTTCATATGCATTTAACCTCCCCATAAACTGGGTGTATTCCCCGAGTTTATTACAAGAAGAGAGGGCTTGAGGTCGTTATCATTAGAAACCATACGATAAAAGCGCAACTACGACTAAAGTCAGTGTAACAGGTGTCTGAACAGATGTGGGAGATTGGAACTTCTTCGCCCCCCTCCTCTCGCACGCCGCGTCACAGTGTGAGATCCCCAGGGCGTGCCGGTAAAACTTGTTTATTCCGAGGCGAATATGAGCTCGTTCTACCCCAAATTATTTACACAACGTCATCAGCAAGCCTGTAAAGTTAGCTCGTTACAGTTTCAACACAGTTGAACATTCTTTGCCCACAAGAAACTCACCAACTTGACAAAAACCCACAGGAGATTTAATGTCGGGCAACATCTCCGGATTTGTTCACGAACAAGAAGATAGCGATTTTCTCACCGTTTTCGAAGGTAGGTTAAAGTACAGGCACTGCTGGTTAGGGATTAAAGTGTGCAGATGTTCCATCGTGCATGAAACTATATGCAAAACGCTTTTTCTTGTAAGTTTTGCATGAGATTAGCATATAGATAAACCCTGATAAAATAGGATGTGCATTCTGGACGACTTTGTTAATAATAAAGTTGAGGTATTCCAATGAAGTTTCTCCCAGGATAAAAACCTGAGGAAAAAATCCTAAGATAATAAAAAAGAAGAAGAAGAAAAAAAAGACACCAATTGAGGGAGACCAAGACTAAATTTTAAAACCTTTAAGTTGACCGGTCAAATTTTTGAAAATTGTAAACCATAATTACAAAGTAATAATGGCATTAGCTTTCAATTTATAAAATTATTTTCATTTCCGCACAATGCGTTTTAGATATTCAGGAAATTTTATTGTAATAAACCTATATAATATTTATATGAATTTACTACATATGTTTTAGGTGTAGGTTGAAATTTTGGTTCAAAATATTTTAACAAATAAATTTTTGAGACTGACGATAAAATATATTGGGTCATAACTAATTTCGGTGACATTTGTGCAAAATAAATATATTCGGATTTGACCGCGAGTCATTTGAAATTAATGGCGTAGGTATTATGGAGCGAGTTTCTGAGAATTTGCTGCAGAATACACGTCTGAGAGGAAGAAAGAAAGAGGGAGACAAAGGACGTAGCTAAAGTTAGTTTATGTACAAAGTAAGACATACTACATTATCCAGACCCCAATGCAAGTGTCGATATTACACAAAATGGCGAAAGTTGAGGTTCAGGCTATTAAGTATATGCGTTTGTTTATTTGTTCCGTTGCAGTTACGTGGTTTATTACAGCGGTTTGTTGTTGGAAGTAAATCAACAGTAGAGCGTTATTTCTTTGGTTTTTATTACATTAATGATGATTTATTGGACTTGCGTTAGGAACTTGTGTAACAGAAAGTGTTTATTGCACGTCTTAATTATGGCAGTGCACTCTCAATACCCTACTTAAATGTCCTAAAGAACAGTCATTAAAGGAGTGGATAAACAATTCACTCGTGCAAATTTTGAAGTTAATGATGAAACTTTAGGCTTTTTACACATATCATAGCAACATTTATAGTTAGGGAGGACATTTTCCTTCTGCAATTTTCCCTAATCTCCCATCGTATATCAGAAAGTGAGCCATAGCAATGAAAGAAAAGATCCGGAATAACGCATGAAAGGGGATTTGGAGCAAGATGAGGAGAATTTTAATGAATATTATGAGCAGGATGTTATAACTAGTTTCGATTTCTTTGCAAGTGAGGTTATGCAAAGATTGTTGCACATTTTTATAGCTATTGCCAAGGAAGACTATGTCCTTTTCATATTCATAGATGATGATAAATATACTGCTGTTCCATCTACGTCGATTAAGTTTAAGGCTCTCATTCATTTGGCTATTAGTGCATTTTTTAAAGATTTGTGCTTGCCTGAGGAGAACTTCAGTTCCATCTTCAATTGCAATGGAAGTAAGAAGTTAAAATATAACAGTTGGAGCAAATAGGACAATTAGGTAGTTGTCTTACTACTACTACTACTACTACTACTACTACTACTACTACTACTACTATTATTATTACTCCTGCTACTACTATTACTACTACTATTACTACTACTATTATTACTACTATTACTACTACTACTACTGCTACTACTACTACTATTACTCATTGAAAGAGTGATTTCATTAATAAATAATAATAATAATAATAATAATAATAATAATAATAATAATAATGAGAATACAAGGTTTTTTTTTTCAACCTCAGAGCGGTATAACAAAAAAAATGTAAATCACAAAATGTTTTTATTACCAGGAGTCAAGTACAGTCACAGTTACTTTTCCACATAGTCACCGTGAAGATTAAGACATTTGTAATATAGATAGACTAGCTTTCCAATATCCTCTTCATAGAAGCTTGCCGTCAGAGTATGGAGATAGGCCTTTTTTTGGGAACCCGTCGTGCACAAAGTTTTCGATAGCCTTGGTGTTCTGTAACAATCGTGTACAGAGCCGACCTTGATGTCCAGAAATTCCACAGACAACTCACTGATGGTAAACCTCCGTCTCTCTCGAACCACTTGGTTAACTCGCTGAACAAGCGACAGACCTGCGTCCTTTTCCACCTTCATCATGAACATCAGTCCAGCTTCTTTAAATTACCTACACCATTGACGCACAACACCCTCACTCTACATTTTACACCATAAACACGGCTCATTTTGCGACAAACTTCTGCTTTTCTATTCCCTTCTGCCTGTAGAAAACGAAAGATGCTTCGCATCTCACACTTGGCGGGAGAATCAACCATGATGATCGCGTTGAAGAACCTCTAGCTCAGCTCCAACTGATCTATTGAACTTGGCCTTGGCGAACGTTATGTGGGTAGTAGCGCAGTAGTACAGTGCACAGATCCGCCGCCTTATGCTTGTCTGGTCACGTAGCACAGCGATTGGAAGTTGGAAAAAAAATAATAATAAAGGCTTCGAATCATATCTAGCTCATTGAAACAGTGTCTTGTTAATAAATGTTGTCAAGGAAATTTTACAACTAGAGGTGAAACTTCCATGGAAGTAGAAATTACAGTGTTAAAAGGTGTATATGTGTAAATAATGCTGACATTTGTTACATTCATAACGCAACATCTAAATTTACCGCTGAAAACTATAATTTTTTGTAATTAAACTTGCTATAGTAATGTGTACACTCGCTTTATAAATGTGTGCACCGCAAAGGAAGTATGTATGATAAAGGATTTGGTGATTTGGATATAGACATAGCTGCCAAAATAAACTTTGTATTAAAATAGTTAAAGCTCTCTTATGTAAATCAAATTACATATTCAGTAGAGCTATTAATATGAGTTGCAACGTTTTCTTACACGTGTATAACGTAAACTGTATTTTGCATTACTTTACCTTTACCTTTACCTTGTTACAATGGTTTGTTCTATTTGTAGAGAGCATTATAATTTGAAAAAAATGCCTAATTATTTTATATTTGTAAGGATTTACAAAAAGTCACAAGATCTTTATATAGATGTATATGTGTTGCGATCCATTAGCTTAAAAGAATATTTATGCATGTTACACTAATAAAAATATTTGATTGAGTTATAAATTATTATTTCATTAGTTATTGCACTGCAGTAACTATTATTTGTACATGGATGAATAATGTAAGTTAATTTATAATTTTTTATATTTCGTTTACGTAAGAACATTTTGTTTGTAAACAATTTGGAATTCTTAAAAACCATCGAAATATTTTCTTATGGTAAATAAGAACCCTTCAAGGCAAGGTGCGGTGATTAGAAATTACATAACCCATAAAAGTTTAGATTTTTTGTAGTTATAAATATAAACTTAATGTCTCTTAGTATAAAATATGTTCTCTGTACATTTGATTAAACCCATCAAATTTTTGAACATAACACAAAATTGATCTTTGTAATGAACGAAGCAATTCTCTTAGCTTAAAAGCTAAGATATGAATTATAAACTTACCACATATAAAGAATATTTAATTTTTACTATACTTTAAGTACAGCTGTGCCTTATGGGCAGACTAACACCATTAATATTTCAATATCGATTAGAACTGGCGCTCTACATTTCACAACCTCTCTCTGTGATCATGTGATTAGTTTCGTTGCGTTCTTTTGGTTTTGATATCCACGAACAGCAATTTCTATAAAAGCCACTACACTAGGAGCATATAAATCTGAACAGACCTTTGGGTTAATCTGAACGTCCACGAGCTCTCATTTTAATGAACTGGAAGGTGGGAGTGGGTGCACACGGACACGCGTGTGCATGTGTATGCGTGGGCTCTTGACTGAAACACATTTTAATAAAGAGTGACAGGGAATTTAATATCACAAATGAATTTGAAAGCATGCATTATAAAATGTCCTCATCAAAAGCGGTCCATGCGCTTGTGAGATAAGCATTCGCAAAGCCCCTAGCATTACTACCAGCCAGACGAGTTCCTGGTATTGAATATTTAAAGGTTACCTCCAGTTTGAATATCCAACGGCCTTCCGGGGTCACCAACAAAGTCTAATTATCGTGTTGATGATAATTAACTGTAATTTATAAGCCACTGTAGGTACAGTTTGACACAATTCTAGATGATGGAACTTAACAATTTCCGAAGATATCAACGTAGAACGAATTGATTCCACGCAACTTTATACCCACTGTTTTTCCAAAGAGCCAACTTCTGTGTAACATGCCTAACCCCTTATATCGCTATGCAACTGAAGCTTTGTACATACCCAGGGGGCCAAAAAATGTATACACCCTTTCACAGTAGATATCTATTTAATATATTTCAAGGTTAAACCGAAAAACAACAGTAATGTGTAGTATGATGTTCTGTAAACAGATGAGACTCACATTATGTTATGCTAGTAGTTGCTACAACAAAATGGACCCAAGATTGTCGTTTGATCAAGGGAAAACAAATTTGAAGTGGCATTGGAAAACCGAGAATGTTGTTAAAGTTCAAAGGCAATGGAGAACATGTGTACAGAACAGAACCGCCAACGCGAGTAAAAATTGCACGCATTCGAGACAAATTTGAGACTCTTGGTACCGTATGCGATGTTCACAAGGGCAGATCACCACATTACCAACGAGATGTACGTGCGTATCTTGATGACAATCTTCCAAGGCACTGGATAGGACGAAAAGGTCCGATTGAGTTTCACCGCGTTCTCCGGATCTAATTCCGTTGGACTTCTACCTATGGGTAACTCTTAAGGATGTTGTATACCGTAGAAAACCAGCTACACTGGCAGCACTTCGGGAAGAAATTGAAACGGCATGTGCTGAAATCGCTGAGGACACTTTCGCAAACGTTGCTCAATCAATAGTTCAACGTACTCAGAAGTGTATCGACGCCGATGGTGGACATTTTGAGCAACTGTTGTAACTGTAAAAGTCTAAGATGATTAGTGCTCATCATTTTCTGTTTGTGTGAATTGAGTTTTGTTACGTTAACACAGTTTTTTCTTTGCTTGAAGTGTGTATACATTTTTAGCAACGTCTATATTTTTAGTTTAACTTTTTCATTATTATCTTTTTATTGCAATGTATTAATACAAATTAATAATAATCATAATATTGATGGTAAATCAAATGGTATATAAAATGATAAAACATTATTCATTAATGTTAGTTCCTGAAGAGGATGTCCAAGGAAACAATGAAGGCGTCTCTTTCTATGAGATAGCACAACGAGCCTCATAGGCTGATGCGCTGGAGGTCGTTTTAAAATGCATTACACTTCCGTTATCTAATCTCTAATCTAATCTAATCTAATCGTGAAGGACAGGAATGATGGTGCGTTTCACTTATAAGACGCGATACATCGGACGTTAAATATATAAGATGGCAGCTTGTAACTATGCACGGGCAGGGCCGCCGAAACTGCATTTGACAGTTAGCGTCAGTTCAAGAAATGTTACAACGCCCACTACTGCTTAACGGTTGGTATTGTTGAGTTTTCAATTTCGCCTAGAAACGTATATTAAGCGTCCGTGTAACACCTCAAGGTATCACTGTGTGAATCACTCCAAAATGATCTCTTTGAGATACTGTTAATCAATACAATGAACCAGTTCAATTAATTACAGTAACTCAGTTGCAAACCATTGATAGTAATCAGTGGCATACACAAAAAGAAAAACCGGCAACACAGCAGCTACTACGTCACGACTGACTGATCGATAATACTATTTGTAATTGGTTAGGAAAGTGTAACGGGTAGGATTCCTTGTTTTTTAATCTGTAGTATTGCCAACTGAAAAAGTAGCTGTTAAGTGCAAAGTTTCGGCGGCCTGGGTATAGTTGAGAGGTGGGCGTCTATGTTTTACTCAGTGCTTTTACTGTGCGCTTATTGTTCTTTGTTAACTTTGCCATTACATGAACCCTCAACTGATACTGCGCCGCCTCGCGAACCGCTGGTTAAATGCGAGATGCGCCATTTGAAGATACCCCCCAACAGGAGGTGTATTGCTTGATTGCGTTGTTGAGTAATTGTGTTTTTAATTCAAGACACCACCACGGATGGCCGAGGTAGTTAAGGCGCGGACTCGTGAGCGAGAGGTCTGGATTTCGATTCCCACCAGCACGTCCTCCCTGACTAAAGTTTTTTCCAGGTTTTCTTCAGTCATAAATGACAAATGCCGGGGAGATACCTTAAACTTAGGCCTGGAACGCTTCCTTCCTTTAAAAAAAGTATCCTTTCCCAGTTTACCATCTCGTTTCATGTGTCATCAATGTCGATCGCCTGTCGTGCCCCAGTAGTAAAAACGGGCGTTAAACACTGTTAAAAAAAATGAAGACGGCCGGTGCCAGTTGCGTTAATTATTTTCAACTAAGTAAGTATTTGTTTATTTGTTTGCTTGTATTTTCTGTTATTGATATTAGATAATGATATAAGACTATAGGCAAGATTCATACTAGGAGATAAACAAAGAGTATTCAAAATGATTTTTACAGAAAAATGTTAAAAAAAAACTGGTTCGTTTTCTATGAGAGCAGAGAACCACAGACTTGCTGATTTCGTTGATTGAAAGTGATCACCGTTCAGCAAAGCGACAAATCAGAAAGTGAGATAGAACATGTGAAACAAAATGATACTCATTTTGCAGTAAATAAGGGTTTATTTGGAACAAAACAATTCCGCCAAGAAATATTCGAACCAGAGGCCACAATATTATTATTATTATTAAACTTCCTGGATCGCGGAAGCCAGCTAAAACTCTTGGTAATAAACCAGAACTACAAGATGTATAGAAATTATTCACAAACGAAATGACAGTTGTGAAAATACAAACAGCGATGGAGAAATTTTGAAACACATACAACTAATGCAACTTTTTTTGGGATTGATCATTTTTACGCAATGTTTAAAACACTATGTCAATTTTTTCTCTCGTCTCTTCGTGTTGATGACACAAGCACCAGGGAACAGAGAAACAAACAGATCCAGTCCCAACTATTGGAGATATTTGATATGATTATCAAAAACTCTCAGACGATATACTTGGATACTCTGTTTGTATTGACGAGATGTTAGTTGCATTCAGGGGGCATTGCAAGTTTTACATATGTAAAAAGTCCGCGATATATCGTGACGTTTGTCGCTTGTACAACGCAAGCAAAGGCTCCGATAGAGTACGCCTTACTGAAGATGAAAAAAATATGTTCCTTATCAGTCTGTAATAAGATTGATAAAACTTAGAAATGCGACTGCAGATAGCTGGTTTGTTTCAGTAACTGCAAGCAAGAGACCTCACTTGCGTTGGGCCCTACGCATGCCCGAGAGTGAACCTATTTATATAATTTAAATAGTAATAATTAAATATTATGTATCCTGTAGTAACCAGCAGGAACATGTATCACAAAAATGTATTCATGTTACCTGAACGATGCTTTTTTGAAGATAAGGCGAGGGCTGCCTTTTGTAATCTTGTGGTTTATTTATTTATTTATGGGCGCTCTTTAAAATCTCAGGTCATCAGCGTCACATTCAACTCAGGGGCGTGAAACGGACGACTAATTTTGCTCAGAGGCCTCTCTTTCAGGCTCGAGGTTCTTTATCGTGCCGTAAATGTACGACACGGGACCCACAGCCTTACTTCCCTTCCGAAGGAATCCATATTTAGAATTTTTACGCCCGAAAAAAGCCATCGGTCCTGGTCGGGTTTGAACCCGCGATCTTGGGTTTACGAAGCAAGTATGGTAACCACTACACTACCAGGACCGACGTAATCTTTTGTGCTGTCTTTTATTGATAATGGCTAGTGCATTGGGTCTCTTTATTGTGACAATTCCAAGTGCATGCAGGTGTCCGAACAATAGGTCCTTTGTATCTTTAGTTGCTGGAGGTGCGCTGAAATTCGTTAAAGTTAGAAGGGGAACAGGTGCTGGCGATGACGCCATTACATCGAATGATGATTAGCTCGCCAATGAGGAGTTAAGGTGTTGATGGTTTTAAAGTAAGCGCGTTTGGGAGCAAAAGAACTCACCAATAATATTTTAAAGGCTCAGACGCCATGGGTGCTAGTATGTGGACCCCGTGAGTACTTGCAAGACACTTTGAATTTAGTATATAAGGGGAAACAACTTTGCAAACGAATGGGAAATCGCAATCACATTTCATACAGACAGTGGAGAAGAGTTCCAACAGTAGATCGCAGTTCCAGATACAGTAGGAAAGTGTAGACAAGAGGCACACAGATGCAATTTCAAGCAGCATATGTAACTCTTGGCATTAAAGTCATAGAGATAACTAACCATGTGGCCGACAACAAAGGTTGCGTGAATAAACACTGGTAGGCGTCTAATGAAACAAATTGTCGTGTGATTTAAAACCCTTCCCTTTCATGTCGCTCCTCCCGCGACCTCTAAGGCACAAAAGGCGACCTCGGGCCCCTGAACGACCTGGGGTACGAAGCGATACCCTCGGGTACATTCAACTACATCATTATTTTAGATTCAAATTCTGAAGAAAATGAAGGAGAAATTTCCCCTGCATGATTTCCTCTTCTTTCACATGTGCCTAAGAAATTCAAGACAGTGACTCTAGTTTCTTTTATGCACCGTGCAATTTAAAGCGATCTGAAATCTGGAAAACATGAAATTATTGAATATTATAATTGCAAAAGGAGGCGGTGATAGTCTAGATCAGAAATGTGCAAAATATAACTCAAGTTGGCGTACAAGATATGGCCAATGGCAACCTTTTTCGCTATTCTTGATATAAGCACTGTGAATTCTTATGTGCTATTCAGGAGCTACCGAGATACTGCTAATATTCATTGATTAAATTTTATGAAAACAATTGTCATTTCACTAACTAAGGAAACTTTCGTACGGCATACCTCAAGAATTGAAAATAAACAACGGGAGAGCTTGAGGCTTCCTGAGGAAAGTGAAGCGAGAGATATAGCTAAAGGGGTTATTGAAAATAGAAAAACAATACTCTGCCCCTCGAAGCTGAAGAGGAAAACACAAGAGATCTTAAAAAAGTTTGCAAAATCTGTGCTGAAAATGACTCAATTTATTTATCTAGTATTTTGAGTCAAACAGTGTTCATAAATGAAGATATGAATATAGAATGGCCGTTAAAATACATTATTTTATTGCTAATTTAAATTTAAATCTCGGTTTTAGAGACCCTCTGTACCAATTATGTTATATTTTTATTAAGGTTTAATACAGTCTTGAAAAACAAGATTTTATGTAAGCTACATATACCAATAAAGTGATTCGAAAAAAAAAGTGATAATCTGTTCCAGATAGAGAAACTGTTTGCCAACTTGTTAAAAATTATAAGAGACACGACCCCTCAATGAGGAAAAAAAATGTTCCTATAGAAGAATAACCAATAGCTCATATGCCGGCAATGTATTGCCACTGAGGGTCATCACTTTTAAATCTCTTATAATGCAGGTTTTTATCATCAGATTTAAAACAGTAGCGTTATATGATTTTAGTAAAAGTAAATATAAAACAAAAATACTAATCTTGATAAAAGTGTTTTGGCTTGTGCAGCTTGAAAAGTAATGCTTATAAAACATCAAACGTTTAAAGGAGTATAAGCCAATAAAATTTTACGATGAAAAACTTCGGATACACAAATAAAACATGAGCTTTGAGCGCGGCGACAGTTTTCAAGTTGCGACCTTTGCATTTCCTCACCAAGAAGGCACGACCAGGCGGTCCATAACTCAAATAACCTCGTTGTATATTATAGGGAGATATTAATTTCTATAATAGTTTTTTACGTGCTAAACGTAAAACTTGTCTAGTTGCCTATAAAAAGCATTCATATTATCACATAGTTATACTTTCTTTAATTGAATAGCTTAATATTTTTAAATTCACTCTAATCTTTCTGTTTGCTTACTCGTGTACCTTAATAAAACTTGAATTTTATTTGACCATAGAGAGAGTTACCCAGGCGAAGAGGGAACTGTCCATCAGATAGAGTTAATGAAATCCATCCCGTCCCACATACGTTTTGTTCACAACCTGCAGTGCAAAATGTCATTGAAATCGATTCGACTGCTGTCGATTTAAAGTATGCAGATGGACTCAGCTGGGTCAAACCGAACGTTTGAATTTTAAACCCTCTTAAATAAACGCATTACTTGTTACCCAGTGGTCTGCAGTTTTATTTCGAAATTGTTTCATTTTATAAATAGATACTTGTGTTTAAAAAGGCATTTATCTCCTAAAACCCAGACTGCACAATGGTAAATCACCACCAATTCTTCCATCCGTTCATCATTTCTCATCCCCTCTGGCTACAATTAAAAGCAAAGTCAGTGCTAGGAATTTGTAGCCTTTTTTGAAACACGGATGTGAGCGGTGGCTATGGTAATTTCATCTCTTTCGTCACTTGTTATATGTACCGCGTAGGATTTACTGTTTTAGTTCGTGTTTGGGATGTCAGTCAACTATGAAAATTTAACACGTAGTTTAGTGATTTTAAAATATTATAAAATTTTATTTAAACTAGTTGAAACTAAATTTTAAAGCTACTAAGAACAATTTGTAATAACATATTTCACAAGCAGTAATTTATTAATTTTTAATTATTTAATTACATTATATACGCTTACGTAATTCAATCAGGGGTGGAGCATGGATTTTTATAGAGTAGGCTAAATGTAGAAATTAATAGAAAATATAATATATTTTAAATATGCAAGGGGCATTTAAAACGTTTTGCTACTATCACCAACAACCCTTCAAAGTATTCTCCCCACGCGCGCGCGCGTCAAAAGCACTACGGTACTCGGAATGAGATATTGACAGAGCTAAATTTATAGCTTAAGCAAGGTCCTGTAATTGTTTAAAAGGTTTTCCAGTAGTGTAATATTACATTTGAGGAAACACGGTGCAAGGTCAGGGCTGTAGGAAGGTGGTCATGCAACCGGATGCTGGCGACTTCCAGTTTCTTAAAATTAGCAGCTATTCTGTGGAGACGCATTGTGGTGGAAAAGTAACAGCCTTGAAGTTCCTGTCTTTGGACGTCGCCGCCTCAGCTCTTCAAGTAAAAGGATTCAAAATGTAAGTGCCATAGTATTCTCCATTCATTGTCATTCTTTCTGACGTATAGTCAACCGCCAATGGTTCCTTCATAGTTGAAGAAAACAGTGAACATTCGCTTCCGAAAACGAAACTATTATTGAACAAATGGTATTGGGTCATTCTCATTTACCCACACGCATTTCTGAGCTTTATTTGGAGTGGTATAGTAATAAAATCAACTTTCATTACCAGTGCATATATCTATCACACGTTTAAGGCCATTTGGTGCAAACATGCTCAGCAGTTTCCTTGCACATTCTTTCCTCCACTTGTTCTCTTCATTGGTTAGGGAACGTGGAACCTATTTTGCACAGATTTCGCGAATTTCAAGTATATGTATCATTTGTATTCTTATTCTATTCATGAAATAGTCCTAAACCGCTATTTTGCTCTTCTCTGTTGGCATTACTGACCAACAGCATTCTTTTGTCGCAAGATTGCTTGAAAAGATTAAGTACAAATATACATTATTACAATTTTGTAAGCCAAATAGAGGAATTATGTTTCAATTGTTATTTTATTCGTGAAATAATACTAACAAATATCACGAGAGGGTCTAAGCTTACCACACCCTCTCGTGGTATTACTTGTGATACTTTTTTTTTTATTGAAAGCCTTTGGATATTTGGTTATTAGTGGTGTGTCTGTAATCGGCACATAACAGCACTCCCGACATTAGAGGAAGCAATTATAGCTTTGCGGTGCAAACGTAATTGTTTCATGAAGGCAAGAATTGACTAGTCTCATGGTCTATCGAGTGTATTATTATTATTATTATTATTATTATTATTATTATTATTAAGTTCCTAAACTCGATTCCCATGACTATGGCCGTATTTCGGTGCATTATCTTAGGAATGTAACTCCACACCTCGAGTGCCCCAACATTAGAAGTAGGTTACGCCTTCAGAACGCGATGGCAACGGCTGGTTGAGAAAAACAAATGTTTACAAAAAACTTCCTATATTGAGGATGATGTAAACAGTACAATATAAAAAGTGTCTCTTTTTTTTTGGTTTACTTTTGAATTGTATTCTTCTGCAGTTATTTTTTTCTTTGCCGAGGGCAAAGTAGATGCGCGTAAATTCTTAAGGAACAAGCTACAGGCTCGGAAACAATGTAGAATCAATTTGCGCAACACAACGAAGAATTAACAGGAAAGAAGAGCTTGCGTTAGCTTCCGTTATCCAATCGCTGGCAGGGAAATTCACCAGCATCCATTGCACTCCAAAATTAAAGCACACAAGGCAGTGGGGAGAAGGAGGTGAAGTACAATATCGAACGATGAGCCAGTTGTTTAAATTGGATGAAATTGGGGGAGCCACTTCAGTGCAGAGCAGGGAAGACCAGGTACGGAAAACTATTTTATTATTCTGAGAGGCCTTGCTTCAACTCCGGCCGATGCTTTACATAAAATTAAAAAAGATAGGTAATTTGTACACTCTCTAAGTTTTGGGAAATATTTCTTAGAAAAGAAACTGTGTGTACATAGATATCCCCAACAGATTACTTATTTTAAATAAGAAATACAAAGTATACGAGGAGAGATCCATTAGTTACCGACCCGCCGAAAAGGATTATTGTCTTCACAAAACTCTTATCTGGTGTCTTACCTTATATGTTAAACAAATCATTGCAGCTGTAACTTCCGCTCCGTTGTGTTTAGTAGTTCAGATATCGTTGCACAAAGAAGGCTATGTGTAGAAGATTGGGATATGTTCAAAATAAAGTATCGGAATGGGCCAAACTTTATCGAATGGTCGAGAAAGTATTGAAAGAGCGTGCAGTTCGGCCCTTGGAAGTGCTCACTCCTGAAAACATCGCTTGCTCTTGTGGAAAGAGAAATTATGGAAGACTGGCGGCATAAAGTTACAGAAATAGCAACAAGGTTGGGCCTTTCTAAAACAATAGACCCTCGGATTATTCACCAACATTTGTACATGAATAAGGTTAGTGCAAGATGGGTGTCTAGACTTCTTTACTCAGTCCAAAAGCAGCGAGTCATCTGTTGTCAGGCATTTTTGGAGCTCTTCCGCGGCAACGAGAGAAAAGTTCTGCAAACCATTGTTACAGGAGATGAAACTGTGATCCCTTGTCCAAAAGATAATCAATGGAGTGCCGTATACCTAGCAAAGCACAAGGTCACTCAGATAACCAAGAAGATCATGGCCACACTCTTTTGGAACTATGAAGAAATACTCTTCATGGACTTCAAGGAGAGGAACACCACAGTAAATGGGGAGTACTATGCTCGCCTACTGCACAGGCTGCGTGTTTCTATTAAAGAGAAAATGCGAGGAAAACTGAGTGGTGGTGTGTGCCTTCTTCACGACAATGTGTCTGTGTACACAGCTCTTGTTCCAAAGGAAGCTGTGAAGAAAAGTGGCTTCAAGGAGATCGACCATCCACCCTACAGCCCAGGTCTAGTGACTATTTCCTCTTCTCAAAACTGAAGATGTGCCTTCGAGGAAGGAAATTTAAGTGTGAGGAAGAAGTGATGGATGCTGTTTATGCCCATTTTGCAGACAAGACTTTTGACTACTTGGGGGGGGGGGGTTGAAATGTTAATTCAAAAGATTTGAGAAGTATATTGCAATAAATGGTAATTATAATGAAAATTGAAATGTAATTTTTGTCCTTATCATACCTAGAAAATTGTTAAGTCGGAAACTTATGAACCTACCCTCGTATTGAATATCGTTGAGCTTTTCATTTATTTTAATTTTGAAATATCCGTGACTTGTAGCCTGCGATATAGTCTTACACTGTGGGAGTTAATTTCTCTCCGATTTCATTCTGACTCTCAATGATTGCTTTTTCATTATTACTTAAATAAGGGAAAGATATTAGGTAACAAATAAGAGTACTAATTCCAAAAAAAAGTATTTATAAGCATAAATGTTAATCGAAAGATGCTGTTTAAGAGCGTCGAGCATATGGCCGGGATATATGTCAGATTGTCTCATTTTTCTTGTTGGCTATATGAGGACATGCGTTGTCATGCAAGAACAACTTGCCTTGGGTGATGAGTCCTAGTCGCTTTCGTTTAATGACTTTATAAGTTACCTGAGAAATAGTAGAAGGCATTTATGATTTGTCCTTGAAGAAGCTGGATTGCTCCGTAATCCTAGAATATAAACAAAAACAGCAAGTTCGGCAAAATGCTTTATATATCTGCGTATATAAGATTGAAGAGTCACATAAATGAACAGGTTTCCGTACATTTGGAGTCGGTAGGGCCAATTTTATTTTTCTTGTATAGCCTGTTTTGGCTTCTGTTGCCTATTTTAAAGGTTAAAACTTTTTTTCTCTCTCTTTTGGATCATTATGCTTTTTTTCGCATTTTAAAAACACAAAGAATTTCAATATACCCAAGTAAAAAAACGTTATAAAATTTAATATCATATTCCCTTCATAAAACATCTATTGAGAATCTTGTTGTAATTTCTTTTCAAGCAGTCAAAACTTTCTCCTCAACCCATTCACTTAAGCTCTTTAAATAGCAGAACCTTCATTAGTGAAAAGAACACACGGTTACCTTGGACATACGAATACCAGGAAATAGAAAGCTAGTTTTGAATAGTCCTGACAAATGAACTTGTATCGATCCGCGCGAGACAATTCTAAGAAACTTGTAGTGGGGATAACTTCTCAGTTGCATGAACGTAACAATTGCAAGCGAGAAAGATGAGAACGATACATATAAGGAATATACCATCCCTACAATGTGCTCAATACTAAAGTAAGAGAGATACTAACCTGATTCCCCTATAAGCGCATAAACAGAAAACGAACTTGATCAGATTCGCCAGGACTATTGAAAACTATTTTACTTTGTCTTGATCAGCATTTCAATGATGTCCTGAAAGGTGAATATGCTGTTGTAACTGGTATATGTCCTTCCGAAATAGGATTTTTAAATATGCTCCAATCTATTCAGTGGAAATAGACGTTTTGCAATTGAAATATGTTCTCTCTGACAGCTGATTATGACAGTTGATACCTTGAAAAAACCTTGTTTTGCTTGTAACCAAGAAAAGTAAGCTAAAGTACTTTGGTTGTGTGATAAAGAAATTATCTTAAATGTTTATTTTCGTTAATAATTGTTTTCAATTTTAATAAAAGCCTATTTTAGTTATATTTTTACTCCCTATTTTCAGTATTTTAACTGCCTTTTTGGCTGCCAGTTTAGTCGAAATAAATGCCTGAATTTCCGAGCTCTAATTATAGTCACCACTTTGCAGGATACTTCCACTGCATTGACGCGAGCTTTGTCACTGGCAATGGTAAACGTGTGACCATTCGGGATAGCATATCATGTCCTTCATCGTATTAATGATTGAGATGTGGTAATGCCAGAACCATTTTTTTTCCCTCTCATTTTGTGTTGTGGGGTCAGCATGCATAGGCTTTGTGAAAACCTACCTGTCAAGCATTATGACGTCGGTCATGCCGTGTGAACACCAATAGCAGTAACTATAGTGTCTATAGTTACGCTTTTGTCTGCTAGGAGCGAGTCTTCAGCTTGTTGCAAATTATTTCTGTGGCAAACTCCGCTATATTTGTCTCTGATACGTGTCCGCCTTTCAGAGAACTTCTGCATCCAATTATATGTAACTTGACGTTACAGCCTCTCCTCGCCGTATATGGTAAGCATTTCTTCATGAATATTCTTTGATTCCCCACCTTTTCCCCACATAAATTGCACAACAGAGCGCCGCTTAGAGGTGCCGCCATCTTGCAACTGCTGTTTCGCTGTGTAAAACCCATTCATGCTGCCATCTAGTGACAATAGCCCCACGTATCTTATATAAACATGTAATATTCCACATTATTAGTAACTCATCTTACCCTTGTATATGATTAAGGTTACCTATATGTGACATTTTCCAAACCCATAGTTCAGCTGATTAATTTGAAAATAAAACACGCTAATTACGGCACAATCAGTAGTATATTTGTATATTTATATAGTTCAGTTCTGAAGACATATCATATTTACTTTGTTACAAGTTTGAAAAATGAGGTGTCTTTATTTTTACTTCCTGTTCATATTCTTTTTATACAAACTTGTTTTCGGTATTTTTTGTTTGCCTTATTTTTAAAATTTCCTTTTTTATTATACAGAGAGTAACAAAAAGGTACTTTGAGAAAACATTCCTTGCATATAGAGGGTGCAAATATGTTGTATGAACATGCCCGGAAATGTTTTATTTCCTTGGTAGATCCCTCTGTCTACAACTCTACTAACATTATCTTCCGTAAGGTCAGTATATTTATTCCAGCGATTCTCCAAGTTAATTATCCCTTCTTTCAGGCGGTTTTACGGATGAGCTGTAAAATACACCTCCACAGCTGCAATCTCTATTGATTAGATGAAAAACGTAGACCAGCGAGAAATAATTTGAACTTTTGGAACAAATGAAAGTCATGGGGAACCAAATCTGGGAAGTAGGGAGCATGCTTAAACAATACTTCAAATCTCTCACAGTTTTGTGATTCTAGTTGGTTTAAAATATTGTAGTAGTATTGCTAGTTACGATTTTGCCTTTCTGAAGATAATGTATTGGTAAGCTATCTTTAGAGTTCCAAAGAACTGATGTCATAAACTTTCCTGCAGATAGGACCTGATGTTGTCAACTTTGGCGCTAACAACCGACTTCTCTCCAGTACTTTGATTCTCATGCGTGATGGTGGATCCAACTCAATCCACAGCTACAAGTTGACGCTGTTAAAACGCTCCAAACATTGCGAATGCGCTTGATCCGCTGTTATCTTACGCATAACTTTTCCATATGCATTTCTTCCGTTAAACATAACTGCACATTTTTTTAAAAAGGGACAACACCGGTACTATCCCAACAACCACGAGTGGCATTTGTGGTGGACCAAGCGTCGCCTGGGCAGGTTTTCCCCGGGTACTCCGATATATTCCACAGTTGCTCCATCCCTCATGTTCATCTCCATCATTCAGCATAATGCAGACCGCAGAAATGTTGCTGTATCTTTTGGATACCTTCACCTAGGGCTGGCAGAGCCTGTTTATATAGAGCAGCTGATTTTTAATTATTGAAAATGTAAAAGATTTTTCATAAAAAATTATAAATTTGGTAAAAATTTCTTTTGCCGTTAAACCATCTTTTATAAAGAATTTATCACGGCATTTATTTATCTTTTACCCATTTTATGGAACACTCCGCTTAACATGTATGCTATAGATAACTGTATTAAATGAACTATGTAAAACAACGACTTGATATTTCATATGAATGCTTATGAAGATGTACAAATGTTTATAAAAATCTTGTTAATTGTATAGCTATCCATTGTCCAAGCCGAGAACAATTCAGATCACCTTCATAGTATTTCTAAAAAAAAAATAATTGTACAATGTCTCATTTTGGAACAAAAATTACGAAGTATGTAAAGCAGAACAACTAAAGGGCGTATGCCGGTGTGATACGCGAGCTCGAATGAATGGATAGTGTTTAACGCCCGTTTTTGCTACAGAGGCACCACAGGCGATGGACACTGATGATACATGAGATGAAATGATAAATTGGGGAAGAATTTATTTTAAAGAAGGAATCGTTCCAGGCCTAAGTTTTAGAGTACCTCCCCGGCATTTGCCATTTATGAAGACTGGGGAAAACCTGAAAAACACCTCAGTCAGGGAGGACGGTCCTGGCGGGATTCGAACCCCAGACCTCCCCCTCACGAGGCCGCGCCTTAACGACCTCGGCCACCCGTGGCGGACGCAAGCTCGAATGTCAGCATAGTTGTTCTGTGGCAATAACTCCACAAAGAACAGTAGCTTAATACGTACAGTAGGTAAACATCCACTTTTATCTCTGGTTAAATGGGATTGGGTGTTGTAACTATTCTTAACTTCTAAGTTCATCTTTGTTGTGGTCGTTCTGTATCACGTAGTCCCCTTGTTATGTTACTCCATTTCTGCACGTAGCACCGAACACGTAGTGTCTGTTCTGTTTGTTGACGAACCTCATTCCAGATACAGTAAAATGAGGTATTCAAATGCGAAAAATCAGAAGCTCATATGATCTATGGATTATCCGAAGGTGTATAGGGTCTTTGTGCTTGTATTGTGCAAGGCTGTCAGACAATACGAGATACTTCAGGGATACTCAGTGCATCAGGGAGTCCATGCGACGGCAGGTTGATAGATGTATCAGTGCTGAAGGAGGGCATTTTGAACATTTCATATAAATATATGTATTTGAACATTCTACTATATGATACAGGTATAGAAAAATGACTCTAACAAAGAAATAATGCATTTCTGGACCTGTGTTCACATTTTATTTTTATCGTGTATACGTCAAGAATGTTTCTGCAAAGTTTTGATATACATTATTGCTACACCCTGTATATATGTATATCTGTGAGTGTGTGTACTATAATTTGCTACAATGCAAATGTTTTCGCCATATTCACCGATTAGTAACTACAGAAGATCAATAATATACAGTCATTAAGCAACTGGAGTTTAATTTTAAAGTTTATGGAGATGCATGTCTAAGGAAACGACTATTTATGCAATTGGAGAAGAAAGTGATTCATTGCCTTACGAGTAAAATTTTACGACCAAGTCATAAGCGAGGTTGGAATGTCCATACGTAAAGCATATTGGTGCAATTATAGTTCATGTGATGAGCAAATTGATTGATACGGCCGGGACTTCTGCCAAAGGCAGTATTGCTATTTTATGACAACACCTGCTATTATATGGCTGTGCATACAGTGGAAACCCTAAATGATCTGAAATACGAGATATCCAAACATCCACAATACTGTCAGAAATTGCTGTTTAACTTGTTTGAACCTTAGAATCAACATTTGGAAATAAGACACGTTTACAGATGACAATGATATAAGGATACAGTTGCTTTTTTTCCTCCACGACATGGAGAAGCATGGGAAGTAACATAAAACAATTGCTATTGTCATATTGTAAAAATAATAAAATGCCTCTACTTTTAATGCCGTTACCACGTTATGGTAATGGTGGTAGTGTATTTATTTCAGGGCACTAATACAATGAAACTTCAACAGGAACACGGGCCCAGCTGATAGCACTTTTATTGTTTGATTTCATACAAGATATTAGATTAGACATTTCACAATAAATTATATTTCAAACATATATCTCACAATAAAATAAATTTAAACGCATTAAAGAAAAAAAAATAATTTTAGGAATGACACACACAGTTGGAGTATCTCTCACTCCCCTCTACGGTTGTCAATCCTTTCAGACATTCGCTGTTTGACTTTCATCAGCAATGTATCTAATTTCTTGAGCCTGATAATTTTCCTATGTTCGATCCTGTAAAGGATTGTGGTATATCCTCTTCATACCATTCTTCCGCACCTATATGTATTCGCATTTTCCCCTTCTCATAGATGGGGCAAAATTTTCCGCTCATAGTCGTCGGCCATTTTAATCTTAGACATGCGAGCTTCTGTCTATTGAGTTTGGCCTACGTTTTGTACTGCTCCATCCACCTTTCAGATGTTATCCCCCGATTGTATTTCCAGCTAAATCGCCTGCTGCCTATCCATATCCCTCAAGCTGTTCTTAATCCTCCTCCATACGCTCTTTATATTCCTCTAACCCGCTACCTAAATGGAGCCGAGCCTTCTCTTTTCCAGCCCCCTTTTTTAATTTGGATGTCCATGTGATATTCATTTCCATTCGTAGCTATTCATGCGCCCTAATTAATGTTTGGATTCCCATTAATAATTCATTACTCTGATTTTACACGATGTGAATACATGCAAGATATAGCATGTTAATATGAATGCAGATTTTCTATAAATTAGTTTGTTTTGAGGAAGAAGAGCCATGCGTTACAATTATGCTGATGATATATCATACTACTATATAATTTGACACTTCTAAATGTACATTTTAAAAATAAATGTATTGATTGTTCTAATTACTTCCCACTTATTGAAATTCGTTTTGCACATTTGCACTTATTTTTTGTAGTATTTGTCAACACTCGTATTGTGTAGCTTTCTGCTATTAACTAAAACAATTAACGTTTCTAAAATTCCCAAATAAATTAATCAGTAATCTACACGTAATTAATTACCTATGCTACTAAAACTACTCCGTATTTTATTAAGATAAATAATTAATTAACCAAGTACTGTGGACTTGCAATTCAAAGTGAAATAAGATAAGGCGTTTCCCTTTCTCTTGTGCTCTCTCCCAAATCTCCCCACTCCTCCCTTCCGGTGGCTTTCTGCACTTGCCTACTAAATAACCAAATAGTGGATTGGTACACAGCCTTTACTGTTTCTATAGCTTAAAGCCACAAACCTCAGCTCTACCCACGGTCTGACCACATGAACCGCAGTTCTTTATTGGATTCGAGCTGCAGCACATTCATAGCTCAACTGCACGGCGCTCCAGTTTAAACGAGGGCTGTTCAATAAAGAATGCTTATCTCGCCCTATAATTTAACTTTACAATATTTTATTAATGCGTAATGTGCACGTGGATTTAGATTCATTGTCACTTGTGACTTCCGCCTGTAAGTGATGTGCAAGTTGAAACATGTACAGTTCCATCTACATAAAAAGGTGACACGCGACGAACAATATGCTGTTCTGAAATTCTGTTTTCGTCTCAGATCTTCAGCTGAAACCTACGCAATGCTACAGGAAGCCTATGGATAAGTTGTTCTTTCCTCGGAGATGGTTTAAATGTTTAAAAAGGGGAAACAAAACGTTTTAAAGCAAGCTGAACCCATCGCACAATTTTGTACACTGCTGTCATTCGCACCGCCACGGGTGGCCGAGGTCGTTAGGGCGCGCACTCGCAAGCGCGAGGTCTGGGGTTCGAATCCCGCCAGGACCGTCCCTCCCTGTTTTTTTCGCGCTTTTCCTCAGTCCTCATAAATGGCAAATGCCGGGGAGGAACCCTAAACTTAGGCCTGGAACGTTTCCTTCCTTAAAAAACCATCCTTCCCAATTTATCATTTCATCTCATGTATCATCAGTGCCCACCGCTTGTGGTGCCTCAGTAGTAAAAACGGGCGTTAAACACTACTAAAAAAACTGCTGTCATTCTGAGTGATGATCGCCCAATAACATTTAAGAACTCTGCAGAATTTCTGGAAATTGCAGTTGGTACCACTAACGTTTGTAACTGAGCCACATTAATGTAATCGATACGCTCTATTCGCCGCCTAATGAATACTTAACACAACGGCACACAACCCATAAGAACACGTTTGTATTGTACTAACCTCCCCTCCGGCTCCCCGGCAGATTTCGGTCAGCTGGATCAAATACAATATTCTTTACAGAGAATCTTGGTACTACCTAAGTAGGCATGTTAATTGCAAAACAACTGATGCTGAAGTTCAGAAATACTTAAACCTGCTTCACGCGGAACCTCCGCATAGTCAAAAGACAGAAGTGTGCTGCGCCATTAGTGGTTTTGAAGAAACAACCGACAGTGTTAAGTGTGTGCAGAATATTTTGCTGCTCTTCTTCTGTGAAATATCTCTGATTGTCCTCTTGGTCCTCGATTTAACACCCTGCAATTTTTATCTTTGGGGATGAGACATTAAATGAATAAGTGTACAAGATATGTCATTAGATTAACAGAATAATAACATTCATGAAGAAATTTCTTCCATTTCTTAGGTGGAACTGCAGAAGCCAATAGTTCCATATGCCGATGTCAGAAATGTATGGTAAATGGAGAGAGATGGCGTTCTGACATCTTCTTGCTTGATAATGGTGAGTAAATGTAACTTTTAAGTGTTTAAGATTTAGTAATAACTTAAGCGACAATCATAGCTGCGGACTTTTTTTTAATGGTGTTTAACGCCCATTTTTACTACTGAGGGGCACCACAAAGGGTGGACACTGATGATTCATGAAATGAAATGATAAATCGGGAAAGGTTTTTTTTTTTTTTTTTTTTTTTTTAAAGAAAGGAGGCGTTCCGGCCAAAGTTTAGGAAACCTCTCCGGCATTTGCCATTGTAAGGACTGAGGACTCAGTCAGGAAGGACGGTCCTGGCGGGAATCGAACTCAGACCTCCCGCTCACGAGTCCTATCCTTAACGACCACGGTTCGCGGAGTTTCTGACTCCCATTTACCGGGTTACCAGCTTGAACCGACCGGCCGGCCGTTACGTGTGAAGCGGTTCAAAGAAAAACGCACCCATTATACATATGGTAATAGAAGAACTTCAGCAGTTCGAAATATAGCGATTACTAATCTTTGACTTTTTCTTAGTGTTTTATCATTTTCTGCTTTTCTACTTATTGTCATTTTAGTAATATTTGTAATAGTGTTGCATTATTTTTCATTTATATTGTTTGCACCTCTGATGTTGCTTTGAATTTGGCTTATTAATTTGAATTTGCTTTTACGTGTTTTGCTTTTGACTTCTTTACTATTTATCTGTTATTCATTTTATTTTGATTTCTTACTTTCTCTGTGATTTCTAATACACTTTATTGTTATTATTAAGCTTTTGTTATTTAATACTTATACTATAACATCTAACCAAGGCAATGCTATGAAATTTGGCCACAGAAGAACTCAAGCAGTTCGAAATATAGCTGCTACATCTGTGATTTTTTTTTTTGGTGTTTTATCCTTTTCTGCTTATTGTTTTTTACGTCGTTTTTCATATATATAAGGCAGTTCTTAAGTACATTAGTTTTATGGTTTAAATGCCATAATTTTATTGCTTATTTGTAAATGTTAACAATTTCAAAGAATAGAAACTCAAAAGAGATATTGCCAGACATTTACGAGAAAAAAAGTGAAATTATAACTGCCAGATCTCCTATGAACATTTCCTTCGCCACGTAAAAGAACCTCAAGCCCGAAAGAATAGGCCCATGAGCAAAATTTATCGGCCGTTTCACGCCCTGAATGAATGGGACGCTGATGACCTGAGATATTAAAGAGCGTCCGTAAATAAACCAAATCAACAACAACGAAAACAATACAAACAAAAATATCGATTGATTGCTCTCTGTTTCTCTCTGACAAAATATGCGTCAGTATTATTTTGATGTTCCAGCTGATAGAACTCCCATAATAAATAATTCTCGCTACTTTCATCCACGTATGGGGGTCAAGTAAGAAGTGAACTTTGACTTGAGATAACTCTATCGCATGCAAGACAGATAATGGTGCTCTCTTTCAAAGTATGAAATTGTTTTTTCTATACTTGTTTATCTTGCAGCACAAACTTAAAAAGTGTGTTTACTTTTTAATAATTTGCAACATTGTATACTTTTATGTCGCTGCTTTTGTGCCGAAATCGTTCAAATATTTAAAGAACATGTTTTATTAACGATTATATTTTAGATATTAACATTAGCAAAAATATCTAAACTTTAAGGGAACACCGAAATGAAATTTTGAATGGTTAAACCTAGAAACTGAATTTCCTATATATATTATTCAGGTTCATGGACAAACTTTCGCTTAATTGATAAACTTTTCAACATTGTTTTAAAAAATTTAATCAATTTTTTCAGCGATTCAAAACTACTACTAAAAATCTCCTTTCATAAAAGTTGGAAATCTTTCTGAAACTGTTTTTAAAATGTCCGAAATGTTGTCTTACATAAAATTTAGTAGCATGTCTTTTTAATTATTACTGTATGTAATTTAAAAATATATACAATAAAATGCAAAATCATGGAAAAATTAATAACTGAGTGTACTGAAAGTTTTTCAATCTATATTTTGTTTTTACGAGAAAAGGCCCGCTAATTTTTATGAAGCAAGATCTACGGAATGTATTAAAAAGTTTCAGGTATGCATTTAAAAAATTAGAAGTTTGTGGGTGCATACAAACATATTGCAAGTTTAAACCGAGTAAAAGATGTTTGGAATTTTGCATGAGAAGAAGTTAAAGGCCGAAAAATGGAGATTTAAAGAGCGCAGACATTTAAAACTTATTGCGAAACAATAGTTCCGACGGGCATAAGCGTATTTCAGGGAGGTTCTCTGGGGTTTAAAGTAATTTTAAAGAGAAAAAAAATGAAAGAAAGAAAGAAAAACTAAAGATTAATTTTTTTTAACAAAAAATGCAAAATTTTCACTTCGGTGTTCTCTTAAAATATTGTTCAGAGGCTGGGGACCCATATCGCTATAAAAAGAGAATTTCAATAAAATACTTTGACGAATTTTTCCATTAAATATATTAAACCTAGATGTATAATATTTCACAGAAACAATCACCTTTATATCATATAGTAATATAAAATAAATGAAAATTAAAAAAAATGTGAGGTCCATTGTTTTAATTATCCGTCCAATTTCACACGAAATCACCCATACGTACAAATACAATTTCAGAAAATGATGTTTTAGAAAGGTTTTTCTTTCATATAATAATAATAATAATAATAATAATAATAATAATAGCACAATAAAAGCAAAAAATAATAAACTCCTCACTTCTTGAGTTAAGAGATCGGGTGCATAATATTTTGCACATTATTTGCAAATAAAAAAATATCGGCGAGGTGGGGGGGGGGACATCTGCTAGCGGTTGACCAGAAAAGAAAACGAGTAGTCGCTTATACGCAGAATTTGTAGCTTTTTAATCAAAAGCCAAATAAATTCAGGAGATGATATGTGACAGTCGACGAAACATGAATGCCGGAAACCAAAGAGCAGTCAAAACGGTGGGTTGCAACCGCAGAAAGCGCTCCGGAGAAGATAAAAACAATCCCCTGGGCAGGATGAATGGCAGTGTGTGCTTTGGGATTGCCAAGGCGTCATTTTATTGTAATTTTTAATTTTTGAAAATGGACAGAAGCATGTGCAGTGAATATTTCGCTAACCTGCTGGAGAAACTAAAGAACGCAATCAAGAAGAATCGTCTTCATTTGGCGAAGAAAAAGTCGGTGTACAAGACTGCAATTGCGATCTCAATATTATTGGGCTTGAGGTAGGGAATCTTCCTCATCCTCCTATTCTCCAGATTAGGTTCTCTCAGACTACGTCCTGTTCCTCAACATGAAGAAATGCTAGAATGAAAGAAATTCGCATCAAATGATAAATTTGTTACCAAAACAAATGCAGAATTGAAGAAATTGTATTTTATAGGTGGGATAAACAAATTATAAAATTGCTGGAATAAGTGAAAGAAGAGTTAAGAAGTTAAGAAATAAAATTTTAAGTACCTCAACATTTGTATTGGAGACTCGGGTGGGTTTCCCTCCCATCGATAGTATAGTGGTTAGTATCCCCACTTGTCGACGAATTGAATCACGTACACACGCAGTTTCACACACTTGACCTTCTCTGGAGGTGAGAATCGTAAAGTTCCATTGTTTCAACTGCTGTTTTATTTCAGTAATGCCCCCATATTTCATTATTGATCACAAATCGGCGCGTTAATTCGGGAGTATGTGTCTGGAAACGGGCAGTCCAAACTTTGTTGAGAGATTTGTACCCTGATTCGCTTTTGATTCTGAATCAACAGGCCTCATCTTGCTGATAATTATTTCAAGCACAATTTTACCTTCAAAATGTAAAAACATTCGTTTTCCTGAACTCCCCAGAGCTTCAGCAATTGGACAACTTTAATCGGCGACCCTCCAGAAACATGTCGAGCACCTCAACAATATTTCTGTTGTAGTGACGAATTTGGGTCCCTGTATCGGTCATCTTCCAAGCTTTCAGGACTCGTACTGACTTGTAAACGGTTGAAAATGATGGTATAGCGTTCCTCAGAATGCTTGTCGTATCTGTAATAATTTCTGCAGCCGTACTTTTCTTTTTCAAGTAGTTAATGATGTTTGATATTTGTTATTTTTGCCGTGTGCATTGCAACAAACAGCTACGACGCTTCTTGACCAATCCACTGTTTCTAAGGAAAATGGCTGATTTGATATCAAAACTGTTTCGAAACTCTACTGCTGCAATGTGTGAGCATGCCGAAAAATTTTCAAATGATGTAGAACAGAATGCTCAAGAAAGGCTGCGTTTATAGTTTTTTTACTACCGTCGGAATAAATCCCAGTAAATGACTAAAATGCCCCAAGGATAAAAGCGATAAATTCCCCTCATTCTGCATTTGTATGAAATCTTTTGATCTCAAAAAACCTTCGTTTTACTCTCTTGACCTACATATTTGTTGCCTCTAGCGAATATATCTTGGTTCATGTAAATTCCACTATACTGTATATATGGTTCATTGACAATTGTATTTAACCGACTGCTTTTTATAAAAATATCTCGAGGCAGTACTTTCGCAACCAACAGCAATAGGCTTTTGAATTACAGAACAGTTTCTACTCGTGCTGGAAGCTTTATTCCATGCGCACGTTGCCAGCTTATAAATAAATAACTGTGCTTTTATGAAAGCGAGGTAAATGTACACGAAGGGAAAAAATATATATTACGTTATTCATTTTTTTTTTTTGTTTATACCCAGACTATAATGGTTTCCCCAATTTTCTTAACGTTATATATTTTACGATGGAGATTAGAAAAAGTTTCGGCCTTGAAAATAGGTGGCCATGCAATATATCAATAAGAAATATTAAGCCATTGTTTTAAATAGCGTATTTAATAAATAAAATGCATCATTGCAATAAAGCATTGTGCTCAAAAAGTAATATGGGTGTAGGAAGTGTATTCTCATGCATTTTCCTGTTCACTATTGATGGTTCGTAAAAACTGTAAAAATGGGGAGGATTGGTGATCTATGAATTCAAAATATAAAAGAAGCGGTATACGATATAACGCCACATATTGTAAAAACCAAAAAAAAGGTGATATTGAATCAATTTTCACAGTTTTGCGCCGAACTAAATTACGAGATTGAACAAACAATGAGCGATAAAGAAATTGAGTATCTTAAAGGACTAAGGTTATAATATAAACAAAGAATTGATCCATTGAACGACATGCCATTTAAAGCAGCAAGCGACAACCGAAACGCTAAAAGACGCAAATTTAGAAATTGAAAAAAAAAAAAAAAAATCACATTTTGAGATGAGGATATCCCAGAAAGACTTGAAAGGATTTTTTTTCTTTCTTTCTTTTTTCTTTTTCTTTCTTTCTTTCTTTCTTTCTTTCTTTCTTTCTTTCTTTTTTTTTTTTTTCATATTGCGGCTTAAGAGCTTGCCGGAGATGTGGAGAAACAGTAAATTGCTTGATGCATCATTTCAAAATGCAGGGCATCCAACTGAACGAATTGAATATAATCCAATTTTTACTAAGACAGCACAAGACGGAAGTCATAAAATATCAGACTCTAAATGGTTAGTTTACAATTCAAACATCGATAAATGTCCGGTATGAAATAAAAAAATACACCGATAAATTATTAGTAACCCCAAATTCCAGTTGGATAACTACCAGGTTTAAAAATATCCCAGTCGTAAGAAACGAAATCCTCAAATGAACAAAAGACACAGCAAAAATGCAGGTTTTGATGTGCAGTTCAGGAAAATCACGAATCGTTCTAATCTTCTTCAATTGTATCAAATTTAGCATAGACAGGAGCTCATGAAACTTAACAGCACACCAGATCAGTAAACACAGTCACACCAACATGGTGGAAAAATTAAGAGGAAGTGTTGGAACCCAAGAAAACATCCAAAATTAAACCCTAACCTTAAACTCACAACCTGATGCTTATTAATTACAACAATTTTACAATAAATTATTACAAGAAAAACTTTGAATAACACGATTAAAATTAAATAATAAATGAATAAGATTAAAATTGTAATTTTAACTTTAAATTTACTGTAAAATAAATAAATTACTATAAACTGTAATTATAACTTCAAATAATAATTTATTTTTAATTATTCATCAGATATCTTTGTAGTGCTTCTTAGAACAAAAACTAATAACAATACATTCTCTATCACCTCTGCTTCGTTTAGATTATGTCGCTGCCTCCCAAAAGAACACGAAATATGGCATAATTGATAAAAAATAGTAGTAAATGATGATTGCTATAATGATGTTATATTTTATTTTATTTCATTTAAATCTCCAGGTTCTTACCTGTCTTCAGAGAGATCAAACAGATAGGCCAGAGCAATAATTACATTAAAAGTACAAAAAATGGCATTCCAATTATCTTACCGAACCTCCCTCTTGCTTATCATTTTTCTAAGTTAATTTAACTGGCCTTTCAAACTTATGACAACAAACTTTCGTTAACCTCAATTAAATTACCGAATTATCAGCACTCATGGTATTACTGAAGATAAACTTTAATGTCGTGCAGCGATGAAATTATTTGCAAACGGTGGTTGAAAGTCAAAGAAAACTCATAACAAAATTATAATAGTTTTTCAGTATTTCACCTTCATTTTCAATGACTAAAAGTGGACTGTTGAGTTTAAACGTGGTCCTACCAGTCTTTAAGATGTCCAAAATGTGTAACAGCAGCAGAATTTACATGATATGGCATGAAATAATTTAATTTAGAAAAGGTTTGCTTGTGTGAAAAAATCGCACAATTGATTAAAGGGATTTAACAGCAATAGAATTATGAATCCATAATTACACGCCAGAAACGAAACAACAGTAAAAAAAAGTCGACAGAAATCGGTTTTTAGTGCCAAAGAAATTTTCTGTGCCACTTACTTAATCACCCTGCTTTTTATTTTCGATTTATGGCTATATCCACTGTCACTATACTGAGATATCTAACAGACCTCATTCAATTTTTTATGCCTTTTACAAACCTTAAAACTTTTTCTCCTTTCTTAATTTAAATTGCTTCGATTTCTTCAAAATGACCATCGCACCTACGCGTTTCATTATTCCATACCATGTTTCTGCACATCACTTGTTTATGTTTATTTACTTTGTCAGAGTGGCCAACTTAATATTACAATAGGGAGAAACAAGTGAATTTCTACGCGCCGCGCCACCTATTCAAGCGATGCCAGCGAATTAAACAAAGAATGAGGCTTGTTAACTTGAACGTAACCTAGGAACTGTATTTTAAGAACGAATAACAGTTTTGAAATATAACCCCTAGTTTTACTAGGGTCCCGGCAATTTGCTTGCGTTAGGTTAGGTTATATTAGGTGTTCTATAGTTTGCTTTAAAACTGCCTTAAATCAAAACTTGAGAGATGTCTTTTAGTACCATTTAATTTCGCTGCAACTTAGTGTATTTTCTGTTGTTTGTAAAGACACTGACGTCACAACCATACAAAGCTACTTTGCTTTCCTGCTGCCGAAGTTTGCTGTAAATTAAATCGTTTTTAAGAGATTGTGTAAGTGGGTTAATAGCTTTCGACTGATTCACATTTTGTCCTGACTAATTCTACTACCATTTTATGTAAGTTTTGCAACCTTATTGAGCTACTAATTGGTTATGTTTATCATAACTTGATAATACTACATTAATCGTTTTAAAGAACTATATAAAAAGGGTTGTGATGATAAAAAAACAAAAAGGTATTTTTCTTCAAGACAAATGTTTTATAGCATCTATCCTACTTCCCATGATTTTGCCCTCTCTGACTTGTTGGTTAGGAATTTAATCAAATTGCAAGTGTAGAGCAGTATTTTGCAGAACTTTAGGAAAACCTCTTCTGAGACAGGATAATGACACTAGAGCAGCTCTTGGAGAAAATGTATTAGCCTTAAGGGAGTTTATGTTGAAAAATAAAATTTAAATGTTCCTTTTCATACTCCATTTGTGCCTAATGTGATTTATTGCAGTTATGGCTATTTTCCAACTGTGATGGAAGACCCAAACATTGCTTACTAATATACATATTAATTTTTGAACTAAATATATTAAAAATATTGCAGTATTTAATTGCGTTACTTTTCCCCAGACACAGCGTTTAAATTTCCACCTCTGCAATCAGATATGCATTTAATGACATCAACTAAAATTAATCTATCTATCCACGAAGGAAAATTATTAGGTGTGGGCTAAAACGATTATCGATGTGTTTACTCTTTTGTTTTCAAAATGTCACCCATGGAAATAGAGTCGTTTATGGCTTAATATTTAGGTGACTTAGAGCATTCAAATATATCACAAAACTTTGTTTGCAACTTACATTAATTTAACGTTTAACCCCTCCCCATGGTTTGTGCATACTTTAAAAGTTCTATTGAAATTAAACAATGCAATTTATAATGCAGAGTTATTTCCAATTTGTTTCAATTTGGCTTCCATTGTCATTAAAATTAGTTCAGGTTACATTTGTTTAATTTAATTTAATTTAATTTAAATTGAGATTCATTATTATGCAAGTTATTTTGTTTAGCTGCTAAATAAATAGCATGTTATTTTAAAATGTCATTTTACACTTTGTTGCTTTTGCAAATGAGTGAGGTTTTTGCGCTAGAGAAAAATAAACCATAGAAAGGTGAAACCAAATGTTTCATTGGCTGGGCCAGTCTATTCCTGTACAATTGCCAACCACACTGTACACACTTCAGTTTGTTGGTGATATTTAAGCGATCGCATGGTTGCTATTGATCCAAACGGGCACCAGTTGTAGCACTGAGCAAATTGTTAAAGAATGTGGCTTTGTAATGGGGGTTGCAGTATATCCTTGGTGTTAAACAAATACCTACTTCAGTTCCAAGATTTACCAGGACAGCCTCGCAAAACTACAAAAAATTAGTCAAGTAGGAGATGTGTAAATTAAGCGAATTCCTCACCAACTTGAATAACTTTAAAAATGAGCATAAAATACAAATCATGACTTTATTAATTACTGAAATAAAAGTTTTAGCATTAATGTGTGGTATTAGCGAAACAAAATTGGAATTGTTGTAACCTAAAGTATCACAGAAGAAAAACCACTTTGTTGTTGTTAATATTATTAAACCATAAAAATTAATGATATACTATTAAATGAAACATATAAAACCATTCATAGATAAGGTTACATTGTCTGGGTATTTTTAAACGAAACAATGGTTATTAACTGAGCGCTTGATATCCTTACATTCACTAAAATAGGGGGAAATAACAGAAAGTTTCTAATTACATTGTGTATTTAAAAAAATGATGTTCATGTGTTTCAATGAAATAAAAACATGTCACTATTTAAAAGCAATTACAATGTACTAAGCAAATATACGCAATCAACAATATATAATCGAAAGTTTCATCTATTTTCATTGGGTTGAAATTTAATTTCTATTTTATTGTGGTAAAACACTTAACGAAAACGTTTTCTAAATGTTATTACAGAGTGCTCTTACATACAAATATGTCTTAAACATATATTATATTAACATTTAACAGTTGCTATTTTCACGACGATGCTTTTATTAAATTTAAATATATGCAAAGTTATAAATACAGTTTGTTTGCTGATTTAATTTCTTTTATTTTAAAACATTTGGGAGAAAAATGAACGCAAGAGGGCTTTTTAAATTTCAGTTTTAAATTATACTTCTGCTCTTAAAGGTCTGATCTCCCCAAATTTCAGAAACTATTTTTCTTATTTTATTTAAATGCAAATAGAGCGTTTTTAAATTTTGGGTTTCACGTAAATCCCTACTCTTAACGATTCGATTTCCCTGGTTTTCAGAAACTTTTTTCTTGTTTTATTTCAATTGCATATACCGAGTTTCTTTAAAAAAAATTAAAACTGTGGCCGCTGGAGTGATTTTTAAATTTCGCTGTTACTCCCACACGGTTTTCAAGTATATATTCCTCCTAATTGCACATTTAGCCTGATTTTCAGAAACTATTTTTATTAATTCATTTTAACGAAAAATTTCGAGTTTAGTCAAGAAACAAACAAAAATTTCTGTCGCTAAACTATTTTTAAATTTTTTTTAAAAAAAATTGCTTTTGGTTAACCCCCAACCCCAATGATCCAATTTCACTGGTTAACGAACTCGACGAATCCTTTGTCAATTGATGGTTATATGCGAATTTTCGTTGAGAAAAAACAAAATTGCGATCGATAGAGCGCTAATAGACATAATCATTGTCATTTTCGGTGGAGATTTGAATAACTTTTTCAAAAATCATTTCATACGTACAACCGCATTGGCTTCATTCCTTAGGAATTCCCTAAAAGTTACTATAAGTTTATTATAATTTCCATTAAAAGAAACAGTTTTAAATGTAAGTCACAAATATTAGGTTTATGCAAGTACGTAGTGTTTTAGTTTGTCATCACAACACTGCTTGTCGCTTGTTATTCGTTTATTTTGAGCGGTGTGCTTGTAAATACGCCTTAAGTTTTGCATATTTGAAGACTATTTTAGGGTTTTTTGTGCGAAATATGTATTGAAAAAAAAAAAGAATACTTCCGACAAATTCTTCTTTTTGAATTTATTACAGGAGCAAAAGCAGTGGGCGACTCGAAACATTTGTGCCTTCCACGGGAGAATCGTTCTGTCATTTCATAGAGGGCCACTGAGCGATTAGGGACGTTCAGGAAGACCATTAGGTTTTGACAAGACTTTTTGAACTTTTTAATCTGTGATTATGCACGTCACTAAACCCGAGAATTAGCAGATGTGATTAATTGTAACCAGTCAAGCATCTTGCAACATTTGCGTTCCATGGGCAAGGTTAAAAAATCCGGTGTATGGATACTGCACTCTTTCAGTGAAAATCAATGAGTCACTAATTCTGCTTACTTGTGAAAAACAGCCACCATTCCTATCTAAGATTGTTACTGGTAACGAAAAACGGTGTCTTTGTATCAACATTAAAAAAGGAAGAAATGGCAGAGTCCTAATACAAAAAATCAACTCTCCGTGCATGATGTTACACTTCTTGTGGAATAAGGCAGATGTCTATTGTTTCCCAGGAATGTAACCATAACTGCTGAAATTTATTGTCAGCAACTCGGAAGTCTTGCGGCTGCAATTGAAAATTGGTTTCTTGCACCCTCAGACTTGCATCTTTCTCTTTCTCTATCCAGCAATCTTCGAGGAAATTCAAGATGCTTTACAAGCTTGTCTTGAAGACTTCTTCAGTTCCAAACCAGCAGATTTCTTCAGACGTGGAATCGGAAAACTGTCCCAGCGTTGGGAGAGAGTCAGAGATAAGTGATTAGTACTAATGATTCATTTCTTTGTGCTGTTCATCTCAAAAATGAATAAGAAGATTGTATCGATTGCAACAGTAAAAACAAAACGTTCAGTAACTGATCTGAAGGAGCATATAGCAGTAAGAAGCCATTCGTAAAACCTATCACTATAAGGAGCAGACTTCAGTTGGTTATACAACGTCGACATTGAACCCTCGGTGGAACTACTTTTCGAATTGATGAGTACAAATCAGGGGAAGAATATATTACCGCCATTGATCCAATCTCTTCTGGTTTGGGGATGTTTTACTGGGAATGAAGTTTGTGATATTGTGAAACTGAAGATATATCAGAAATAGTATCATAAAATTCTTCGGAGCCACGAAATAACAATCTAGATTACATATAGTAGGGAAAGGTTTAACTTTGCAGCAAGGTAACAACTGCATCTAAAGAAAAGTCCGTCACACAGGACCTGTATAACAAGTTGAATTCGTGAAGGTATTGCAGAGCGCTAGAGCAAAATAATTGGTGCCGTTAGAGCGTTTTTTAAATTTCGGTTTTCAGCTCTACCCAGGCTCCTAATAGCTCGATTTCCCTGATTTTCCGCAACTATTTTCCTTACTTTATTTAAATGGTATGTACAGAGTTTCGTGGTGACAAATCAAATATTAGTACCCTGAGAGCGCTTTTTAAAATTTTGGTTTTAGGTAAATCTCTACTTCTAATATAATATCAATGGCATATTCCGAATTTCTTTGAAAAAAAAAAATTGCGGCCTCTAGAGCGATTTTTAAATTACGGTTTTCAGGTATGCATCCCCTCCTAATGATTCGACTTTTTAGATTTTCATAAGCTGTTTTCTTATTTTATTTAAATTATGTATATCGAATTTCGTTGCGAAAAGCAAATATTGGTGCCTTTAGGTAAACACTCATTGCTAATAGTTTGATTTCGATAATTTTAGTAATAATTTTATGTTTTGTTATTTCAATGGAATATACCGCGTTTCGTTGAGAAAAAACAAAAATTGCAGTTGCTACAGCGATTTTCCCCAATGGTTTAATTTTGCTGGTTAACGAATTCGATGACTCGAACGTTCCCTGAGAGTTTCTTAGACAATTTTTAAATCCAAGATTGGACAATCTAGTGAAAAGAACATTTACTTTTGATCTTCATCATTTAATAAACTCTGTGTTAATTTATTCGGCGATAGCTTGAAAACCACATGGTTTATTAATATTAATGAGCTTTGATGTATCTTCTCCCCTAATTTCATTTCCTTGGCACATAAAATATCAACACTGTTTGGATACTGAGCCAATCTTCACCTTATGGTAAATTTGCTTTCAAAATCACGAGGAAATCTTAGCATTTTTCCTTCTGTCCCTGATTGGAAATCTCGTGTCTTCCTATCTCCACGAAATTTCATTTGTTTTTTTTTCCGAGATGCAGAAAACAAGAAAACTTTATTAATTTGTACAATCGCTTTAAGAATATGTTATGTTTATTTATAACTACAATTGCTGCTTCGATAGCGTATATTAATTGAGGGAAAATTTAAGTCCCTTACTGTGCTACTAAGAAAGCTGGAGTCACGCCTTCCCTTTTCAAATTTATAAATTTTATATGTTGATGAGCTTAATTTGATTCCGGTTATAAATGTCGGATAAAACAATAAAACATAGAATTGTTTATTTATTTATTTTATATTAATAAGCCCGGACAACATGATAAACAATTCACTGTTACTTCAGGGCATGACCAACAGTGAATCTGATGGCACTGATTCCGGACTATAAGGGAGATGTTATTTGTGGCAATTACTTTTGTCCAAGCACTATAGTTTATATTGATTAGAATGCTTTACATTTGCAGCTATAGAGTTTAATATTTTGTGCGCTTTGATTTGTATACTTTGGTAATAAAACGTTTAATAGTTTTAAATTTTCTTTTGACACAAGTAGGAGGCATTGACGAGCACTTTATTTTTAAAAAATTGATTAGAAGATAAGTTAATTGATTAGAAGGAGATAATCTCTAGTCACTAACTCAAGAGGTTCCCAACTGGTGTGCCGCGGCATCAACGACCAGGGGTGCCGTGAAATATTCTAGGAATAATCAAAAATAAGTAGGGGCTATTTAAAACGTAAATATTAAATTACTGGTATTGGTGATGATGAAGAAGAAGACGAATCATTAGTTGATTTCAGTTTCATCTCAGGTGTCCAACACAAGGATTAATAAAAAGAGACGGCCTCAGAAATTTAACTTTTATTTTATGTAATTTCGGGAAACTTTCCTTGTTGAGAAAATAGTAATATCGTATATAAAGATAATATTTATTATAATATCCAAAAACAGAACACGCTGGCATATTGATCACATTTAAAACCATATTGTACAACAATACCAAGAATAACTAAGCTTCAATATATTGAAACTCAGCAACAATGAAATCACTCATACCACGCAAACTCAACAAAGACAGTAAAATACAAAGCAAGAAATAGACTGCTGAGCCTTGAGGATATGCGTGTTTCGTCATCAACTGCTAGGCCTGATATCAAACATTTGTGTTCTCAGCATCAATCACAAATCCCACATTAATAAGACAACCTTTATTTTAATGATTTACAACTACATGCTACTTCTCTGTTTTTGAAATTGTTTTTGTTTAATTTAATAATTCATAGTCATTAAATTTTTGTATGATATACTGGGCACAAATTTTATATTAAATTGTTATTAAAAACGAACTATATTCTTGTGTTGGTTATGGTGCGTTTATTTGAACATAGTGTAACACAGTATCACTATAAAAGTTGAAATTATAAATAATTTAACATGTTTCTATTTTAAAAAATCTAACGGGTGCCCCGAATTTCTAATCTCATTCCCAAGGGTGCCGCGAACGCAAAAAGGTTGGGAATCACTGTAGTAACTGTTGCTTCGCATTGCACAAATATGCCCCTAAAGACTCGGATCTTGAAATCATTTCTTGATTTTAAGATCCGAGTGTTTAAAGCGTTACTATACATACATCAGTATTAAGGAGCATGGGAAATAGCTAATATGGGTATAAGTTTCAGGTTAGAATACTTTATTAAGTAAGTGTTTGTGAAAAAAGTGTAAACAGTCATTTTTAAAGCACTAGAAAAGAAATTTGACAATAAAGAGAATGTTGCGGCATAAAAGAAGTATAAGACCTTAATATATTTTTGTGAAGTGAACATTTCATTGGCAATGTCATTTCTTCTTTTCAGATATCGCAAAAAATTACCATAAATATGTAAATTGATTACCTTTTTTGTAAATCTGAAAGTTTATTTTATAAAGGTAATTTGCAGCGATATTTTTCTAAATGAACTAGCCATACTGCATCACTTCTGGTCTCAATTGGTAGATTTCATGTAATTATGTCATTTTATACATTTTTTTTAAAAATATAGTTACTACAGGATAATTTCAATTAAGTGGTTGTGATTTTATGTAAAATATCCAATTCTAACAAGGTTTGCGGACAAAAACTTCATGATTCCATTAACATAAAAGCGTAACAAAAATTCAAGCACGAAAATGGCATAGAAAACATAAAAACTTTGTTGGGGTGAATGAAAGGGGAGACCCGTCTGTTAAGGGCAACCGCAGTGCTAACTCACCGAGTACGGTGCCGGAGAAAATCAGCAGAGCTATAGGCACCATTGCTTACGTCACGGGAATGGTCAACACCTTCACTCGACACGTCACATCGTTGCCGCTTCACTTCACACCCGCACTACAGGTTGCCTACTCCCATACTGGGACGGTTTGAAAGCCACCACGCTTCTCAGAGCGCCGCGCTTGCGCAGAAGCGGTCACGCATCGCAACTGCTGAGCACTCATACATCCGCACTACAGCCCGTCCATTCCCTCACTGCGGCCCAAACGGCTATCAAACAGCGTGGGCCCTCATCTCGCGCCTGCGCAAGTGCTTCTTCAAGGCCACTTGCCAGTCATCATATACAATGCGATTACAGCAAAACTGTGTCGCTGAATATCATAGTCCCATGTCATTTCTTAGATACAAATTATTTTTGACACTTCTGGAGTAATTTCAAGTCTGTGTAACTTAATCTTATTGCCTCGAGTGGGGCTTATCTGTCATTGTCGAGTAGGCACGGAGGCAATTGTTGCAAATCGTACTATTCAGCGCATTGTTGAAGATATCTTAGAAGGATAGGATCTGCTACCTATGCCGATTATTAGCTCTTATCAATTTCACATTTCTTCTCTTTGACCGGTGTGATAAAACAATGTATAGAAAGAACTAAAAAAAAATTAAACAATACAGTTTAGCACATCAAAACGCAGAGAAGCGAAATAATCACAACCAGATAAAACAAACTTAATACAAGAAAGTTACCCCAAATGAAGACAAAATAGAACAGGACAACAAATTCGCTCCAAATACTTGAAACAGCATTTTAATTATAACATAATTTTAAGTTAAAGACTACCAAAGGTGTTTTATGGTTTTATTGACTGTGAGAAAGAATTCCTTACTTATTTGCTTAAAACACAAAAAGTATATAAAAGTGTGTAGAAAGTATATAAAAGGAAGTTTCTAAGGTTTAACTCACAGTGAAACTTTCGTAAAATACAATTTCCAAAAACATAGTAAAGGAAGTTTTCATGGTTTCATTCACAATAGGAAAGCATTTTTATTTTCTTACTTCCAAAATTAAAAAAATATATATATATATATATATATATATATATAAAACAATAAAGTACTCACTTATCATTATAACAGTTCAGTTAGAACATGGCTAGACAGCGGACAAACTCATCTTCTTACATAATTATTTAGGCTTTCACGGCCGGCGTTAATCCAATAAAATAATGTTTCCGGGCTTGTTGGCCGTGTACATAAGGCATGGATGTCGGTTTTGGATGACACAAAAATCAAGCCTTACAACCAGCAGTATCTATTACGTCATCAGGACCGGTGCCCTACTGCGATTGGCGGGATAGCAGCCAATGAAAAGGAAGGGGGCGGTGCTCCGTACCTAGATATATTAGACGGGGCTGCCACAAGCGTCAGTTATTATTGTTAGTTATTATTGTATTATTTAAACTAGATAAGCAACAAACATAATGTTCTAGTAAACTAGTGAATGCATGCCTTCAAAATACTCACAATGCAACTATTCTCATGGGAGCGTCAGAGCGCCCATGCATGGGTTACATATGACAATTTGTAGAAAAATCTGTATAAATTTGTATGACATGTAAATTATGACCTGTAAGGCTGTACTATAACAGCCAAAAAGGCACCCAATTCAATAAATAATCCGCAATCTGCAATCTGCAAGCGTCACTTGAGCTACAACAACGAGAGATGATAGTCATTCCTCTGAAGATGCCCGGCGGAGTCACGGGCGAAACGTCAGGTGTGTTTACAGCCTTTGGACTAAGGCCAACAAGCCCGGAAATATTATTTCATCTTCTTACATCTGCATATATTATAAACATTTTTATTCACAAATCAGAAATACAGAGATGAAATCAAGGTGTCAAGTAAACACCATAATATTCACATTAGATCATTAGGTTCATTGCATTGTAAAGCAATTAATGGTACATTATCAACTCTATACAAACAAAAGGTATGACTCGAAACTTTCTAAAAAGTTTATCTTCATTACAGGAGCAATATTTTGTAATCACTAATTCACTTTTAATTGTTTCTGTTTTTTCCTCATTCAACATATAATATATAATTTTAAATATCTTAATTAATTAATTTTTATATTATATATTTTGTATGATATTCCATTTGGGCTGTTTTTTAATCCCGAGGACGTACGTATAGCTTTTAATCATTTTAATAATCTTCAAAAAAACACAATTAAATCCACCTTCAAAACCAACATTACATTAACAACCCATAATAAATCAAATTTATTGTATTCCATTATTCAAGATAACCAGAGGCAGATTTGGTATAAGGGGGACCTAATTATTAAAAAAAGTTGATAATATGGAGGATTGACAATGTAGTGTGAGGGTACATATTGTTGACTACGTAGAACACTCCATAGGTACATTGTTCCATGTGACAGTTGCATGTTTGAACTTGAGTGAAAACTTTATGCGCATAAGTGAATGCTTTAGGTTTCAACAGTTTTTTTTTTATAGTATGGAAGCTTGGAGATCAGAGAGAGAGGACGCTACACCTTAGACTCCAGGATGGGCCATATTGACGACGGTCAACACGAGAGTAAGTAATTATTATTTATATTATTAAAAGGATATAGTTGAATTTAAGTATGTGTGTATATATAAATGTATTTTTTTAAATGATGAAAGCTAGCTCCGTGCTTGGTGATGAAGATCGAGAAATAAGCGGGTAGCTCTTTAATAGGCCGCGACAATATAAAAAAATGGCTGAAACATTAAAACAATCCCATCGTCTTACCTACGACAAGAATAATCCCGCGTTTACTTTCTTCCAAACAGCACCTGGGTTTAAAATAGTTTATCTCGGGGCCTCCATAGTATTATCCATAATAAGAAAATTTGCTCAAGGTCAGAATTAACAAACTATAGTTGAACGCTGGGAAAGAAAATAACTTTTGAGATAAGAACAACTACCAGGGAGCCCGTTTCATGCAGCATATTAATAATAACAACAAGGATAAAACGGTGCCTTCCCAGTCCCCTAGCCAAAATTCGAAAGATTTTCACCTCACGGCAAATCACGATCAACTACTCGATATTAACGAAAAGTACCCTAATCGGGAGGATGGAGCCACCTAAAAAGATGTACATCTTAGGCAAGAAAAGAGGGAGTAGATAAGGAGAAAAAAACAAAATGAATTACATGGTGACGGATCAACGGCAGTGTTATCGATCCAGTAATCAATACTTATGCCTCATTAAGCAAGTACCGAAACGGGTGCCGGAGGTTGTTGCGTTTTTTTCAGTCCTTGCTTCTGATATTTGTGAACCACCTTCATAGCACCAGATTTGCTACCATTGTTTTGTTTCCCAGTTATAATGAAAATCCAAGTTTCCTCTACATTTAAATACCAGGGTCACGCTAAAAGGTTTCAGAATGCGCAATACGCAATTGTGATAAGAAAATGCAGGTTTTCCTAGCTTTAGATTGAAGTTTAGAATGAAACAAGTGGAAATCTGAGCGCGCTTCAACAATTTGTGGTGTCAGCAAGTGTATGTGTACGCGGGTGTTGCTGCGCCAGATGCTAGAACGTATCTCAAGCGAGAACATTTCCGGCTATTATTTTATACGACTTTAAAGTAGGTTTAGAGGAGAGGGAATGTTTTGAAAGCTAGCATTGTGGATTTGGGGATTTTTGCCCTTCGCAATTGTATATTTTAGAAGAGGAAGGGACTCGCTCGATGATGAAAACCGCGCAGGACGGCCTTCTACAACAGCAACGGTTGAAAATGTGATGAAAGCATCCGCCTCAAAAAAAAGTGAGACGAGGTAGAAGTATTGGCAAGAAGACGATATGTTCCTTCCTAATGGTCATATTGTGACAATTCCACTTAGGGAATAAAATACCGCCCCTGCCAGATGGTACACCACAAAATGGCTGCCTTTAGTCTTCAATGGACTGGAAACAAAGCATGCTAAGATATTGTCTCTGTCCACGCACTAGAAACAACCCAATTTCTGCAGGAGTCAAGAGTTTGCCCCATCTTCCCTACAGCCCAGATCTTCCTAAAGCCCTCGATTATATAGGCATGGACATTTCACTCCCCATAAAACTACGTGTTAAGTTTCTGTCGTTTTACTCGATTGTCATACAGTCAATTCCTAAAATATTTGTGTTATACTGTTGTATGATACTTTCTGTGTCTGCTCATGTTCTTATTTTTGTATTAGAAGACCTAGGTCAGACAGAAAATGCAAACTTTTGAGACTATGTCAGTTATAGTTACGGCACTTTCGCGTAGTACCGCATCCTAACTCAGCGGCCAATGACAGGTCATTTGCCGGCAGAGGTAAAGGCTGTCATCGGTTAAAACAGAAATCGCAATATTAAACATTGGCCTTATTAATTACATCATTTAACACGTGAAACTTAAAATAAGAATTTCTCGTTTTATTTTGATATTCGCTATTTAAATTATTTGTTGTAATGCATTTATTATATCAGTGTTGACATAAACTGTATAAGGCCTATAGTTAACCTGTCAGTTAAGAATGAATTATAAGAATTAGAGGGCTTCCTATCAAATTCAATTTAGAACAAAAATTTTATGTAGTTTTAACATTTCTCTGATATAAATTGGTCCAATGAGAATGACTATGACAACCAGAAACCGATATTTTTAATTGCTGTGTGAAAACAAGAGATAAACAAACTAAATAATGTGCCTGAAAATTTAAACTATTCATAATCCATAGATATGCATTTTCTGTTTTTTTTTTTTTTTTTTTTTTTGTTTTTTTTTCCTTCCAATTATGAACGTGCATTTAGCTATCTAACAGTAGCATGTTGCAATTTTTAAATTATTTTTTCTGCTATAATGACATTGCAAATGAAGTACATGGCTGTGGCAAACTATTTTTATGTAAAAAAATTCAAAACATCCTCACAAATTACACACATTCATCTAAAGTTTGAAAGCTATGGCAAATGTATTCGAGAATAAACGCAGAGTATACTGTAATACAATAATAATATTGTATGTATAATACACTTAGTAATAGTCACTGCTAAATACAACGTAGCCTGTTGACAAATATTTTATTACATTACATAAGTTATTTTGAATGCAGTTAACATGTCAAATTAAACCTTGAATGCGATATAACGTAACGCCTTTCTTTCCTTGAGTTGTACAACCAAATGCACAACACCCAGACATATTAACTAAATTAAAATAAAAGTTTGAAAATGTTCTCCATGTAAGCATATGGCACAACACACAGACATCACCCCAAAATGGCGGTTGATGCTGGCGAACCAATCACAGAACTTGGTTGTCGGCTAAATCCGCTGCCGTTCAACATCATCCTTAGTGGTTGCGTACAAATATTGTATTAACACCCTATCGTTGTTCAGCATTTACAAAATGGCTTGAACGGATGAAACGCAATGGAGAATACTTTGAAAGGATGCAATGATCAGATCTAATTTATTAACATTTTATTGCATACATCCTCAACTTATAGAGTAAATTCCGCCCAACAATGTCTGCATTTCAGGTATCTTTCAGCAATGAAGGGAGCAACACTCTAGTTCAAAAAGGCTGCATATTTTGAGGCAGAGTCATAGTGCATCTGATTGCGTACTAGAATGAGGGCATGATCTGTTCATTTGTTTCAATAATTCGTCATGTTTCCATCAATTAATCTTCATGTTTTTGTGGGGAAATCGTTCAACAATTCATAAAACATAATTTCTTCTAATTTAATGAATTAAAGACACTATTTTTCAAATCATTAAATTTGGCAAGATTGAGCTTTCTTTTTTACAGGGTTCAAGATATTTTAAAGTATTTTGGCAAATGTTTGCATGAAAACTATTACTAGAATTTCGTATTTCACAAAACATTCCTCTATATGTTATAGAAGTGTAAACACGAGGCAATTTTTTTCCCCTATATTTCCACCTGATTTTACTTGGAATTTTTCGTAAAGGTCTATGAAAAACAGTTTTGGGCAATAAGATAATCCAACACAACTTGTTGATAATTATATGATAATTATATATAGGTAGATAGGAAATATTAAGAATTGCATGAACACACATCAATTTCAGGCCATGAATCCGGCATAGAACTCCAACGATATGTTTAGTTAAGGAGACAGATAAAATACAGAGCTTCCTTTGTGCCCGTAGAGTAAGGAAAGACTTGCCGGTTAATTAATTTGGAATTGACTGGCGGGTCAAATCGAAGCCCCTCTATTTAGGATTCTGTGCAGAGGCCCAATTTTCCGCTACTGTTGGCAAGCTTGCTGCATCATTAGAATAATACTGTCCCACACAAATTAGTTTCGAAAACCAATTTTGCCTCTAAATGTGGCGCATTGAGGGAATACGATGGTTCCATTCCCTGGATGGATTGCGAGCTGTATCACTTGCATTTTAACAGTGCTGTGTTGCAGTTAAATGGCCAATTCAACAGAGCTACTGTTGAAAGCTAAACATTTGCGTTCCCACTCTAAAAAGGTTGTCCTTTGAGTCGTATTTATTACAATACGTGTAACGATATTAAACGCTTCACTAACACAATATCCGTGTGGGATTTCAATTCAGCCACATCTTTTTTCATTTTTTTTTTTTTTTGACTGCGTACATGTGCATGGAAGTTCTCAATGGCCATAAAAAGATAGAATGGTAACCTCATTTTATGCAATGTCTCAGTGTAACGTTTTTATACTGTAGATCCCATAATCGGAAAGTGTGTCGTATTTTTGAGAGTATTCAATCTAGTCGTGAACTTTTGGACAGTTTTCGAAGTACTAGACAGTCCAGTCATACGAGGGAGAAGTCCTAAATCATGGCTATATTTTTTTTTCTCGCAAACAATCTAAGATATACGATTGAAAGTATATGACATCTACTGCCGAGGGGTGAGGTCAACATAATGCTGGATATAGGTGGCCCTCGTAAGGAAGAAGTAAAGCCAGTCAACTGACATCGTTGGTTCTTTATGGCGTGAGCAAAAGTTGTACACAACTACTTACAAGGGTTGCCAATTCGTCACAGGACGGTCTCCAAGGTCCCACGGTGTTTAACAGCCTTCGAAGTAGTCTCCAAGTGCATCAATGGTTCGTTGCCAGTAATGTGGAAGGCGCTGAATACCATCTGCTGCATTTGAGTTGCTAACGTGAGCCACCTCGCTTCGAAATGCTGTCAAATATCCGCTTTCGTCCGTTATGGTTGTTTCATTTTGAAGATGAGATCATAATTATAGGGACTAGATTGGGCAAATATGGTAGGTGTGGAAGAACTTCTCAGCCGTGCTGCTGTAAAAGAACTTGACGCTGATATTTCTATGCCTGTAGCCATTGAAGTATTCCTCAGTTCTCTGCTATTAGCTTTTTGGTTTTCTTACACCTCTGCCTCCAACTTATTTTTCGATCACATTTCTCTCTTCGCTGTGTCTGTTTCTGTTTACATTAATTTTAATTCTACTCAAAGATTTTTGAGAAAATGTTAGCCTCTTTGTTATTTCTTGTTGTATATACCGTCCTTTTGCATTCAATGTTTTTGTGATACCAATTTTTCTTGGTAACAAGCCATCTCAAATTTCTTATATTGCACTAAGAAAATATAGATCTAAATGCTTGAATATAATGTGAATAAGACTACAACAAAATAAAGCCAAAGTCACTGAAGATAAATCTTTAAAATATTCAAGAAACTGTGGTTAAGCACTTATTAAATATGGATTCGTAACAACATATGTAAGAAAACACCCTACACATCATCTTAAAATGTCCCTGAATGATTCTTACATACACTTATAACAGGTCATCGACTAGTTCCCCCGCACAGGAAATCTGCCCACCGTTTGGACTTTGTGTTTGACTATACGTTCAGCGCGCTGTCAGTGCTACCCCCTAATTCGCTTTTCTAGTGAAATCTCGGATACATAATGGCTGCGGAGCGACTTCTCGATGATTCTTTACATTGTTACCTGCAATTTTATCTCTCATAAGGAAATATGATAACTTTTGTGATTGAAATTAAGTTTTGTGTAATAATTTGGCCACCTCTGTATGTTAAAGTTTCTATTATTAGAATATCTATTATAAATCTGACAATGTGTATAGCGATTTTATTAAATGACTCAGCGAAACGCACTTCCATTATCACTAGTACGACATTAGGAATAAATCAATGTATTTTATTAATGATAATATCAACATTAACACCTGCCTAGGCCCCTTGGGTTAGTAGTCGCTGTCATGGTTAATACTCATGGGTTTCGTGTTCGATTTTCGGATTAGCCAGGGGGATTTTTTCCTTCGTCAGAAAGATTCCCATGATCAGGTTAGACCTTATAGGTTTAAGACCCCCCCCCCCAGATACGCCATAATCATCATAATTCCAAATCGAGTCATAGCTGCGCCTTATGGGCGGCCCACCTCAGAGGGAGTGAAGGAAGCCCAAATTCTGTGGAAAAAATGGGGGAAATCATCCTTAGTTACTATGGTAACAAATTATTTTCCCTGATATATTAATATATTTTATGTTAAAATCAACATTAAGATAAAACTAGAGAATTAAGATTTTTAGTGACTATTTTACTCATGTGACGCCATCTTAAAATCTACCAATGAAACGAAACAATATTTTGAAAGTTAACCAATCACAGCCGGAATACGAAGTGAAATTATCGGAAAAAAGTATCAAATCTGTTTTATCACACGACGTTCATTTGTCTTGTGTCAGTATAGCCAACTCTATACCTCTACTATATAATTACTGGATATGCATCACTGACCACTTTTGCTAGAGGCGGTGGGGAGCTATTGATAGCAACAAAAGCATGGACAATCGACAATCAAAACGCAAAATGAAGGGTTCTTAAAAGCGTTTTGGTGATTCGTCAAACGTGTAAATTGATCTTATCATTAGGAATTCCAAACCACAGAATACAAAGAAAAATAGAAACACTGTATGTTATCTTTTTTTTTCCTCAGTTGGTATTAGAAAATCGAGCGGTAGCGATTGTAACAGTGGATTTTTGTCCATTTCATTCTCACCGTTTCTGGATAGAATAGATTAAGTATAACATTTTATACACGTGTTAATATTCGTGCGCGAATTTAAAATATAAATCACTTTTATTCGTATTCTTTTCACGAAACAATTCTAAACCCGTATTTTGCTCTTCTCTATTGGCATTACTCACAGTCGACAATCTTCTGTTGCAAGATTGCTTGAAAAGGTTAAGTACAAATATACAATTATTACAATTTTATAAACCAAATTCAGAGGAATTATATTTAAATTCTTATTTTATTCATGAAATAGTTGTAATAAATATCACTCGAGGGTCTGAGCTTTCCATTCACTACGTTCGAGAATTTATCGAAATTTACAAAATAAGGTTTTGGTGTGTCTGTCTCATCCATTGCCAAATTGCAAATGGTAAATATTTTCAATATATTTACCAATAATTAACTATTTATGAACTTTTTCTTATAATATGCGTTCTTCTGTTTCCTCAATAACCTTCCTGTATGGTTTATGTACTGTTAACTGCCTTAAGCTTAAAATTCATAGACTATTCAGGAACGATTTCTTTGTTCGTTATTAAATTTATGCACTTGCCAGTTTCACTCGGACGCTAGGTGCATTTGATACGAACATTATATAGTTGCACACTTCCAAGCCGTTTGAGATTTGATCGATGCGAGAATCGATCTTAGTGCGAGCATCTGCCGCAAGGTTTCGTTACGCCGCATTAGAAGAACAGAATAACGCTTGTGCTATTCTGACAGCTGAAGGGAGGAAATCCAACTGATGTCGTGATTTGAATTTCCTAACAGCCGCCACATGGAGCATCCGCTTTGATAGGGGAGAAAAATTTACCCTCCAAAGTAGAAGGCCACAGACTTGATAATAATTTTTAAAATAATAATGAAAATAAATTGACCTTTTTAGAAGTTAATATTAAAATATTTATATTGTGTTTTAAAGAAAATATTAGTATAATATTTTATTGGTCAAATTTTCTAATTTTAATGAAAACTATATTAAAAAATTATCTCAACTATCTTGACAGTATACCTATACTCAATCTCACAATTTTGATGCTTTTTCCCAAAACAGTCCCCGTGGACGCAATGCGACCATTTTTTGACAGGTCTTTCATAATCGCCTTAATACCCTTCACCACTGTTTCTAATAACAGAAAATGCGTAGGTAATTTTTCAATTTGGGTAAAAAGAAAAAGTTACAAGTGTCTAAATTTGGACTATAGGGAGGGTGAGTGTCACATTAAGTTATTTTTGTACGATATTCAGCAGTTCATTTGCGATATGCGGCCGAGCATTATCGTAGTGCAGCATCCAGCTAGCTTCACGGAAATGTGCCTTGCAGTTTTTTCAGCACATCTCTATAGTATTTGCATTTTATAGTTTTGTGTTCAGGTTAGCCATACCTTTCCTGCAGAAGTAACTACCTTGCTCTTTTTGGTGTTGGTGATTATGGAGATTTCCGCTTACAGAGCTGCTATTTACTTTCAGGATGGAAACGGTGTAGCCAAGTGTCATTAGCAATGATTGTCTTTGAAAGAAACTCCACACATTTCTTCTACCACATGTAAACTTGCGGTGTATTTATAATCTAGAATAGTGAACTGTATAACGGTCAAAATCAACATTTACATAGTTCTCTCCACTGAACAGGATCAGCGACAAGCGAATGCAGCAAGTCGCACTTGCTCAAGTCATGGTAAGGCAACATTTAACGTAAACATAAGAAGTAACATTCCATCTCCCACCTAGCTCACTATAACATGTTGCGTGTACGTGATTTATTTGCCAGTGAAAACGAAATGTTCTGAGATTCTTTAAACATATAAAGAACGCCCGGTAATATTAACATGCAGAACAAGCTTAAGAAAAACACAATTTATGTAATATTAATGTAGAATGGTGTGCTCAATTTATTTTAAAAGTTACCTTGAAATATCTGATATTTTATATTGAAATGTATTAACTTTTGATCTTTCCAACATTCTAGATTTTAAACATAAGTTTCTCTATCAGATGATGACTACAATACCAGTTTAGTTTATCATACTGTGCATATACAAGGATAGGTCCATAAATATCCGGCCTAAACATTTTTTAGGTATGATAAAGACAAAAACCACATTTCTCTTTTCAACATAGTTACCCCTTTATTTCAAAAGGCTTCTCGCATCTTTGAATTGACATTCAAAAAAAAAAAAAAAAAAAAAAAATTAGTCAGAAGTCTTGTCTGCAAAATGGGCGTAAACAGCATCCATCACTTTTTCGTTACACTTAAATTTCCTTCCTCGAAGGTCCTTATTGAGTTTTGAAAAGAGGAAATAGTCATTGAGAGCTATATGTGGGCTGTATGGAGGATGGTCGATCTCCTTGGAGCCGCATTTCATCACAGCTTCCTTTGCAACAAGAGCTGCGTGCACAGACGCGTTGTTGTGAAGAACGCGCACACCACCACTCAGCTTTCCTCGTCTTTTCTCTTTCATGGAAGCACGTAGTCTGTGTAGTAGGCCAGCATAGTACTTGCCATTTACTGTGGTGTTAGCTGCTTCAAGTCAATGAAGAGCATTCCTTCACAGTGCCAAATGATTGTGGCTATGATCTTCTTGGTTGACTGAGTGACCTTGGCCTTTAGTGGCCGTGCTTCACCAGGTTGACGCCTGCCACTCTATTGATTCTCTTTTGGACAAGGGATCATAGTAGAGGACCATAGTTTCATCTCCTGTAACAATCATTTGCAGAACTTCTCTCTCGTTGCCACAGCACAGATCCAAAAATGCCTGACAACAGATGACTAGTTGCTACTTTTGGACTGAGGAAAGAAGTCTAGGCACTAACCTTATCCATGTTTAAATGTTCATGAATAATTCGAAGGACTGTTGTTTTAGAAAGGCCTAACCTTTCTGCTATTTCTGTAACTTTGAGCCGCCGGTCTTCCATAATTTCTCCTTCCACAAGAGCGAGCGATGTTTTCAGTAGTGAGCACCTCCAAGGACCGACCTGCACGCTCTTCGTCTTCAATGCTTTCTCGAACCATTCGAAAAAGTTTGGTCAATTTTTGACACTAGAATTTAAGGGATGCTTCCCCATATATACCGTCCAATCGCTGTTTAATTTAATTTCAAGTAAGTGCTTCTTTTGTGAAGAAATTAATAACAGCTCGAAACTCCATTTTGAATATGTCACAATCTTCTGCACATAGCCTTCTTTACGCAGCTATATGTGAACAACTGAACTCAGTTAAAGTTACATTTATTTACTTAGACGATAATATATGACGCCAGATAAGTTTTTGTGAAAATGATAATCCTTATTGGCGAGGCCGGAAACTTATGGACCTACCCTCGTAAGTGCGAGTTCAATGAATGAAAAATGTTATTAATTCAAGTAAGGGCTAACATCCTATAATATCTCAAACATCCAGGTGATCTAAAGAAGAAACGATGCTATTTGTGTGATTATAAAAATGGTACGTGGTGAGCATTTAGTGACCATAATGAAAATATACAACGAAAGATTTGTTAGGGTTCGGAAGCAGGACACCATTATTGAAATGGTATTATTATTTTTTTACAGTAAAAGTAAAGATACGTGCATAATATATATTTTATACAACGTGCAGTAACTGTAACTATAAGTATGAATGACAGTATGATTTTTTCTTAGTTTTATGGTAATGGAGAGAAGGAAAAACTAGTATAACGTAGGTATATATTTCATAAAAATATGAATTGTCCTGAAGTTATTTTGTTAAAGATGTTCGCAATAACTTACATTTTAAAAGTTACAATGATTAGCAGTCTAAAATTATCCATATGTTTAATGTGCTTCATTAAATAAATAAATGTTTCTTATAGAGAATTTTTTTTTTTTTTTTTTTTTTTTTTTTTTTTTTTTTAGGATGCCAGTGATCCATTATTCCAGAAATACTCGTACAGTGAGTCTCTTAAACACGTATTAGATGTTTATAGTCATAAAAGAGTTTAGGTATTCCAGGGTTAATGTAATTTACAATGATTCATTATTTAAAAAAAAACATTCTCAAACTTAATTATATTTTAATTTATGCGGGGTCACAGAACATTATCAGAAGTTAATAAATGTTGATTTATTTTGACCTCAATGTGACGTGCAGCGGAACGGCGCGGTATCACTTAGAGCTATAGAGAAATGCTGAATGAATAATTAATAATTCAGTTTAAGATTAGTTGATGTATTTTCACTGACTGAGAATTGAGCTTTTTAAATATTAAAAGATAAAGCCAGTCTATTGTGTCCCTTAAAGGTAAACTCCTCCTAACAAGTAGGGAAAGCTCGCTTTTTCCTAACGTGGTGAGCTATTCCTCGCTAGTTGTTCGTATGCTGTTTAAGACACTCTTTGGTTACTCCATTTCCCACTGCACTAGTTGCTTCTCGAGAGATTTCCATTTTACGTCACCATCTGAACCTGCATGTTCCTTGAAGAGGTCTGTCCGTCTTCTTCTGACCTTTTTCCTATCCAGGGGTCCCACGTGGAGATCTTAGGCCCACTTATTGCCCTGCATTCTTGCGACTTGACCACCCCTTGGCCTTTTGCTTCTGGTAGCTATTTATGCGATGTCAGTTGTCTGAGATAGCTGATTTATTAATACTATAAGTATTTTGTCCTTCAAAGTTATTCCTAGGATCTTGCGCTATATTTTTCTTTGGCACGTTTGTATTTTGTTCTTTGTTTTTCTGTGATTGACCATGTCTGGCACCCATGTACGGGATAACACAGGATTCTGATTTTCTTAGTGTTCGGTCTAACAATATAAACTTAAGGGATCAAAATGCTCTCAAGGTTAATGAGATCCTTCTTTATGTTTCTTTTTCCATTTTATCATGGAAGGAAATCTGTTATCCTAGATATGTATATTCGCTCACATATGTGAGGACTGTTCCATCTATTTTTATCGGGGTTTCAGGTCCGTTTGAAATTAACTGCGTCTTCATTTTTTTAGTGACCGCCCTGAATTTTTGCTATACTTACATAATTGTTTCAGCATAATTTATAGTGCTTTTAAATATTACATAATTACATTAATTTAAATTAGTTATTATTTATAGTTTCAGCCATAATTTTAAGACATTATTACAGAATATTTTATAGTATATTTAACATAATGTTTTCTCATGTTTCGCCCGCTTTTTGCTAAAAGCCGCGCTTAGGAACACTACTTGGAAGTTTAAAGAGTGTTTGGGTGATTGTGAGGAGTAAAACCTGATATAGAATCAACCTTAGTTTAAAATTTCACGCTCAATATCTAACTTGACTCGTTTTTTTTTTTTGTTTTTGTTTAAATTAATTTTATATGCGTCAAATTTATTTGCATATAGAGCAAAACAACATGTTTAAATATATTAATAGATTTATGAACACCTTCTAGCATATTTTGTTTCATAGTGACACTACTTTTAGACATTTATTATCGAACACGCGTGTATTGCTCTTCAGCTGCACATTCGCTTGTTTTTTGCCATTGACGTCACACTTTAAAGTACCGCATGTGTGACAGTAGCGCCATCTGCGGTGTTGTGTCGAAAGCAGCTAAATGTTTCCCAAGAGACCGGGACTGTCGCGAGAGTAATTGAAATGGACGACGGTCGGAGATACAAGAAACACATTTCAAAGAGCGGATTTGAGGTTAAGACCACAAATCAATCTCTATTACGCTCCATACTGCACCACTTAATATCCATTTGTTTGACACGCGGGCTTAAGGATTCTTATGTTTGGATTACAGGATCCTTGGCAATTCCAAGAAATACTGTTTTCAATTAACTAGGGATTGTGAAAAATAGCATTTATTTGATGTCTGCAGTCTCCGGAACAAAACATTTATACACTCAGGGAGCATGCTGTTGTTTCGTACCGAATGAATAAAAATAGATGCTCCCAACAGGGTTTTTCACCAAGCAGGTATTGTCTTTTCTATTCAAAACGCTTGTCTCGCAGGTATTTCTCAAAATATTTACTTTGCAGCATCAAAACAAAAGCTACGGCAACCCCATACTCTCGCTATAGTTATAAAATATTTGTGTTCCATTTCGGTGTTGGGTACCTAACATTCACGTCTTTTAAAATTAACTTCCAGTCAGTGGGCTGTTTGTTCTGGAAATTTTATTTGTATTAAATAAATATAAAATCTTCCTAGAAAGACCACGAAATTCTCTGTGTTAAGATTGGAAATGAGTGTAGCTAATAATTTTGGGGAATTCTACTTTAGAAGTAAAAATAACCAACTTTGCTTATTTCTTTTCAAGTAGTCTATTCCACTCTCGAAACAATCCGGAAGCAATCCCTTCAAGCATCAATCAACTCTTTGGCTTTTTCCATGGTCCCGATCATTCGCTTTTCCTTAACTGTTGGACCTTCCTTTATGAAGAGGAACCGCTTTCAACACCAGTGTGCTTCTCAAACACTGTTAAGTGTTACAAATTGGAAAGTAGGTCAATCACTGACGTCAAGTGATTACAATATAATTTATTTCGAATTACAAATTAACACAAACCAAGAACAAAGATGGAATGAGAATAAAAGACCCTACAATATAAAGAAAGCAAACTGGGATAAACTAAAAACGGAATTTAAATTGCCTACAATGCCTAAACCTCAAGAGGACTGTAACAATAAAGCATTAGAACTAACCAAAGCCATCAAAAAAGCTATGAAGTGCAGCATACCCAGAATTAATAAAAAACATAACACTTCACCAACATTTTGGAACAATAATCTGTTAAAATTAAGAAGATCAGTTAGAAAAGCTAGAAGAATTTATCAGAAATCTATTATTGCCTCAGAAAGAGAAAATAACTTAAATAAATATAGAGAAATTAGGAAAAAATATAAGGAAAATATAGAAGAATATCGCCAAGCTGAATGGAAAAATTTCGTAGAGATAAACCTTTCCAACAACATATGGGGTACACCTTACAAGCTAATAATGGAGAAAGTAAAAACCCCAGAAATAATATCCACTCTGGATAAAGGGGAGGATAAAATGACTGTCAACTGGATAGACTCTATAAATCTCTTACTTCTAAAACTACTACCTAATGATATTAAAGAAAATGATAACTCAGAACACAGAAAACTAAGAAAAGAACTCATTACTGTAAAAATAGATGAAGGTGTCATTTTCCCCTACCATGAAGTTGAAATAAGAAAAATTATAAAGGAATTAAAGAAGAATAAAGCACCAGGACCGGATGAAATAAAGTCGGAAGTGCTACAACAGTTGGAAGATCAGATTACCCCGTACCTGTGTCAATTGTTTAATAATTGTCTATGGCAGGGAAGAGTGCCTTACTGCTGGAAGGAAGCGAATGTGATCATTTTAAACAAAGGGGCTGACAAAGATCCCACGCAACCGAAATCCTATAGGCCTATTTGCTTATTAAATGTTTTGGGCAAAATCCAAGAAAAACTTTTGAGCAAAAGAATAGATGAATATAGATCAATGATTGGTATGACCAGCAAACAGTTTGGATTTAGAAAAGGCAAGTCTACAGAAGATGCCATAATCGAGGCAATAGAAACTTCAAAAATAACCAATAAAAAATACGTAATAGCAATATTTTTCGATATTGCGGGGAGTTTGATAATTTATGGTGGCCAGCACTGCTTCAAATTTTAAGGAAAAAGAAATATCCAAAACGCATCTATAATTCGTTAATAAATTATTGTAAAAATAGAAGAGTGTACGTTAAGGCAGATCATTACAAAGGAAATTACCAAAGGATGTCCGCAGAGATCAATTTTAGGGCCGATATTATGGGACATATTTTTGGAATCTCTAATAGAAAAAATAGAAGGATTAAACAGTATAAAAGATATTATCGCATATGCAGATGACTTACTAATAATAATACAAGGAAATAATAGAAAGGAAATTGAAAAGAGATCAAATATAATAACTGATCATGTAAACAATTGGTGCATAAAAGCAAAATTGGAAATTGCTCCTCACAAATCATCATATATGTTTTAAAAGGAAACTTAAAACGAAATCCGAGTATTAAAATTAACAATACAAATATTAAGAGACAAGCAGTAAATAAATATCTAGGTATATATTTGGATGAAAAACTAAATTTTAAGAAACATGTAGAAAACACAAGAACTAGAGCAGAAAAAGTTATGTTCAAGTTAGCCAATATTGGACAAAGATATTTTAATATACATGCTAATGGAATAAAAATCTATCATAATAGCATCTTTGCAGCCATATTAAGGAGGAGGAGGAGTTTAGGGGGAAAAGGCACGCGAGGTACATTATACGTACTTTAAAAAGCTCCCAAAGAAAAATTTTATTGAGATGTACAGGGGCATTTTCCACTTCTCCAACAATGGGAATTCTAGTAATATTGGGTATATGGCCAATTGATTATCTAGTTCGATTAAGAGCAGCCACTTATTGGCTTAAAAAACAAAATAACTCAAAAATAATGGACATTGTTGGTAAAAAGTGTAGGAATAAAAAAGAAATCAAAGATTCTTTATTACAAATATGGCAACGAGAATGGGATGAAATAAAAGAAGGTAGAAGAGTGCATGAAATATTTCCATCCATAAAGGAAAGATTATTATTTAAGCACATTCATCCCAATAAGGGTTTAGTGCATTATGTAACAGGCCATGGTCCATATTGCTCATATTTGCAAAGATTTAAATTACAAACAAATAATACATGTACGGACTGTAACGTAATCGATACACCGGAACATGTCTCATTTGAATGCCCTAAATACCAGTCATTTGTAGCAGAAGAAAGACGACTACTTGCTGGGAAACGCATCTGGAACATCATGAGAGACGAAGATGATTTTAGGGCATTGAACGAACTAACAAATAAAATATCAAGCAAAATGGCAGAAGAGTATAAAAACGGCAAAAAACAAACAAGAGAAAAAATCCAAAGGCCAGAAATGGTATATTCCCCTAGAAGATCCGAGAGAATCAGGGAAAGGCAAGAATGATATTTACAACTAGAATTAGTTGAAGAAAAAGATGATAAAGAAGATAACACCCAATTTGAATAAGAAGAAGAGAGCAGAACTGACAGAAGAAAGGAATAATGGCAGTTTTCGGGCGGAAACGAAGCAGTTGAGAGAAGAAGTAGGCAGAGGTCAAGAGAAGGAGAGAAGAGAAGGAAACTACACTGTAAACACACCATGGTCCAGTACAGCTGTTGCTTGAGACCGGCAGCAACTCCACTGATGTACAGGTTCTGTTGCCAGGAATTCCAGTGGGGAACAGCCCGGATACCGAGCGTTAGTAGAAATGAAGACGCATAGAGTAAATTGGATAATAATTGTAAATTAATAAAGTTTAAATGTAATCATTGCTACTGGGTACCACTTGCAATTGTAGATGTTATTATAAGTCATAGTAAATAGCCGTAGTGCTGGATTCCAGTACCGGTTTTGTTTTTTGAAGTTTTAATTTTGTTTAGTCATAGTATTAGTAGTGTAGATTTTAAAATCTGTAAAATTTAATTGTAATTTAAATTGTATTGAAAGATATAAGAGGAATAAATAAATGAAATCTCGAGTATTACGTCCTGATGTAGAACCAAGATATCAGGATGTAAGTATTGCAGAATTAAAATAAAAATAAAATTCTCAAACACTAAGGCATGCCTGTGACAAATTTCGTTTAATTATGTTCTTTAATTTGAAGGTTGTAAGAGAAAGGCTGAGGACAAGAGGACGAGGAAACAAATCAAAGTAAATGTTAAAGGATTCGGCGAGGTAGATAAGAAAATGTTTAAAAACAGTTTGAAGGCCATTATTTGTGACACTTGTGTAAAAAAAAAAATAGATATTCAAGGCATGGAGAATATCAAATACGTGTTTTCCTTACCTAACATTCTCTCGTCAACTGACAGGCAAGGCGTGATTCAGTTGTTCTAATGCAGTCGGCGTGCATTTTTCTGATGTTATTTCTATTTTCCAAATCTAAAATATTTTATAAACTTATATAAGTTTCCGGCCTCGTCGATAAGGATTATCACCTTCACAAAAGCCTTATCTGATATCATACCTTATTTGTTAAGTAAATAATTGCAGCTGTAATTTCCGCTCCGCTGTGTTCAGTTGTTTAGATATAGTTGCATAAAAATCTATATATAAAAGATTGTGACATGTTCAAATTAGAGTATCGAATTGTATTAAGTTCTTCACAAAAGAAAGATTTACTCCAAATGAAATTAAACAGCGATTGGACAGTGGATATGGGGAAACATCTCGCTCATATTCTACCGTAAGCATTGAAGACGAAGAGCTTGCAGGTTGGCCCTTGGAGGTGCTCACAGCTGAAAACATCGCTCTTGTGGAAGGAGAAATTATGGAACACCGGCCACTCAAAGATACAGAAATAGCAGCAAGGTTGGGCTTTTCTAAAACAGTAGTTCATCGAATTATTCATGAACATTTAAACACGAATAAGGTTAGTGCAAGGTGGGTGATTACATTTCTTTCCTTAGTCCAAAAGTAGCAACGAGTCATCTGTTGTCAGGCATTTTTGGAACTCTGCCGTGACAACGAGAGAGAAGTTCTGCAAACCATTGTCACAGGAGATGAAACTATGATCCTCTACTATGATCTCTTGTCCAAAAGGGAATCAATGGAGTAGCGTAAACCTGGCGAAGCATCCACTCTAAAGGCCAAGGTCACTCAGTCAATCAAGGAGATCATGGTCACAATCTTTTGGGACTGTGAAGGAATGAATACTCTTCATTGACTGCAAGGAGAGGAACACCGCAGTAAATGGGGAGCACTGTGCTGGTCTACTGCACAGACTACGTGCTTCCATCAAAGAGAAAAGGCGAGAAAAGCTGAGTGTTGGTGTGCGCCTTTTTCACGACAAGGCGCCTATGCGCAAGTTCTTGTTGCAAAGGAAACTGTGAAGAAATGTGGCTTCAAGGAGATCGACCATCCACCGTACAGTTCAGATCTAGCTCCCAGTGTCTATTTCCTCTTCTCAAAATTCAAGATGAACCTTCGAGGCAGGAAATTTAAGTGTGACGAAGAAGTGATTCATACTGTTTATGTCTATTTTGCAGACAAGACTTCTGACTAGTGTCTAGAAAAGAAGTCTAGGCACTAACTTCATTAATGTTTAAATGTTGATGAATAATTCTTGCCTGCGATGCCTCAGCGGAAAAAAACGCCTGTTAAACTGTATTTAAAAGTTTTTAAATAAGTCTGATATGCCGGAAAAAATTAAGATCAAAAAATAATACGAACACTTTTTAATACACTTCCTTTGTATCATCGAATGTACTGTGTAAGCGTAAAAATGGATTTTCTTTTACTTAGCCTTTAACACTATGGTGCAGAGAGTCGAAGGCAAGCCCTCCCTCGCTAAATCTCTGCATCATAATGCTGGGTAGGGTCCAAAAGGCAGTACAATATCTTTTCTGAAATTGTGTAGTTTAATACGCAGTTCAAAGTGCCCTATCTCTGCAGTAACACCGTTACGCTATTCCAGCGCTGTAATTCACAGAGGAACGTTATACAAATATACATGCGGTGCGATATTGCTATATATCACTTTCTATTGGTGCACCATAATACGCCAACGCTTTTATCACCTTAATATGCCCACGGCAGTTCATGAACGGTCATTTTCACCAACTTTTTGGTTTGTTTGCGCGGGGTTACGGCCCTAGCGGGAATCCCTACCCCAACTCCACGAAACTTATTATTATTACACATGTTATGGCGTCATACAACTGTACATGGGTGAAATTTTGTAATCTAAAACCAAAATGTGTTTTATGGGCATTAATACAGCTCGTTTGTTTTATAAACGTCATGACTTGTTATAGCCGTTTTTAAATAACGATTCCAACTTCATTTCCAGCACCAGGGATGCTCTGGCTTAAGGTTTTCTACCATGACTGCCCATCCAAAGGTGTTGCCAACGTAGAAAAATTATCCCAAAATTTTAATTGATTAATGAATATTACATTTTTATTTACAACATTATCTACCTATATTATATACCTTTTTCGGTTTGAATTTTCTTTGCCTTGGAGACATTTTAAAAGAATGTATACAGTTCCGCTAGTTGACGTGAAAATAAGTACAAAAGCAAACGTTCTACCTATAGTATATCCACAGCTAGTTAGCACACTAATAGCTAGTCATGTTAACTGAAAGTGCTTTTCACCTAACATGAACTCACATGAGTAACGCGATTAGATATTTGTTTAAATTACCGTGCAAGTATCTGGCTAATGTATACAAAGGGTGTCAAAAATGTATACACACTTTCAGTACAGAAAAAACTGTGTTAACAACATAAAACTGAACTCACACAAACAGAAAATGATGACCACTAATCATGTTAGACTTTTACAGTTACAAAAGTTGCTCAAAATGTCCACCATCGGCGTCGATACACTTCTGAGTACGTTGAACTACTGATTGAGCAACGTTTGCGACAGTGTACTCAGCGATTGCAGCACATGCCGTTTCAATTTCTTCCCGAAGTGCTGCCAGTGTAGCTGGTTTTCTACGGTATACAACATCCTTAAGAGTTCCCCATAGGTAGAAGTCCAACGGAGTTAGATCCGGAGAACGCAGTGGAAATTCACGTGCACTTTGCTTTGTAGATTTCTGCGGTGAGTGCTCAAAAGTTCCAAAACCATAGCCGAGGACGCGGGGCTTGTTGCTGTGCGAGGTCTCCCAGATCTGCCCTTGAGAACATCGCATACGGTACCATGAGTCTCAAAGTTGTCTCGAATGCGTGCAGTTGTTACTCGCGTTGGCGATTCTGTTCTGTACACACGTCTCCATTGCCTTTGATCTTCAAAATTCTCGGTTTTCCAATACCACTTCAAAATTGCTTTCCGGTGTTCAAACGACAATCTTAGCTCCATTTTGTTGTAGCAACGCTAGCATAACGTAATGTGAGTCACATATCTATACGCTAATCTTGGCTTCATTTGTTCATTGTTAATTTATCTGTTACTTAGCAAAGCTATCATAATGCATGTGAGTCACATCTGTTTACAGAACATCATACTACACATTACTGTTGTTTTTCGGTTCAACTTTGAAATATATTAAATAGATATCAGCTGTGAAAGTGTCTATACATTTTTGGGCACCTTATATATATATATGAAATAACGTGAAAGGGCATCTGAATTCACGTAAGATGGTATGAAACTGTATTATTAACAGCAAATCTATGCACAATTCATAATTATAACAATCAATTGCTTTTCACGTGATTACGTGAAAAGTTACGCTCATGCTCTATGTATGCAGCATGCTTTTCGCTTAAAGAGATTTTCGACAAATATAAATGGGAAAATTATGTTAGCTTAAATGATGTGACAACACTTGTTTAATAAATTTTCCAAAACAAAAACCACCTGGTTTAAAGCAGCCTCTCATTAACAAGAAGGTACATGGTGAATGTGATGAAGTTCGCATTCTGAAAGAAATGCTATTCCAACCTTTCTAACCTGAAAACATTGATTGAGATCTTAAATATAGGCTATGAGGAATATTTAAAAAGTTTGCAAGTGCCACCTTAAATTCCAACTGAATTTGAAAAAGTATCTTCACTATCTTGTAAAGTAATCTCCATCTCTCCACACACACTTGTAGACGTTGCAACCTATTGTCAATAGCTCTACGGTGCTCGGACTGAGATATTGTTAATAGATCTGAATTTATAATCTGAGCAAGGTTTTCCAGTAAAGCAAAATTTCATTCGAGGAAACAACCAGAAGTCGCACATCCAGGGTCAAGACTGTAAGATGGATGGTCAAGCAACTGAACTTTGGGGATTTCCAGTTTGCTCGGCATTGTCGTGGAAAAGCAACAGCCTTAAAGTTTCTGTCTTTAGATGTCGCTGCCTCAGCTCTTCAAATAAAGGATCAAAAATATAAGTGCCATAGTATTCTCTATTCATTGCCGTTCCTTCTGGTATACAGTCAACCACTAATGATCCTTCATAGTTGAAGAAAACAGTAAACACTAGTTTCCCAAAATGAAAATCTTGTCGAAGAACAACTGGTCTTGGGTCATTCTCATTTACCCACATACAGTTCTGAACTTTATTTGGGGTGGTATAGTAATAAAACCAATTTCATTAACAATACATATATTGGTCAAACGTTTAGGACCATTTAGTTGAAACATGCTCAGCAGTTTCCTTGCACATTCCTTTCTCCTCTTCTTCTCTTCATTAGTTATGGAATTTGGAACCCATTTTGCACAGATTTTTCGCAGTTTTAATTGTTCATGGAGTATATTGTCAATGCTGCCAACACTGATATCCATTTCCTCCACTTAGTTCCTATCACCTTGAATTTTTCTCTCGTTCACAGCTTCCCGAGGCCTGCAAGTGTCCTTCAATCTCTCGCCCTTCTTCAAATGATCGAATCTATCTTGAAATGGTATCAAATGAATACACTTAATCACCATGAACAGCTACCAAGCCCTCGTGGATTGTTTTCGCTCTTTTGTTTAGCTTATAGTCCTATAGAATTGTGGAACGTTTCCTTTAGAAATGTTCATGATTTTTCACCAGCTATTGATGCAGGCCTGAACTCAAAATACTACAACAGCGACTATGCAAGTTTAAACCTGCATTAATGCATATTTCTATAGCTTAAAGTCTATTGTTGCCAGCTGCGTTAGTTACATTTTTATAGAGATTATTGTCTAACCACTACTTACAAAACCTTTTGGATGTACCTCGTATATTTTATACGAGGGCTATTTTTTTTTTTTTTCAAGCCCCGATCGCTCTACTACATGACCAGACAAGCATAAGGCGGCAGTTCTGCGCACTGTACTACTACCCCACCATAACGTCCCCCAAGAGCTGAGCTAGAGGCACTTCAACATGGCCGACATGATTGATTCTCCCACCAAGTATGAGTTGCGAAGCGTCATTTGTTTTCTACAGGCAGAAGGGAATAGAGCAGCAGAAGTTCATCGCAAAATGAGCCGTGTTTATGGTGCAAACTGCATGAGTGAGGGTGCGTGAATGATGTAGGAAATTTAAAGAAGACCGAACTGATGTTCATGATGAAGGTGGACAAGGACGCAGGTCTGTCGCTTGTTCAGCGAATTGATCAAGCGGTTCGAGAGAGACGGAGGTTTACCATCAGTGAGTTGTCTGTTGGAATTTCTGGACACCTAGGCTATCGAAAACTATGTGCACGTTGTGTTCCGAAAAAGACATATCTCCATACGCTGTCAGTCCTGGTGGCGTAGTGGTTACCATACTTGCCTCCTACACCCAAGATCGCGGGTTAGAACCCGGCCAGGACCGATGGATTTTTTCGGGCGTAAAAATCCTAAGTATGGCTTCCTTCGGAAGGGAAGTAAAGCCGTGGGTCCCGTGTCGTACATTTACGGCACGATAAAGAACTTCAAGCATGAAAAAAGAGACCCCTGAGTAAAATTTGTTGGCCGTTTCACGCCCTGAATTGAATAGGACGCTGATGACCTGAGCTGTTAAAGAGCGTCCGTAAATAAATCATTCAAAAAAAAAAAGTCTTACGCTGTCGGCAACCTTCTATGAAGAGAGTACTTCAAAGCTAGTCTATCGATATAACAAATGTGTTAATCTTCACAGTGACTATGTGACTGTACTTGACTTTTGGTGATAAAACCATTTTGTGATTCACATTATCTTATTGTTAAGCCCCATCGGAGGTTGAAAAAATAATAGCCCTCGAATTTCTTACGGGATCTCAGATCATCTTATGAAAAGATATCTGATAAAAATTGTATAATAGTTTGAACTTTTAACACCTCCAAACTACAATATTGTTACATAGCGCTTAAAATCTAAAAATAAATTATTAATTATAAATTAATTTAATTTTAGTATTCCAAATCGTTCTTAATTTTAAGGAAACATTTCGCATAATTCTCA